>SSNS01000601.1:211800-273446 GCA_006937985.1 Aphyosemion australe
TAATTGGTTGGGGACTGATTAATAAATCTGAATGAAAGATGGTTGCTACTCCTCCTCCTCGTCCTGTACTACGAGCAATATGATGATTTAAATAATTAGAAGGAGTCGACTCATTTAAACTAACATAGTCCTCTTGCTGCAGCCAGGATTCTGTGAGACAAAACAGAGAAATCTGATTATCACAAATCAAATCATTAACTAATAAAGTCTTTGAAGAGATAGATCTAATGTTCAATAAACCACATTTAATTGTTCTAGTTTTCTGTTCAGTAGAGTTTGTTTTTATTTTTATGAGATTATCATGATTTGCTCTATTAAGCCTGATCTTTAATCTGTTTGATTCTGGCCGTGGGCAGGACACTGTCTGGATGGGGGAGTGGGTGGGTAACAGTACAGAAGCTGCAGAGGGGAGGGTTAAACTACCACTCTGCTTCCTGGTCTGGACCCTGGGTTGTCAGGGAGGACTAATAAAATTGGCCATATTCCTAGAAAGAAGAGCTGCACCATCCAAAGTGGGATGGATGCCGTCTCTTCGGATCAGACCAGGTTTTCCCCAAAAAGTTTTCCAATTATCAATGTAGCCCACGTTGTTTTCGGGACACCACCTAGACAACCAGCGGTTGAAGGACAGCATGCGGCTAAACATGTCGTCACTGGTCCGGTCAGGCAGGGGGCCAGAGAAAATTACGGAGTCCGACATTGTTTTGGCAAACTTACACACCGAAGCAACATTAATTTTAGTGACCTCCGATTGGCGTAACCGGGTGTCATTACCGCCAGCGTGAATAACAATCTTACTGTATTTACGCTTATCCTTAGCCAGCAGTTTCAGGTAGGATTTAATGTCGCCCGCTCTGGCCCCTGGCAAACATTTGACTATGGTTGCTGGAGTCTCTAATGCCACGTTTCTGACTATGGAGCTACCTATAACCAGAGTCGGCTTCTCAGTGGGTGCGTCACCGAGTGGGGAAAATCTGTTTGAAACGTGTACGAGTTAGCGTACAGAGTATGTTTTGTGAACGGTTCTTAGCTACCGCGACAAAAAAGTTGCTCAGTATCTTTAATAGCATCTGAGTTGTGTTCATTTTTGTATTTGCTAACGGTGATTAGCCGCGGCAGCCATCTTGAATTTGGTCGACTCCAAATTTGAATCATTTGTATGTTTGGTGATAATGAATGAAAGCAAATAGATCAAAACTAGCAGTTGTGTCACATATTAATTTGGTGAGTTTTTTGTTAGCTCTTAGTTACAAACTCGGAGAAAAAGAAAAAGTTTTCCGTGTGTCAAAAAGTGACTTTGCTCTTTGTCGGGTGTCACTGAGCTCATGTCGCCCTTATTAGGAGATTTAGTTCAGTTCAGCTGCAGTAATGTGTGAATTACAGCCAGACCTTCATATCTATTAGAGTAGAGATACTGTAGGTAATAACAGTAATGTTTTAGGACATTGGAAAAGAACTTCCATTAGCTCGTTCATGATGTAATCGCTCCTTTTATTGAGCCATTTACTCACTCTTAAACATCCCTCCCAAGGTTTTGGATTTTTCTTTTTTAATTCATCCTTTCAGGTTTCTTGTACAAAAGGAGCTCTGACAGAATAAGGGCTAAACAATTCTTTGTAAAAATAAAATTTTAAATGCCAAATAAAATTCTGTTTGGGGCCCCCATGTGGCAAGGGTCGAGGCTGGGGGGTTAGGTGGGCGGGTCAAGCCCTGAAGCTGCTCAATCAACCAATTTATTGTTTTTCCGTCATTTCCTTTTCATGCTATATTTACTTGCTTCTCAAGTGTAAATTTAGTTTAAAATTTTTGTCTTCTTTATGAATGTCTTTTATCACCGTCTTAGCATATGTTGTTGTTTTTTTCATAAAGCAGGGCATTTTTTAAAGTTGTTTTAATTTGGTGAAATTAAGAAAAACAATATAAAAAACATGTTTCAGGATCAAAGACACTCGAACTGAATAATTTTCCATAATTCCAATTAAAATAAGGTGATAATTAAAGCTTTAATTTTTTCAACTAATTGCAAAAAATTCATTTTGGAAACTATGAAAACTGATTATAATAAAAAAGTGCACTCTTGTTGAATCAATATCATTAATATTGCACATTTTCCTAGTTAAAATCAATAATTGCACAAATTTCAGTTTAACATTTTTATAGTTCTATAGATAAATGCACAAACTTGCCTAAAATTCCCTATTTTAATAGTTTTAACAACAAATGCAGAAAATGTGACTAAAATTGCAAATTTGCCTAGCAAAAATGTGCTAGTGTTGCACATTTGTGTGGTTTGAACAATAGCAATTAATGTCTGCACATTTTTAGAGTTTAAGCAGTGATTGCACATCAAGGGACTAATTGTGCACATTAGCATTGTTTACACAACAATTACTGAAAATATTGATGTTGACACATCTACTTCATTTGAATGATTGCACAAAATTAACCAAATATTGCAGATTTGCACTGATTGCAAAACATTTCTGAAACAATAAAAGCTTTTTCTGTGAGTTCCAAGACCCATCTGTGTCACGTTCTTCCTTTTGTTCTCACTGAGAACACAACCTGGACAGAATCATTGAAATGTTGGGATGAAACAAAGGCAACAGCTCAATTTTTTCCATTGTTCATGACTTGATGCTGTGAGAAAAGGACAAATAGAGGGAGACATGAGGAAGGTGGGGGAGTGATGGCTGAGAGCAGAGGAACAGAAGTTAGGAGGAGCGTGAGGAAGAGGAGGAGCAGATGGATGTGGACATTTTGGAAACGAGCTGAGAGGGAAGAGAGAGCGTTTACAGTAGAGGACGTGGACGGGAATTCTAATCACACACCGATAGTAGTTTGTCTCTTCTTCTCTGTTTCACCCTTTACTCAAATCTAGTTCATTGCTTGCCTTCACTTTGTCTTCTCATCCTGTATCTGTGTGTGTGTGTGTGTGTGTGTGTGTGTGTGTGTGTGTGTGTGTGTGTGTGTGTGTGTGTGTGTGTGTGTGTGTGTGTGTGTGTGTGCGTGCTAGGTGATATTGGCTTTGGAGACTTGCTTTCTCCTCACTTTTCACCTCTCCCCACTGATCGTTTATATTGACACACACACACACATGCACACACACCTTCAGGTAATAACAGATTATTACAGACGCCACTAACCTTTCAACTCCACACAAAAAATATACCGAGAAAATCTAACTGTTCTTATTGATCGGACCGAATTCTGATCCCGCTCTATGTTTGTCTCCATTTTGAAATTATTCCATAAACTGCCTGCGTGTGTGTGAGTGTGTGTTTGTGTGTGGTCAGCAGATCTCATTTATCACCATTGTCCAGGTCCCCTCTCTGCCTTTCTGTGCAGAACACCCTGGACCGTGGCGGTCCAAAGGATCACTGAGGGGAGGAAGTGAGCGCCTCCTCTCAGAGCTGAGGATCCATAAAGCAATAAGATGGTTTATGAGCACTCAGTGTTGCTCAATATAGAGCCTTGTTCTGCTATGCAACAATTCTTTTTTTTAAGCAAAACTGTCTCTGAAGTGGAACCATGAACTTTGACCTGTAAAAGAAATAAGTGGCTGTTTTGTCATAATTTGTGGAAATTTCCACCAACAACCACCAATCTGACCTTCAGCTTTGAAGACAATATTTATGTTAAATATATGGGGAAATTTAAATGATCTTATTAGTGTTGTTGGTTTTATGATCAATAATTATTTCTAAAACAAACATTATGATTACATTTAATTAGAAAAACATGCTTTATCTCATTAGGATCTTAAAGATGTTTTCAAAAACATGATTTCCCAACATCTAGTAGCTTGTTTGGATAATTGGAAATACATAGTAAAAGAAAAAAACCTCTTTATGTTTTATGAAACAGCTCAAAACTGTGATGAAATCATGATAAAACACACAAAAAACAAAAATTATGAAAGTCTTTAGTAAAATTTATTTACAAATATCAGCCAGATCATCTTATGTTGAGAAATAATGGATGTCTATTTGGACTTGTGCAAAATTGACAGAATTTTGGCCTTTTTTTTTCTTTGTTGTTTTTGCTAATGTTAATTAGCCATGGTGGCCATCTGGACTTGGGTTGTGATCTGGATGACTCTTAGGTACCACCACATCAAGCTGAAGTCTAAAATGTTCACTAAGCTGGAGTTATTTGTGTTTTTACATGGGCCATGGCAGCCATGGAATTAGGCTGTCTGAGAATTTCATTCAACTCTATCCAGTAGTTCCTGAGATTTTTAAAAGGTTAGTAGTTAAAAAGTGTCAAAATGAATATTTCAGAGCTTTAAACCAAACATTAATGTACACACTCAGGTTCTGACACACGCATGCATGCACGCATGGACACACACACCCCAGTGAGCAACCCTGCAGTCGTACTGGTGGCTCCAGCACCAGCAGAAAGGAGCAGATGGTCTCAGGACTGATTCTGGGGAGTCTGAGCGACTGGAGGAAAGGCTGGCAGGGACAGGAACTGGGCTCTATGGGTGGAAAAGGAGGACCTAATTACAGCGTTCGGCTCTGCATCAACCAATTCTGTGTTAGCTCTGCAGACTAAACAGACTGATCTCTGCTCTCCTTCTGTGAGAGTTTTACCTCCCCATTCCTATTTTTTTTATATTTTAGAGTTTTACTGAGACGTTTGGTGTCATTTCCAGCAGGCCAACAACAGATGTTGATGGTTTAATGACTCATTCAGCTGTAAAAACCCACAACCTTCTAATTGCTTTCCCTCCCCCACACGTTACCGGAGCCATGTCCACTCGCTATAATATCTTCAAAGTCTTGTAATCTCGTCAGCTGAGAAAAGTCTCCAAGTGAAACCTTCCGAAAAGGTCAACCAATGCAATTTGAATAACTTTGATTAAATGGTGTGCCGGTTCCAGACCAGAACTGTAGGTCACTGCCTCGGAGAAATGATTCCCACCCTTCTAACCCTCCCCAGGTCCAGACCCCTGCAGCAAGCTTATTGCTGAGGTGTCACATCAGCAGCTTGCTTTTCTTATTTTGGGACAATTTTACATATCTTTTCAACTTTTTATTACTCCCTTGTTCACATTTTAGCAGGTTTTAGTTTCATAGCCTGGGGCTTCTATGGATTTCTAAATCTGAAATGAAAAAAGTCTTTAAAAACTGAAGCTTCATGACATTTTTCTACCCGTTTTCAGTTTGTCCTGGAACAGAGAACAAGCTGAGCACCCTCTCCGACCTGGACCAGCAGTACCGCACCCTAAGGAAGCTCTACGAGAATTGCGAAGTCGTCATGGGCAATTTGGAGATCACCAGCATTGATCGGAACCGCAACCTCTCCTTCCTAAAGGTAAGGATTGGGCACTATCCATGTTTATTGGGAAATGCTGACATCACCATTTTGATCATTTAAACTGGTATCTCATTGGAATGAGACTGCTGGTGACAAATAATGCAAAAAAGTCTCATGGGAGTTTACACAATCTCTTTCTCTTTAGGTGTAATTTTAAACTTCCTCTGTTGAGCCTCAGGGTCGTGTTCTCGGATCACTGGATTTTTGAACAAATTCAAAAATCTAAATATAGTTGCTGTAGACATATTTTGCTACTCTGGCTTTTTTAAGCAAGGAGGTGTGAGAAAATTGAAAATAGAATGTGTTGCATTGCGTTGCTGCAGTGTGATTGGCTGACTAGCTTTTTGCGTTGTACCTAAAAAAATGGCAGGTCTGTGTAATTATGACACTGGGTTGCGACAAGAAAAAATTCACAGCTTCATTGCAGTTGACCTATTGTGTAGTATTTTTTCCTGTGAGATTTTAGAGTAGGAGCAGGAGTATTTTGAAGGTTGCATTCCATTTCTGCAGCTATGTTTGCTGCTTGTTATATGAGAAATCTTCCTTAGGGAATGCAGCCCCTATTAATACACCTGTGGCTTCCAGAAGGCGCTATATAAATACAAGCCATTTACCATTTACATCTCTCAGGACCACAGACAGCGACAAAGACACTCAAGTTAAAAGCTTCAGTCTTTCAGCACCACGGACAGAGGCACACCCATTGATTTAGCTCTTTATTAATGTTGCCTCATAATCTCAGTTTTAGAGGCTAAAACGTACTATCAGTTCTTTTCTTTACAGTCACAATTTTAGTTTTTAGATGGTTGAAACTCCATTCTGGGAGCTAGGGCGTTTACATGAAGTGGTTGTGGTTAAACTGTGGAAACCGAATTAGACAAAAGTGCTGCTTGAATGGTCTTCCCTGTGCTTTTAAGAAGGTTGATAACTGAGTGAAATGACCCAAAAGTGTGGCAGCCAAATTACGAGTTGGTTGAATTCCCTAAACACCACTTAAGTGAGCCACCGCGCTTCCTTTATGACCTTTTGTTAACATAACTGGTCTTTTTTTTTTTAACCAATCCAGTGACACCCAAAGATTCTTTGCCTTTATAGCCGACTCATCAATAACATCTGCAGCATCTGCACGTTGCCGCTCTCGCTTTATTACTATGCAGGATGTTAGTCGGCTTTACATTTTGCATCTGTTTGCTTCTCTTTTACCGTCTGTGTTCACATAAACTTTATCCCAGTGAAATTAGTGAGTCAAAGTGCTGCAAGGCAGCAGATTATTACAGTTTAATCACTTTCAAAGCCCTGCAAGGTTGTTTCCTGCTGTAAAAGAATCTGAATTTTTAAGCACGAGAAAACCAGATGTTACTTGCATTAAATTCCACATTTTGCTTCATATTCAGTCATATAGACATTAATGATAACCAGGTAGAGGACACATGAAAAATCCTAAAACTGCTCTTTTATTCTGATAGTGCATATCCTTTGTTCTGCTGTTCTGAGTCACTGTATTTCATCTTTGCAGCAAATCCAGCACTCAGCTTATTATAAGGTTACTTATTCCATTGTGGCCTTTGTTCACTTTAAATTTTAATGACTTTGTCCTCAGTTTTTTATTTTGATTCAGATAATATGGGGAGACAGGGGAGCTTTTATACCACATGTACAATTTTAACATCACATGAAGAGTTTGTGGGAATTTTTCAAGGAAGATTTTAAAGGCTGAAACAGATTTTTACATTGATACTTATTCATTTGTTTATTTCAGTCACAATTGATTTAACTCTTTAATCTCTACAAGAAAAAAAGCTATAATTATTTTCTTTTCTTTGTTTTTTTGGCCTTTTTTTTTTCTCATTTGAAGCATTAGTGGTAATAATTTAATGTAAATTGCCAATAACAAAAAATTTGAAATATTAACATAATATTAGCAATGTTAGAATGTAATAATTAGGGATGGGAATTTAACGCGTTAATCAAGATTAAATAATTAGAAAAGAATAATGCGTTAAAATCTTACCCCTTTGAGTCCGAGCGCCCCCTAATTGGGGGCCGGAAAGGTTTAGCATCACAATTGATGCCCTATATATAAATAAATATCACCAAGATGCACATTTAACAAAACAGCAGAGCCTGGGCTACAACCTCTTTCAATCGTTTTTACGTGCTCCAAACACAACTAACACTACAATTAAATGAATAATGAAAATTCAGCCTTTTACTGTTATGTTTTCTAGTTAGCAGAAAGCAGACAGGCAGTAACTTTATCCATAAGAACTTTATTACAGCAGGAGGGACAAGCATACATGCAGCATTCATCTTGTAACGCTCAGCAGAACTTCCTCTGAACTCTACATTACACCTCTATATATGTTAGCAGTGCTCTGCTGCCACCTAGTGTTCAGTTCAGTACACAACATTTACAATATTCCATGTCTATTTACACATATTAACAAATCCCACAATGGTTACCTTCATAATGAGACCAAATTACAGTAATCAAATAGACCTTGTGGATACAGAAATATTCTCATTAAAGTCTGGGTATGTCATCTGTGCCTCACTAACATTCTTTTTGATTTTAAAAAATTGCTTGGATGCAAAATGTCTTGAGCGATTAAAATGCAATTAATCAAGATTAATTCATTACTTAATTTGATCTTTTTTTATTGAGTCTCACCCCTAGTAATAATGTTTATTTTTTAATTCAAAGACTCTTTTATCTGTTAGATAAGTTATCTTCAGTGCAAGTTTCAATGAGATACATGGACTAAAACAAGCTCTACCCAGGGGTTGAGTTTCCACTTAAAAGGTTAGAAAACCTGGAAAGTTCAAAAGGTGAACAGGTTTTGCTTTTCAAACAAACTTTTTGGAATAAATGGGAGAGTGCAGAATACCTATCTTCACACCAATAATCAGAGCTCCATTAATGCGAGCCAACTCACAAATTACATAAGAGATTAAAAGCTTGATACTTTGCAATGCCTTTTTTAATGTAGCAATAAAAGAAACCCAACACCTGCCTTAACCTTAGCTGGTTTATAAACACATCTGCAAGTGTTGGTGTAAAGACCTGGTATTCTGCTCATTTCTGTTTAAACTCAACAAGATCCTCAGATGAGAGGAAAAATGTCTTCTCACCAACAAACCGTGATTGTTAGAACACCTCACCAGATGTTAAATAACTGTAAGTAAGGAAGTGTGAGCTAACCCTAACCCTAACCCTAACCCGCAACACATAGTAATATTGTAAAATTCAGCATCAATCTATCAAATTGTAGGTTTTCCTTAAATTCTGAAGACCAACAATAATTTAAAGTGAATGAAACCACTTTAACATTTTCACATTAGCATTCATGTGAGCTGATGCAGCTGAATGTCTTATCAAAATTTTGTAATGAGGAATGAGTTCAGCGTCTTAATCACTTCAGGAAAGATCACAGAGACTGATTGAAGCCTTTTGCTGGGACAATTGAACACCGTTTAGAACAATGAACCAACCGATAAGACGCCCTGTCTCACACTAGGATCTCCGTACCGCTAACAATAGGACCCCTGGGTGCTGCTTGGGTGTCTAAAGGTGCTTGTGCCGTCTCCGTCACCTGGGCTGTGTTTTAAAATTGTCACTGTTGCCAGAGCCACAAGGCCTCAAACCCTGCCAGCCCACCCCCCACCCCCCAGTTCCCCCGCTGTTTAATGAAGTGAGGTGCAGTCTAATTACTGGGCCAGCTCTATCAAATGAATAGCAAAAACAGTCCCATTAGACGCAGCACCATTAGGGAAACAATTAGGCATCTGTGGGATCATTAAATGAATGTGAAAGGGGGTGGGGAGGGGTGGTTGTCATAGCAACAATTTGCCAAACTTCCTGCTGCGAACAGGAAGTCAAAGAAGCCCCATTGAAATGTGGTGTTTACATGAAAAGGACAGGTATATAATGACTGCATAAAATCTCAAGCCTCACTGCTGCATAGACGATGCAACCCATAAACCTCTTTCTTGTTTGTTCTGAGCACAGCCTTAAAGCTGCATTCATTTACTTTTCATGTTAAAACAAAACCATTTTTTGAATCTACTGTATATCCAGTTTTTGTCATCTCCTGACCATTCGATTGAATCTAGTACTTTTTGCCATGACTGCATGTAGGTAACAATTTTATTTATTTTGAAGGGATTTGGGGCCGGTATCCTGTGAGAGTACGTGCCATAAGATAGGCACGTTCACAAGGAGCCCATGTTCTCCTTAAGTTAGCTGTTAAATAAGCTACGTTTTGTGGCTAGAAGCATATATTTAAAAATGAATCCTGTCAGCAATTCATGCCTGGTTCTCTGGTTCTGACCCAGGCTGTTCCTACTCGTGGTTTTGGCCGAGTTCAGGTGCTCAGAAGCAGCCCTAACTGCTGATAATTTCAGCCTGGACCTCTGCATTTGTGAGGTGGCATGTCTTCCTGGTTCTGCCCAGAGGCACTGCCCCAACACCATCCCTGGTACTTAGCTCCAGGACTTTGAAATGTTTTGGGAACCAGTGTGGGGAGCAGGAAAACCTCCAAGGGCAATTCGATTATGGCTCACTGTCCCCGGGATAACTCTGTGATTGCCCGCCAAATTTCCCAGGTTCTCCAATGCTCTCCCCCACTAACCCGCCGATTATCATTGGCCTCGCCTTACAAAGCCCCCCCACCCCGACACAGCTTTTTTTGTTACTGCTGACTGCAGTTCCTCTAATGGCCACATGGTGCACTCTCTGCAGCGTTCTCTGGAAACTACGCATTGCAACTTCAAGGGTTTTCTCTTTATTTTATTAGATTTTTAAATAATGCTCTTAACTTAAAATGGAATGGTTCATGTACACACATAAGTTACATTTTTAGCAGTTTTTTTCCTGAGGTACAAGTCGGCTAGGGATGGCCAAGAAGAGCAGCTTAGGAGGAGTAAAGATTGTAAATGGGCAAATGGAGACAAACCAGGGGAAGAAAGGAAGAGGGAAGCCACTTTTATGGTGAGCAAAACAGCTGCTGTGCTAAAATTTAGATTTTCAGTAACCTTGCTGCAGGGTTCTGGATTTTTTTTCTCTGCATGTCTCTGTACACGTTTGAGTGCAAAAGAAGACAGCAGGAAAATGTCGAGATGAAGACTCAGAGAGGGTCCAGAGATGATTAATGTGGGGTTTGTTTTTTTCTGCTGAGATAAAAATCAGATGAACAACATGGCGTTTGGTCTCTATGTCAGTTTGTTTTATCAATCTTAGAAGCTCATATGGGTGGGGTTTAACTCATCTATTTATCAGGGATCAGGAATTGAGCCTCATGAAAGTTTCCCTAACAAAGACTCGCTCTTTTCAAAGAAACTCAAGTCTTAACTTCTATGGGTTTTCCAGCAGCACTACTCACAGTGACTCGAATGGGTGCGGTTCTGTTTGAAAGCCTTTTCCTCCAGCACGTGTAGGAGCCAAACAAGTAGGTCTTGATGTCAACACACTTGACTGGAACTTTCAGTGAGGGTGTGTGTCACCTTTGGTGTCTGAGGTCATTTAGGGCTGCACTTTCACCTGCGATAAGGATGACGGTGGGGTGAGACTGGGAATAAACGTTTTTGTTGACCGCATGTTTTTTACCACATTATACCAACTCATATATTGTTTTATCCACAAGCTTATGGTCCAATGAATTAGAAGTTGTGGCATTTGACATTGATGTGGAATAAATGAACGGATAAATGCAGTAAACATCAGTGCACGTCATGAGTATTTCTCAGGTTTAGCCTACTGCAGAAGCGAGGAGAACTATATTTTAAGTCTGCTGCAACAGCACAGTTTGGTATTTTCCCCAAACCTTTCAGTCCCTGCTTCATTGTGGTTTCTAGCATGTTGATCCGGTTGAAAAACACGACGTCAGCGACTGTTGGTCTCTGATTGGCTAAGGGGTGGAGTCACTGGTTGTTCCAGAACTTTCTGCCTGCTGCCTGACTGCCATTTTCTAACATTCTAAGACTTGAGACTTGATTTGGACTTGTCATTTGACGACTTGACTTAAACCAGCACTCCTAAGACCTGGGCTTGCTCTTTAAAGATTTTTGATATGACTTGGACTTGCCCACTAAAGACTATTTTGACTCAGCCTCACCCTCCTAAGACTTGAACCTTGACTTGGACTCTTTTCAAAACTCCACACTTGATATTTTTCACTCCATTCTTGTAAACAGTCTTTATCTCATAGCTGACCAGGATGTAAAATGGTGAATTTGATTCTTCAGGGATACTTGCAAGTTTGTAAGAGTCTGTTCAAAAGCAACCTTGAAAAAAATAATATTCAAGCTTAGCAATGTCAGTTGTCAAATAAAATTAGCAGGCTGGCTTTAAAAATCCTGATTGGTGTTTTAAATCAAAGTCCTGAAACTTCAAATGGCAAGAGAGGGGTAATTTTTTTAACGTTTATTTTTCAAGGTCATGTGCCAAAAACATCACAAATTAAATGTGGAACCAACAATGACTATTATAAGATTTGGCATATTTTAAAAAGTCCTATAAGAACTTATGAAAGCCAGTTTTACAGACTTGTATACATTAGCATTTTGCTGAAAAACTAGCATCCCAGATTCCATTAAACTGATAGTGTTTGAGTTAAATGATAGATTTATGTTGTGTAATTTATTCTCGTGTGCTTGTCTTTGCTGAAGCCTGGCACGTAGCCGATCTTCCAACTCGCTTTTTACTGTTTAACTCAACCGGAGTGTGGAAGAAGGTCTGAATAACAACCTTGTAAATTTGCATCAGGCACGAGCCTCGGCACCTCCCACGACCCTGAATAGGACAAAGCAGGTTCAGAAAATGAATGGATGGATGAAAATTTGCATCAGATAGGTATTTATTTGCTCTTCTGACTCACAGGAGATGGTAAACAAACTTTGGGGAAAACATTTAAAACCTGGAGTTAGACACTTGTGTGTTTCTAGTCTGCATCCAAATTTGTTACAATGATGTCCCAAAACAAAGCTAATTTGTTAACTAAACTGCTATTAATGAACATGTCTTGCAGTATAAGGTGATGACAACAATTCCAAACTTTCTGTAGTAATGAAATCATGCGTGCATGAAAGTTATATTTATACTCACAAGAGTTCCAGCTGTTTTATGCTCATGAATGTGAAAATAAACTCATTAAAGTGTGTAATAGTAGGACTGGGTTTAAAGTCTGTGCCAGTGGACAACGAGCACTTCATGTTTTTGTGGAAAGACTCATAAAAGTTTAAAAATGTGCCTCTTTATACCAAAATCTGAGTTTCTTCATCAACACAAATTGAGCAAAATGTAAAATTAATCCTTTAAAAGTTAAAGTTCCAAGTCATCATCACACAATGGTGAAATTACATCTCCGCATTTGACCCATCCCCATGGTGGGGAGCAGTGAGCTGCAGCTGTGGCCGCGCTCGGGAACTATTTGGTGGTTTAACCCCCCAATCCAATAAAAAAAAAACAACCCAAGAAAACAATTAGATTTCTGTAGAGAGCTCTAAAACATTGAAAATTAATAATAATGGGAATAGGAACATTAATCTTCATGTAATTTTAATGAAATATAATAATGTTGAACTTTTATTTCAAACATCCTCATATTATTTAGGTATTTTTTTCTTATATAAATTCAGTGGACATTTAGCTCAAATATAACTGACCTACTAGTTTATAGTGTAAAAAGTGCAAAAAAAAAACCATATTCAGAAACACCAAGAAATGTCTAATCTAGATTTCACGTAACAAACAAAAGGACAAAAAAAATCACTTAGGCTGCACAATTTTCAGAAAATATACAATTGCGATATTGTTGAATATACTAATAATAATTAATTTGTTGTATTAACCTGATATTTTCCTTACTTCTTTAAAATCAAGTTTCATCAAGCTGTGATTGTTGGTACTAGGTATATCTCATAGTGGTGAAATTTATAACCTCAGAATTAGGACTGGATGATAAAACAATGGCAATATGTAATTCAAAATAACTCATTCTTATTTATGGCATTTTGCCCGTGCGACCCAACAGTTGATAAATCTTTGCAATAAAGTGTTCAAAGTGATCTGAGATGTGTGATTTGTCTCCTAATGAAAACATGTATATATGTATGTTATAAAGAGCAGTGTCGTGCTAGTTACTGAAAAACACAAGTAGTTACAATTTCTAGTTACCTTATTGAAAGAGTTAGGGTTACTTTGTTGATTAATTACAAATAGTAAAGCATTACTATTAAAAGTTTCTATTTAGTTGCTTTTCTTTAAAGCCATACTATCTAACGTTTTCATGTCTTTAAATCATGTTATTGAGCCAGTATGTGCTAAAATGACCCTTTACAGGGTTAATGAAATGTCACTCAGACCCCCACCACCCTCTGTGGCTAGAATACCGCATTTGCAACTTCAGAGTGGCAGGCCGCTCCCTAATGGACTTAGTAAAGTGGAGCTGACATGCCTGGCACTGCAGTCTGCTTCCAGCATGTTTTAGATCATGGACACAGCTGATTAGTTTGATTTAGTGATGAACCGCTCCTGTAGACACTAATGAAAGCTGAGGAGACATTTCAGCAGTTAGATTAAGGTGTTAAAAAGACGAACGCACAGTGAGGAGCTAAGTTTCACTTTTGCTTTCACTAACAAACACTAGGAAGTGCTAAAAACAAGCCAAAACTGCCAAGCGTTCCTTTAAAGAACATTCTTAACAATGTACCCAATAAAGGATAATATGGAACACAAACACCAAAGCGACATCTAGTGTGTATAGGTTGTAGTTTCAACAATAGAACAAGGTTTTCAGCCATTGGGATACCAGGTTCGCTGCCGATACGTGAAGTGAGCAGCCAGCACCATGTCCAGTGACGACCTAAACTCACTCTGGTTTTAGATCTTTTATGGTCGCTCCTCTTCTGAGAAGGATAACGACATCTTCTGGGCTCAGAAGCAGCTGCTTGACTTGCAGAGTCCGCCATTTTCCACAGTGCCAGCCTCACTGTGCCAAGCGGACTGTTAACCAGTGGCGTCGTTAGGCCTATTTTAGGGGTGCTGAAGCCTCCCTAAAATATTCTTAAGCCCCTCTAAATAATTTGTGTTTTTTTTTTCTTTTTTTTTTCGATATATTTATTTTTTTTTACAGAACTTGCAGACAAATTCAATATAAAATGCAGAAATATGATTTTAAAGAAATAACAATATAAACCCGTCGCTATTCACATAAATATATGATCATAACTCGGTTGGTCCCTTTCACTTTACACTCTTAAGGTAGCGTCAGTGCTTCGTTATCCAATCCGTTCCAGTTGTTCACAGGAGACATCCACATTACTGAAAATCCAGTCCTCGTTTTCACTGCTACTTTACACTCAGCTCGTACCTGCGGACACTAGCGTACATGCTGCAAACAGCAAGAAAACATGGATATACGCAAGTTTTTCAAGAAAGTAAGTCTTCATCACTGGCTGGTAGTAACAATTAGTTAGCTCCAGGCTAACAGCAGAGAGTTCCATGTAATTAATGAACCAGGTGCTCCCCATTTTGATAAATAAAAACCTGGCTAGTGCACTAAGTTAGCAGTTAGCATAATGTTAATTTCTGTCACTCGTTTTAGCTCTGAAAAATCGAGCTGAGCTCATTCAGGTTATAATCAGTGGAAATAATAATAATCACTCCTCTCCATCCCCATTAACCTGTAGGAGTCAGGGCAGAGGAGCACAGAGAGTGAGAGGGGAGAGACCTCTGCTGGAGAGGTGAGTCAAAGATTTCACAGGATGGAGTCATTTGTGATGCAGACTGTCTGATTAGATTTTAATGGAACTCAATATGGATAAAAATATGATACATTTCAGTCACGGTGCAACATATAAGACCTGTTTAACTTGAGCTTTTATTTAGGAGAGTCAAGGTTAGAAAGTGGAGAGAGCAAATATATATATATATATATATATATATATATATATATATATACGTCAAATTAGCCTGACTTGCATATTTTTGAGGGTTCTATTTTAATATTACTTCAATTCAAGTGATTTAGTAATATTTTTCAGGGCTTTAAATTGCAACCACTTTAGTCACATCACATGCATGCTCAAAATGTAATGTTTGTAACTTCAAAATATTTGGGAGCAACAAATTACTGTGGCGTGTGAGCAGAAGTCATGATATTAGCAAATTACATTAGGCCTAGGATGTTTAATCTGTCCAAAAAAGTAGGAAAACAATTTCTCAGTCTTTGCTTTCTGTTTGTGAAATTTTGTGCTCATTCACTACGTTCGTTCATATTGTGTGCATCTCTTGGGGGCTAAGCCCCCCCTGTCCTTAAAACCTAGTGACCCCCCTGCTGTTAACCATATTTGGAAACCCACAATGGTGCCCTCTAGTGGTTGGTAGATGTAAACATAAACCCATTGCTGTGCCTGTCAAAATAAATATTAGATTATCTTTTAATTAAAATGTACATTCATTCTCCACACCTCTAAACACCCGGTGGAGGTATTATTATTTTTTAAATATAGCTTTTTATTTAATTGTTCCATATTTAACCTTTTATATAACCTAATTTCATTGCTCTACAAAATATAATATAAATGCTTTCAGTTTAGTTTCTATCAGTCCAAAAAAGAAATGTGAGCCAACTGCTTGGAAAACATAATAGAGTCTGTCAATAAATAGCGATAAAATGTGAAAATGTTACAGTTTGTCTACTTTGTATATAAAAAACTGTTGCAAAAGTGACAATTCAGTCTAATTTCAGGTTAAAGTTTTCTTTTTTACAATTTTCTGTTGCCAACAGTAGCTTTTCTTTATTTTCCAATGTGTTTTATTATTTCAAACATCTAAATCTTTTTTCAATCTTGCAGAGTTGTGTCTGAAATTTCTTACAGTCCTCTGTGTTATTGATATTACACACATTTATATTATGACGATAAATATTTCATATTTCCTCAGCCCTATCATAAACCAGCTCATTAGGAAATTCTTGGCCGGCTAATTAGCTCACTAAAACTGACCTGAGCTTTTAGTGTTTACTAAAATCCTGCCACTAAAACTGGGAAATACTCCTAAGAAGTGCTTTGGTTTCAGCAATAAAACAAATGATTGAAGGGCATCAGCGTGCCACCACCTGGCATACCCCTTCGTCTACGTTTCTGTCCAAGTCCAGAGATTGTCTGTCACGCAGAATGACCCATTTTCCCCCCCAAAGCGAAGCACAGCGCTGCGCCAAGTGGCCCACGGTGCTCATAACCAGCTAATGATGTCACCTAGGCTGGAGGACTCTTCATTAAAGCCAGATCAATCTGGCAGCTAACGCGGGGCACAATGCCAGGACTACAGCTGAGAGCAGCAAGACAAGGGGAGGGTGGTGGTGGTGGTGCCTGTCTATAAAACCTCAAAAGGACACAGTCAGTGAGGTGTGTATTCTGAGTCCACATGCAGACGGAGACACTCTTTAGCGAGCTTATCTCCACCAAACACCAGCCGGCAGAGACAGAGAGAAAAAAGAGATGCTGCACAGCTTTGTTAACCAACACTCTTCTCCAAAACTGTCTTTCCCCTTCTTTTAAAGGAAAAATGGCTCCACAAGTTCATTTCAGTCCAGCAGGGAAACAGAAAAAAAATAAAAAAGCAGTGAGAATAAGGAAAACTAAACTCCTCGTTGCAAAGACTTTTCATTTCTCTTGTTTTGTTTCAGCTGTAAATAAAAACAATTTTTCTTACAATGTGCATCAAACCCATAATGGCAAAACTAAAACAACCACTGAAAATCAATGAGAGATTTCTAATGAATTATGATTCAACAGAAAACAACATTATGAAAGCAACCTGGACAAAAATGATGGATCCTCTAGAAAACATTAAAATTATTTGATAAGGACATGTTAAATTAAATAATGAGCATGAGAGTTGTTCTCGGTCTGTTAATTAGTCAGTTTGCCTGTTTTAAATGGTGAAAGGTAGTCACAGTACTGTTTGGTATCAGGGTGTGTACCAAACTGAACACAGACCACAGAAAGCTAAAGACAGAGTTGTCTCAGGAGATTAGAAAGACAATTATCTGGATGCTTCTCTGACAACAGCTGGACATATTATTCAAAAGTTTAATTGATGAAGAATAATTGATGACATAGAGAGAAATATAAATACCAAAGAGCCCAAAACGACTCTTAAAGAGATTAGAGCTGAACTACAAGGTCGAGGTACATCAATCAGTGCAACATCCATCACTGTTTGAGTCGATGTAGACGCCACAAGTAGGATGTTGTGAGTAAATCAAGAGAACCAGACTAGAATTTGCCAAAATGCATACTGACGAGCCACAAAGCTTCATGAGGCATACAAAGAAAAGAACACTTGTCTCAACACAAACCTGGGGCTGCTGTGCTGCATCTAGATCAGGAAGGCCTGGGCCCTCATTTATCAAATGTTTGTAGGAACTGTCCTATATTCCATCCTACGAATGAAATTTTGAATGATCGTACGAACGGCCAAAATCCTGATTTATGAAATATTTAAATTAAATTAAATCCCACCTGTGCATACCCAGGTGCATGTGTCCGTTCACCATCATTTACATACAGAAACGCCGCCAGTTAACCACATTTGGTCTCACCACGTCCTCAGCTCATGAGGGGATTCCCTGGGGTTCTTCCCAAAAAAAAAAAAAAAAACCTTCATTAACAGTGAGATTGAGGCACTGGCTGGCAAAGTAGAAGAAGTTGCAGAAGTTGTAAACGCGGTCGGAATAGAGGAGAGGTCCCTGTCAGAAATAAAGAAGAAAATGGTTTGACATAAAATTGAATATGATAAATTGTAGAGTAACGGTTGTCATTTCTTGATCCTGTGATCTATCAAAACATTCTGGAGTCAAAGATTCTGCTCAGTGTCAGAAAACATGGAAATCTGGAGTCCTTCCAACAGGATTCTGATCCCAAAACCCATCTAAAAACACACAAGAGTGGCTCAGAACAAACCATTGGGCTTTTCTGAAAGTCTGAGTCATCTGGAGAAGAAACTGTTGAGATGTGATCAAATCTATTCATGTTTGTAAAACCAGTATTATCATAGGTATTATCATGCTGAACATAGAAATGTTGCAGTAAACCAGAGGTTAAAGGTTATACGTAGTGAGTGTTGAAATTTAAAAATCAATCTTCACCCTTGTTACTGTGCATTGTGACCTTGCAGCATGGTTATTTTCTTCTTCTCTGCCCTTGCTCTAACCAGCGTTACACAGAAATTACCACTTCTCTATGAGTCATTATTCACAACTCATCAGATCGCTCTTCACTCTGTCTATGAATGTGACTCTCTGCTATTAATTTACAGCAAGGCAGTCATTCAGTCTCCACTCCATCACACTTGTTTCGCCACATCTGCCCTTCAGGTACTCATCATATACTTTGTAAAGGCCTAATTTTGTGTTCTTTTGAACTGGAAGAGTTTACAGCTTTCCTGTTTCATTCTGAGGGAAATTATTGTGTAAAGTATTATGAGGTTTGCATGGAATTTTTTTTTGATTCAGTTTGAAGACTGTCTAGGATGAGTCTAAGCAATGATAAACTATAGTTAAGCATGGTGGTGGCACCATCAGGGTGTGCTTTTTATTCAATTAAAAGGAAACATTGTCAAAATGATTTTAAAATTTGAGGCCATGGTTCTTAATTAGTAGAAAGTGAAATAGTCCTTTCGTGTTGGGAGACGGTCTCTGCCTTAGGCTGGGAATGTACTTGCTTTTTAACCTTGTGTTGACGCAGGCAGCTTCTTTTTCACATACTTGCTGTTGCACTGCACGTAGTACTGGAGTATTCCACTAGGGGGCACAGTAGAGAACTCAGACCAGATAGAGTCAGCAGTGGTATCGCAGATAGTGTGAAAGACATCTAAACCAGAGAGGGCGTGACAATGGTGAATCTGTTTTGATCGTTTTGTCAACTCCCCCTTCTGGTTACTCGTATATTGCAGCTTGTGAATGCATCACATTAATTTCAGAGGACGTGCACAAACGACACTTCAAACAGATGCAAATTACATGAGGCAGCCATGATAAACAAGCGTACGTTTAGGTATCTAGTTTATAAATGATGGCTGGATGGAGAAACATGGGAAATAACCAATCAATCTTTCATCTACAGGAAGGAAGGTTTTGGTTTTGATCTAATGTAACTGAACTGAAATTTAGATCATGACTAAAAGATCAGGATATATTCCAAAGGGGGTTCAAATGAAGGCAACTGGACTTCTTTGGTTTCTTGAAAACGTTTCGCTTCTCATTCGATGGTCTTTATCAATTCTGACTGGAATATGGGAGGGTTGAGCTTATAAACTGTAGCTATTGTTGCTTAACGAGCAGAAACTGTCTATGAATACCCCTCCTCCCTACCTCTTGAGTCGTTGTAGTCGTTAGCCTCTATTGTGTGGGAATTGTATTGATTAGATGCAGGAGGGTGTGACCTAGAGTGAAACTGTTTGGGAATTAGGTTCAGAGCTGCATTATAGGTGCTGGAAAGGTGAAACCTGAGGCCTCCTCCTCTATTTAATGTAGGGTTTTCTTATTTGATATGGATGGCTTCCTTTACTCCTCCCTCAAACCATTTATCTTCTCTGTCCATGTTGCAGTCAGAATGGACAAAGCACCTGGGAAACGTCTTCAAGAAACCAAAGAAGTCCAGTTGCCTTCATTTGAACCCCTTTTGGAGAACCATGACCTGGATGACTGAGAAGCTTCACCAGCATATCAGGATACACTGAATAGAAGTGACTGAAAGAAGCTAGAGGTGGCTCAAAGCAAAGCCACTGCTGCTCCTCTTCAAAAGGACTCAGAGGAGGTGGTCGAGAATTTGGTTAGGATGGTTTCCTTCCTCTTGGAGATATGTATCATCTTTGGCCTGGAGATGGATATCTTTGCTACCTTCCTCAACCTGATCTTAGGCAGATGAACCAAAGCAAAGTTTACATACAAAACTATAGTAATGCAGGAACCAAGACACTCAAACCTTTTCTTCAGCCAAAGGAAATACCAATAAAGAAACGTGAAACATGCTGTCATCTAACTACCAAGACAATCAGTCCATCCATCAGTTGGGTCACAAAGGTAACCGATCCAGGAAGACAATCCTGATGTCCTCCACACCAGCCACACTCTTCAGCTTATACGTGGGGATCCCAAAGCATTCCCAGGCCAGAGAAGACATATAATCTATTGAGTGAATTCGGGTCTGGCCTGAGGGTTTCTCCCAGTTCCTAGATAGGAAACATCCTAACTAGATGCCTGAAACACGGAAAACCCTTCTCAACTTCTTGTATCTCTGACTCCAGAACCAAACCAAGATTCAGGATGTAGACAGACCTGTAAATCAAGAGATTTGTCTTTCATATCAGAATGGAATTCTTTATCTGTTGGTTTTTTCTTTGAAAAATGGCAGAAAATATTCAAAGGAATGATACAAGAAACTTTGATGGCTACCAAAGGTTCTTTAACCAAATTTCAGGGGTTTCGTTTTATTGTCGATTCTAAGCTTTACCCTCAATGTGGGATGAAGAGAAAAAACATATAGAGGTCAGATCCAGTGAGGAGGTCAAGTGGCCCTTCTCTTTCACATCGCGTCCTTTCACTTTATCGATGTTTCACACCATTGTGCTCCTTGAATGCACAATTGATGCCGCAGGGGCTTCTCACCACGTAATGACACATTGACGATGGCGACGGTTGGAAAGGGAAGTGCATGCCGGGCGGATCGCACAGTTTCATTAGCCTCTGAACCATTTGAGGAGCTCATAAAAGGTTGGGACTATCAGCTGAAATGGGAGGTTGTTAGCGCCACACGGGTGCCCAGCAGCGTTTGCATAATTACAGCTCTTAACGCTGGGAAAATTAGCACCCTGCACGTGCCATCCAGCTCCCTGTAAGATCACAGTGGCGCTCCGCTGATGTATCGTGTAGCTTGTTAATTGTCGGGTAATGAAGACATCCGAGTCCAAGATGGGAAAAATATAATGTTTTACTCTTTGTTCTTTTGTTGTTTTTTATCTGTCATTGGAGCTTTTTGCTGCTTGATTCTGTAGAATGTTCAGAAATCTGGTATCCAACAGTTTCTGAAGGGATGATTGCGGGTACAGATATCTTTATTCTTCTTTTTAGTTGTGCAGAATTACAAATGTGAGAAACCGATGCTGGCAATTAAGTATATCACAGGCTCTGTGCTTATCTCTTTGTCTATTTGATTTCTCACTTGAGCAATAAAGTCCAAACAGTGATCTCACGATTAGCACATATGCATGACTGGCTGGGACCACCTGGTGGGAAAATCAAGATGTTCCAGCAAAGAAAAGTTTAAAATCTACAAGGCTGAGCAACATCTGGGCTGCAAGTTATTTTTTTGCATATGTTTGTGGTAATTATGATTCATTTCTGAACCATTCCTATACACTTTTTATATTCAAACTTGATTTAAAAAGTAATAAGTCTAAAATAGACTATAATTTTAAAATCAGAATAAAATACAAAATACATAATTGAAAAAAATAACTTAAATAGGCCATTTTCAAGTTTATTTTTGTATAAAAATGCATCCTACCTGTTGCAGAAAGCTTCCTAATCAGCCTTTTCTCAGGAAAAAATAGTTTATGTCCTTCTGAACTGATCAGCTAATGGTCAACGGTGCAAGCCAAAGCCCACAGTGTGTTGATTATTATAACATTATTTTTAATAAACCTTTAGACCTCAGTTCATTTTTTCTTACATGAATATTTGAAGGTGGAAAAATCACCATCATTAACAAAATGTATTATGTTGGGTGCATCCAGGTTCAAATCTGGCAGGAATTTCTTAAGGCTTGTGCCAAAATAACCATGTAAATCAAAATTGGCACCGTTGTAATTGTTTGTATAATAACATCACATGAAATTATTTATAATTCAAAAATTAAAATGTCCAAAAAAGGTCAAATTTTTTTTTACAAAATGCATCTACATGTTAATTACTTCAGGAAGTTGGAAACTTTATAACAAAAGAAAACAAGAAAAACGATCAAAAACTAAAATACAAGGGCATAAAGCACCTATTGTGACAAAAACACCAAAGCAAACAGAAAAAAACTGTAAATAATACCTAATTAGTAACAACTGTTATTGTTTTGTTGCATTTTGGATCATTAGTCAGATCTGATTACCACAAGCAGTTCATTTGAATGGATTCTTTGAGAATGGCAACAATTATTTTTTTCTCCTTTTGTTTCCAGGAAGCTTTTGGGAGTCTTGATTGGAAGCTTTTTGGTCTGCACACACACACACACGCACACACACACGCGCGCACACACAAATTTTAAGCCCAATGGTCTCATCTAGTTAGTTATAGAAACCAGCAGTTTAGCCAATCAGCAACAGAGAAAAAAGGAAGTTTATCTTATTTAAGTGTTTTTATTGATGCTCATTTTTTTGGGGACTCTAGTGAGAGTTTGGATTTTTTCAGGTTGCGTTCTGCCCCCAGGGGCGATTGGTTGGTGGTACCAGTGAGACTCTTCTCTTGCTCATTACTGGACTCCTTCTTGTCTCGCCTGCAGCACTCCAGAGATGTTGTTTCACTCAAGCAAGAGGTGCAGTTGGACCAAAATAACAGCAAATGCATAAATATTCGACATGCAACTGGATGAAAATCCAGGACTGGTACCTATTTACTCGGGTGTGTGTGTGTGTGTGTTCTGGTGAATGTGTGCATTTGTGTTTGTCTCGGCTCGTTTCTGTCAGCTTGATCAAAGCAGACACGGTGCAGAGCAGAGGTCTCGGAGGTGAAATTAAAGTCTTGCTTCTTCCACTGCGTGGACGGAAGGAGGAAAGTGATTACCGTTAAATTAAAAGGTACGACCGTAAACGCGTGCCACGGCCGAACTCTCGCAATTCATCAAAACGATCCCACGGCGCGTCTTTTGCTTATCAAATTGTAAAATATTGTCCGTGACACCAGTGTAACGGGGGCGTAATTAATGCACTAAATCAATTCCGAATTACTCGGCGAGGAGTGGCCCTGCTGGGACGCCGTCATTATCGCAAATTATGGTGGCAGATGCACGGGGCCGAGAGGAATGGATCCTTCACAAAAGGCTTTGTGTTCATTTCCTGTTCCGAGTCTTGGGCTTCTCCTAACTCACACCTGTGATCTTGTTAAGGTGCAATTAGTCGTGTTAGTGAATGCTTAAAAAAATCAACAGCTTGAAAATGATCCCTCAGCTGCTGCTGGCAAGTGGGTTTTAATGGCTGAATCTGTGTCTTTGTTTTCAATTATGGATCCTTTTCTTTAATTGTTTTGAAACATGAAGCGGTTTACATGAGGATTTTGTTTTTTTTAGGTAATTTACTCTAAAAAAAGACAGTAATACATAAAAATGTTCATAATGTTTCCCCTCTGCACTAAAAAAGAAATAAAAATGTCACTTTTTTTGTTTAGCTTTAGAAACATTTAAAATACAGTCTGTGGGCATCCTGTTAAACCAATTGTTGGTGAGATTTCTAAACTTTGGGGTTTGTGTTGCAGAAATCAGCTAGATCTTCACTGCAAACCCAGCATCGTTGTGGCCCCAGAACTTTTATATTGAATTATCTTGGTCAACTTTTGCAAATATAGAGCTAAAGTTTAGGGCAGTAGTAGCTAACGGGACTCCTTGTACATTTAACCAGAAATAGCATAAACCTAAATAATGACACGTTGAGATTAGAATATGGCTGTTTAAGCTACTTTTTTGCATCAAAAAACAAAGTGATCTCATTGGAGCATGAATCTTTAATTTAACAGCCAAATCAATTTTGCAGGCCAGGTTAACCCAATTCAAGATGGCCGTCACAGCTACTCAGCCTTACAAACCAAAACAGGGCTTTAACCGTGCTTAACCCTTGAGCCCTGTTTAGTTGTGTTGCTGAGAGTTGATCTCAACAAAAACTCTAAAAGCCCCTCCTCCTCCTCACTGAAAAGGAGAAGGCTCATTGGTCACCTAGTTGTGTCTCTCTGGAGGTTTTCAAGGCACATTCACCTGCAAGGAGATGCCAAGGAGGAACTTACCACACTGTAAAATCTGATTAGTTCAGCTTACTTGAAAAAAGCATGCAAACCAATTGCACTTAAGATTATAAGTACACGGGACTAGGTAATTATGTGTTGGAGCTACTAATACTTACAAAGTTCACTGAACTTAAAGGGACACTTTGCAACTTTTTTATATTTTTAAACCATGTTCTTGAGCCAGTATGTGCTAAAATGACCCTTTACAGGGTCAATGAAAGGCCATCCAGCTCCTGTCATCCCCTCTGGCCAGAATATTCCACTTGCAACTTCACAGTTGCCGGTCCGGTCTGTTGGGACTTAGAAAAATTCAGCTTGACCTACCTGGCTCTGCAGTCTGGCTCCAGCACGTTTCCTGCATGTTTAGATCATGAATGCAGCTGATTTGTTTTATTTAATGATGAATAACTCCCGTAGACACTAATGAAGGCTGGGAGGACATTTCAGCAGTTAGATTAAGGTGTTAAAAAGACGAACGCGCAGCGAGGAGAGATAACTTTTACTTTTAGTTTTGCCAACGAACACTAGGGGGTGCTAGTGTCCCTTTAATTACAAGTTACTTTTACTAATTACTTAGAAATGTGTTTACTTAACTATTTTTTCTGCATTGCCGATGATGTCACACTATGGCAATACCACTTAAATTCATGTTTTTAAGCATGGTAACGTAACTTCCGTAAGTCATACGACCAGCCAATCATCTAGTGTGATGTCATCGGCAGGTGCAAGACCCTGAGCTGGCTCACGTAGAAGGAAAGATGCGCCCATGTATTTTAGACCCAATTTTTATGGTTATATGTTATGAAGCCGCCAATATTTTTCAACAACTGGACATCATTTATTTTTATTCTCAACAACATTTCAATGGATATTTCCAGAGACACACACCTAGTACGTATTATTTTAAGTGCAGAGGGATTATCTATCCTCTCTGGACTGGGAGCACCTGGGATCCTACAGAGAGAGCAGGGGAGGGGGATGTCTGGATTTCTGTCCTGGTCCTGTTTTCCAGGGCTGGATAAGTTTAAGAAAATGGGCAGACAATTATTTTCATATTTAACTCACCACTACTAAAAGGACAAGTAGCCCTATTGTTAATGTAAAACAAGGCCTCTGATAAATAATGTAACCCGTGTCCCGGTCTTGTCTTCAGCAACTTCCCGTGAATCTTCTGAAACCCTCAGATCTCAGCTTCCAACAGCTCCAAAACTGCAAAAGTGAACATTTTTACGTCTGACCGTGTTTAGAAAAACTCCAAGATCCATGTTCCAAGACATCATAGCTGCAGGATATTTTACATATGCATGTTGCATCTTTACGACATCTCCTAAAGTTTTCATGATCGTTTATAGGACGTGAGTTGAATTTTTATTTTTTCATTCGACACGAGTCCTTCGGGTCTGCAGGGTTCCGGTGTTGGTATAAGTGGCATATCTGCATGTGAATTTTCACACCATGAGCACAGAAAACACTCTGCATGTTTAATAATGTTGAGTATGTTTTATTCAAATGGTAATGATCATGGCAAAGAGACACAAAGATGGAAGAAAAAAGATAACAGGAGAGAAAAAAACTTCAGATTCACCTCATTTCAATCATAATCAGCGTAAGTGAAAAAATGTGCTTGAATAAAAACTTTACACTTTATTTATGTAAGTTATCCTTTAACCACCTCATGGATGTTTTTTTTCTGAACTCTACGTCACATCTGACACTGATCCCACCATCCTGAGCCACCAGTCTCCCCCCTTTGGCCTCTTTGCAGATATTAAAAATGCATCTGAGCCGTGGATTAATTCATGAGTGTGTAAATTGTTTCTCCCAGTGCCTTTTTAATATCTTCCGCCGAAGGAAAATATGGCCTGCATCATCATCACGCTGCTGCTGCTTTGCTGAGCTGAAGGAACAGATTGTTTTCTTCACTGACATTTACACAGTGCGTGTTCTTGTGTGTGTGTGTGTGTGTGTGTTAAGTCTTGTTCTCTTTGTGCGCTTTTCCTTGTCTTTTTTGTACCTCAGACAGTTTTTTTGCTGTGGCGGTTTGGCCTGATTGAGCTGGACGCTCTGAGTCGTGATGTCGTGACATTTTGCTAGCTGTCAGGGGACGAAAAAGCAGCGAGCAAAGAAACTACATTGGTGAAATACGTCTACATCAAAAAATTGAATCAGTGGAAATGGATCAGTATCTGTAAGTGCACAACTGTTCTTAGAAACCGTCTTACATTAGTAGCAGCTGGTGGACAGTTTTTACTGGATGTCTTTATACAAAACCTGGAATGGTTTGATTGTTGTACAAATTTTTTTTTTTTCCAGTGATACGAAAGCCAGTTCATTCTTGGGAAGAATAAAGAATTCCAGTTCCTCACTAACTTGTTTGTGTTGGTTATTGAAGCATTGCATACCACCAAACCAGAAATATTTAACTAAGCGATGTTTACGTTTTCCATTACCAGTCTCAGCCACTACAACTTAAAATTTTACTTCAATATCTGCAAGTTTGACTGCAGGGCTGCCAACTTTTGAACTTTTTCATGTGTGAGAGCAGATGGTGGGAGTAGGGGGGCCCACTTCGCGTCCGTGAGGTGTGCGTGTGTCTAGTTTTGATTCCGACCTGTCCGTGTGGTGTGAAAGCATGTGAAGAGGGTGAGATGCATGCGTCTCACGCTCAATGCGAGAGAGTTGGCAATCCGGCTTTTGTGTGTGTGTGTGTGTGTGTGTGTGTGTGTGTGTGTGTGTGTGTATGTACTTGTCTATACATCAAAGTGAGGACCAGTGACAAACTTTCCACAAACGTTCACAAATAACGCAAGCTGAAGGAATTTTGCTGTGTGGTGGAGTTGCTAATGCTAATGGTTAGCTTCTACTAGCTGAGAAGTTCTCTGCTGTTTCCTGGACGCTAAACCAACAACAGCCTTCCCCGTCGTGAGTCAAGATGGGTGAGTCCATGAATGTTACGTGACAGTGTGACGTAGATCTGTCAGGATTTTCTAATCCTAGAGTTTCACCGTCTATTTTCTATCAGAAGCTAATGCAGGAGATAGATGTAGGAGACTGCATGAAATACTCAGTGACCGATTATAATCAGAAATAATTATTAAAAAATGGGCTTTCACCTTTAGGATAACCCTGATTTTAGCTTTGCTAAATATACTGTATCTGATTTAAAACTACTTTGTGCTTGCTAATGCTAATTACCTGTAGTGGCCATCTTGAATTGGGTTGATTTCAAAAGTTATTGACTTGTAGACGCACAGGTAGTGATTACGCTTTGAAATTAAAACAAAAAAAAACCTCTAAAAACTTTGACTTTAACTGTTTTATGAGCTAACAGTTCAGCTACTCGATTGATTCTGTCTGATAGGCTTATACTTCTACAAGAAGTAAAGGTATCCAACATGAAGCCATACCGGATAAAACATGTCTCCAGGATGCTACGCTTATTCCATTCAGAGATTTAGACATCTAAATATCAAAGGTAATACAGGAAGTGGAAACTAGCAGTAGTTCATGTAACCCAGTTGACACATCTATAATGCATGGAAGGTATCAAGAGGCTGATGTTTAGGTCAGCTGAGGTGTAACTTTGTTGTCAGCACAAATTGTGAACAGCCTCTGTGAGCCACACTGCAGTTTGTGGTCATAAAAAGAACTTTTAAGCTCCAGACACAACCCACTGATAATTCTGTCACCCTGACTCCCAGTAAAAATACAGCAGTCTTTAAAAGATCCAGGATCCAAGATCACTCTAGAATTTTTTTTAGCTGTTTTATGAATTTTGCTACCTTTTCTCAAGCAAAAACCTTTCGATCCCAAAATAATCAACTGGTTACTCATCGGGAAAATATGACTAATGTTTTTGCATAATCTTGTTTTTCATTTTGATTTGAATAGAAATAAACCAAATTTAGGTGTTTTGTGTCGAGATATAAAGCTCACAGCTACAATTGAGCTTTTCAGTCAGGAGCCTACGCGAATGTATGAATGAGTTATAAAAAGACATGAAGATGTGAGCTACCTCCTATAGAGAGAGGAAAATATCCAGTTATGAACATGCAGAGAAACAGATTCCACATGAAAAAGTAATCGTTTAAACAAGCTGTAGATCAGGACATGTAACTCTTTATTCCAAAGTAATGAGGTATTTCAGGGTTGAAACATGCTACGTTTCTAAATGACTAGAAATCATGCTAAATTGTTTTCTTCTAAAACAAAAATGGACGAGAGAAACCTTCCCTCGCCATGATAAACATGTTTTATAAAGACGCCAGGCTGATCAGATCGGACACGGCTCTAATCAGTCACGCAGCTTTCCTGGTTACCTGGCTCCAGCGTAATTGCTATTTGCAATTGTATAGTTCTCTTTTCATTAGGAGGGGATAGGCTAGCGTACCATTGTTTTTATTCTTGTTTAGTGCAAAATGACATCTGAACAGGAAACGTCATGTTGTTTATTTTAATTGTTGGCTAATTGATACTAGCCAACACATAAATGGTCAGAACTCAGTCAATTTATCGACTTTTTAGCCGTTTTTTGTCACTGAGAGTCATCTCCAACATGACCTATACTTTGCCAATAGTTTACCGTGTTTGTCCATTAGCATGAAATCTCATGAATTTCTGAAACGGTTTGATTTGAACTTTCAGGACATCTACAAGTAATTGTTTGAATTACCCCATTGAAAACGGCCATCACAGTTCAATGACATCACCAAACACAAGCATGGTGAAAGGCTTGCACTCTTTTCAAAGTCAGAGGACTCAAAAAGGTTTTACTCTAACCCTAACCCCCCATTCACACACTGGTGGTGATGAGCTACATTGTAGTTACAGTTGCCCTGGGCCACGCTGATGGAAACCAGTATGCCGTACATGTGAGGAAATAGGGCTGGCCAGAGAGGTGAGACCACTGAAGTTAGTGTGTGTAGTAACTCCCAGACGTATGCCGATGGGAACAGCAACATGAGAAAGAGGGATTAATCAAGAACTGGGAAAGAACCACACTGTCCTATGGATCTTGGAAAGGAGCTGCTTGGAAGTGATGCTGATGGAAAAGGAGCTCGTGACACAAATGGATGAAATTCGAGGACTGAGCATCTGAGAGATCAAGGCTTTCATGGACGTCCATAAGCACGGAACGGCTGCTGTGTGACAGTACACAGGCACCCAAGGACAGACATGGTTGGGTTTGAACCAGCCACCCACTGGTTACAGGGCAACTTCCTAACCCCTGAGACACCATTGAATGGATATAACTCAGTCCAATTTACCAATATTGAACTAAGATTTGGTGTCCTGTTAGCTGAAAATACTGAGTTCTATACCATGTGCAGCCTTCTTGATTAATATCTTGAGTCAACCCTGTTTGTCAAGCTATTGCAAGATCCACTGCTATTAGAAAGTACCCAGTCGTTCACCTTTGGAGTCAACCCAAATCAAGATGGTCGCCAATAAATAAATAAACATACCAATAAGAGTAAAACAAATCAATTATTCCAAATTTTAAATATATTCAACACTGTTTAATTTTGGGCCTTTTAAAATCATGCTGGTCCACACACAAAGGCTAAAAGAGAAACAAAGAAAAATGAAAACAACACTAAACCCAACCTGAAATGGAAGTTTAGGGAACTACAGCTTGTAGAAAACGTGCTTTGTCTTCATTTTTCTTTGAGCTGCACAATGTATTAAAAGCATATCAGTGTTGTGACACTGGTGTGCAAAATCAGTTTTGTAGAGGGAATAAGGACCCATAAGATTTCCGTGATGCCCACATTGAGTCTAGTGGTATCTGGGATGTTAAAGAGCAGAAAGAGAAGAAGACTGAAAAATAACAAAATATTATCTTCGCGATATTCCTAAATACAATATTTACCAATTATATTTTAATTGTAAAAATATTGCACAGCCCTCACTTTTAATCCAAATAGTTTGCTAACCTTTGTTTCTGTCCAACTTGTGGCTGCTTTTAGTTATATTTGTGATAATCGTATTCCTGTTTTACTCCAGATGGAGCATAGAGAATACGATGGTTTCTATGAAGGTATCACACACGTGAAAGGAGGAAAACTGTGAGATTGCCCCGTATGAGAGAGGAAACATGATTTATATCCCCACTGGCCTCTCCTAACACAATCATTAACTGTAACTGCTGTTTTGTTTCTACACATTCACATCCTTCCGCACCGGGAATTTGTGCATTTTGTCTTCTTCCTCGCTGACATAAATTTATTATCCGAGCTAAGTCTTGCATTGTCTACCTATGGCTGCATCCTACCTCTGCAGTGGGCTCAATCATCAATCACTTGGAAGGGCCATTAAGCACCTTTTCTTCTCCAGAGGACTGAGCTGACACTGGGCCTCAGAGGCCGCTCTTTCTCCTCTTCCTAGACTCATCGGACCCTTTCTCGTAGCGTAGATTGGGCTCAATTTCATAGTTGGTCCCTCAAAACCTCATCCTTATCGGCAATGACCATGACTTACATATGACATGCATGTTCTCTGTATTACAAGACATAACGGGCTTCTTGCCTTTTCTCTGTATAGCCACTGTCAAGCAAACAGGATCCCGCCTGTGGCTGATGTGCACTAGCTTTGTCACATAACTGCATTATGTAGGGTCCCCGAAGGCTACAGCATAATGTGATACGTTGTGCAACTGTTGCTGGGTCGCTACAACAGCCTCGCCTCATGAGTTATGTATTAGTGCATCTGCAGCAGCTTCGAGATCACCGTCGTCGTCGTCGTCCCGGTTTTTGCCCGCTAATGTCCGGCAAACCTTCCTCCCTTCCCCTTTGGTAGTTTTAATTTCAGAATCAGGGTCTTAACTGTAAATGTGTCCTGACATCACAGACGCCGCTCGTGAAGCAGGCCTATATGAGACTGTCGGGCTGTCGGAGACAATAAATATCAGCGCCGAGAGCTTATAGCAGAGCAGCTGCTGGAGGCGCACCCCTGGATATCAGCACACACACACGCACACACACACACTGTCACCCTCAAGTCCTTGTCAACAGTAGCTGGCAGTGTTGAAACCGAATCATGTCCATGTCTTCTTGGCTTGAGAGTTCTGGAAGTTAAGTGACTTTCTTTTATTTTGAAATGTAAACGGATTCCTTACAAAGACGACGTTTGCAATCGGCTAAAAGCGATTTTGGTTTCTAATCACTTGATTGAGTCGTTCTTGAGTAAGAAAGTGACTTTATTTGTCGTTAATGCACCGGTCATGAATCTAAAACACCTTAAAAGGGAGGAGCATTCCAGCCACTCTGAACATGAAAAGTAGCGTGTGGGTTCAAAACACTCGCCCTCATGTGTTTGATGTAGTTTCCATTTGAAGTTGGATGGAAAAGCTCCACCTTTCCCGCTTTATCCTCCCCTCTGCCTTCTCCGTGTTGATCTAACAGAAACACCTCGTTGTGCATGCTGCAAAACTTAAAATGTTCCTCACTTTTCAGAAGAATTCCCCTCAAAACTCTGCCGTGACATTTCATGCAGTTGGGTTTTCATTTATTTCAAAGTCAATGGCCCTTCTTCTTCCTTTTCCTGCAGGATTTTGCCAAATCTTGAATGTCACACTCGAGTGCTCTCAGCATACTTAGCAGCCAAACCATTGCATGAGGTGAAGGAGTGCATACTTCTTTCTCTCGCAGAGCTCATCGAAGTGAATTGGTAAACAGGTCCCGGCCCGCCCATTGACTTTGCCGCTACGTGGAGGAGTCAGATTGACGTTCTAGTCGGATCAAACCGTTCAGACTTGGCAGTCTTGCTGCTGACATGGACTACTGCTCTCTCCTTGACTTACTGGCAGAGTGCTCTATATGTATGGAAATGAGACATAATCACCATAATATGTGCTCCGTCTCGTGTATTTAATAAAGCTCTCATTATAGTTTTTTTTTGTTTTTTACCAGTGTGAAGCCTTTTCCTCCTTCTGCTTCCCCTTCTGCACACCTCTCTTTTTATACTTGTCTCCTCCTCTACTCTCGATCCTCTTTCATTCATCCAGATGACAGGAACAGGTGCACTATTAATTATGCTTTACCATATATCTCATTTAAACTTAATTCCCTTTTTATTGCAGGCCTGTTTTTACCTGACTGTTCTGAGGAATTTAGCCATTTTGAAGTGTTTCTAAGCAAACTTATAAAATAAATACAATTGCAATCCACCTCTTTAATGGTTTAAGTTTGGAGGAAAACACTCATATTGTTTTAAAACAAGTCCAATCTCCCAATTTTCAAAGCATTGACATGATTAATTACTATTTTGTTAAGCTTAGGACTGTTTCCAATAAAGCCGCTTGTTTATGCCAAAAATAAATGCATTTCCTGGAAACTGGTTATTGTGATGAAGAAAAGAAAATTCACAGTTCATTTTTTTATAAGTCCTCAGTTTCTTGTTACATGGTTGTTATTATGGAATTCTACATTTTATGTATATAACACCATCATCTGCAAATTGGCGCATTTGTCAAACAATGTTTAATTTTCTGTCAATGTAAAAACATCAGACTGCTTTAACGTTGGGTCCATTCAGACAGTGTTGACCATAGACAAACTCAAAACAGATCAAGCATCTTCACCTTCTTCTGTGATTGAAAAATGAAGCCACACTAGCTACGTTTACATGGGCACAAGTAAATGAATGCTCTATCAGATCAAAAATTCTTCATGTAAACATGTCAATTGGAATATTCTGATCCGATTCGGCCCGATCTGAATGAAATTTCATTCCGATTGAGAGAGGTGGTTTTGTCCGATCATCATTCCGATTGACGTCCATGTACACACCCATTGGGATTGCTAGAGTAAAATAATGCCCATTGCGCATGTGTGCAACTTCAGCGTGACGTCTTTCCGCCTTTGCAGACACTCAAGTCGAAAACATGCCAGGACGTAAACATAAGTGGTCAGTTCCTGACACTATTTTTTTTACTGGAAACACTACAATAGCTCAATATTATTGAAAGTCTCGATCGCCGAAAGGCTAGAAATGCCGAGTTATACACTCAAGTGCATCTAAAGATGCAGGAAGCGGGAATTCACAGAATTATCGACCAAATCAAAAACATTTTTTTTCCGGGAAAGACAACTCTACCCATTCTCAACCTATTTAATCTGATTGAATGCTTGGTGCATGTATACTCACGGCATGATCGGATCATTTCAGTTAGTGTCCATGTAATCAAATATTTGGGATTTCCGATCAACCGAGATTTGAATCGGATGGGGGAAATTTGGCGCATGTAAACGTAGCTACTATCTGGTTTATACGTATTTTTGGAGCTAACATCTGAGCAAAAGTCCTGCCTTTTCGCCCAATGATGTTTTTTTTTAATCATCAAATAACTGTTCATAGAGCTAGAAACACAAGATCCTCTTCATACAAAAGTGTGCAGAACTGCTTTTTGTCTTTTTTCCCTCAAACAGAGGATGTTCAGAATCCATCTACATCAAGAAAAATGGTAGTTATTTAAATTTTTACACAGAAAACACACTTGAAAAAGACTAAAATATCCTTTTAAGCATGTATTTCCCACTTTTTCTAATAATTGTTGTATCAAGAGGTTGAAGAAAGAAAGGAAGTGGCTCCTTCTGTCCTCAGGGTGCAGATTATAACTGAATTGTTTTGGTATTTTGAGACAACATACTTTTTTTTAACAATATTGTCTCAATATCGCTATCTGAACACTGGAGGCTTGTGATTTAATAATCTGGAGATGATCAGCCACTGCTTTGCTCCCAATCGCCACAAATATCTCATTATATCAGGCCAAGAAATCTGTTTTCTTTTTTTAATTAATACTCCAGCTGCTTTGGACCTGCTGATGTTTATCCAAATCGGCTTAACCTGATCAAAGGGACATGGTCTGGGGGGAGGGTGAAGAGTGGATGATTTATTTTTTGTATTTATGAATAGAAAATAGGGAATTAACCCTGAAACTTGATTAAACCCTGCAAACAGGACTCTCGGTGACATCTACAAAATTACATTAAAGCACTTTAAAAGAGAGGATGGACAAATTGAATTAATTTTTTTTTAAGATTTTTGCCAAAATAATAAATGAAGCTTTGATGTTGAAATTATAATTTTTTTTGCTGGTCAATTAAGGCCTCGAAATGTTCAAAAACGAATAGAGAAACTCAGTCGATCATTTTCCCCTCTTGATTAAAACTATTTTATATTGTTGCTAAAGTAGAATCCACATCATCCCACCACTAACATCAAAAGATAATATTTGTGAAAGGCTATTTAATCTGCAGGATGGAAAAAATGATACCCCCAGCATCCAGATAGTTGTGTTCTGTAGTATTTTAATTGAAGAGAGCCAGGGGTGGACTGGGACGATAATTCAGACCTGGAATATCTCGGCCTGAATGATGTTCTCCAAGCAGGAAGGAGGCGGGACTTTGCTGCAGTCTGCTCTATCCTATGACAAGGGATCTCCGAGCGCAGAAAGGGGTTGGAGTGCCGACACTCCGGCCGTTAACAGTTCTATTAAGTATAGAAGCAAGCAGGTCCAGTTACAACAGCAAATGTAATTTCATCTATTTCATGAGGTAAAACTGCTACAGCAAATTTGGAAAACAAGTTAGCTTCAAACTTTTGTTCATGCCTCTTAACATTCTAACATAGTATAGCTATAAAAACATTGTGGAGATTTAAAAAAAACAAAAAAAAATTAATAAAGTGGTTCTCTCGCATTTGTCTAAAAACTCTGCCAATAACACGTTTCGGACCGAAAGCAACTATTGGACCCCTCGGTTGTTGGTCTGGACGAACTGCCGCCCTTCTGCACTTCCATGGGTCCTTCAACTTTAGGACAAACTACCAGAGTCCCAAAAGGAAAAACACCATTTAAAGTCATGGACAGCAAAAGATGTTTGGACCTAGAAAACAGCGACTGGTATTTAGCGCTATCTCGTTTCCTCTTGAAATGCTGGTTCCGACAGAAGCGTCTCAGGGAAGATACCCGAGTCAAGGGGTGAGTGTTCCGTGACTGTGTTTGTGTTCAACACCTAACTTGTTCTGTAGATTCGTGAAAGAAGCTTTAAAATGATCCATCTATCCATCCATTTACTTTACCCGCTTATCCTTAGGGTCGCGGGGGGGCTGGTGCCTATCTCCAGCAGTCTTCAGGCAAGCAGGCGGGGTACACCCTGGACAGGTCGCCGACCCATCGCAGGTCTTAAAATCATACAATTCCTAATTTTCAAGAGACAATAGGATGCTGTTGGTTTTGACCCCTGGGTAAACCCAACCCTCTTAGGCAGGCCTATGAGCACTTTAGGATCCCGATGGTGGAGCTGCCCACATGACCTGGGCAAGTGTAAGTGGTGGGACACAACATCAATGATGATGTTGACTTTGTGTCCTCATGCAGAAACTTTAAAAACTAGGCATTTGGGCCTCTTACACAGTCTTAAAGTCTCCACTGCTCTCTCACTACCATCTGTATGCTGTATGATCAAGCATGATAACCAAGTGCAGTGGTCAATGTCTTCCTCCACTTAGCCGAGCAGCAGGGAAGCCCGGGTTTTCCACCAGTTCATCAGGTGGTATCCCACGATGTTCCCATGCCCTTCTAGAGATTTAATCCCTCCAGCGAATCCTGGGTCGGCTCCTGGAAGGACATATCTGCTGTGATATGCCCAGGAGGCATTCTTACTACGAAGTGAATTTTAAACAGTTATACAGACACTACCACCTTTTTTAAACGTTTCCTCACTTTAGTACAAGAACAGTGATCTGTTCTCTCGAGCATGTGAGATTTATTTCTGCACCAATTCTACATGTTCTTGGATCATAATCTGTGTTGGTAATAAACCCAATATGCCTGCAAAGTAGACCAAATGAGCAAGGTAGGTGTGCAGGAAATTAGCCTAAAACCATCCTGCTGAATAGAGGTAAAACTGGTCCCAGTTCCCTAACACAAGGATCAGTTTGACACTAAAAGCAACATTTATTCAAACTCCGGTTTTCCTTGTAGGGTCTCAAATCAAGCGAAACATTCATGTCCTCTACCAGAGAGACACAGAAAGCATTCCCACATATCTGGAGGGGTTACAGGTGTCTGCAGCTTGGCCTCTCCGTTTCCGAGACAGCACTGCTGCCTCCTGTCGCGCTCGTGCTACGTTGACTGAAATAAAACTCTTTCTTTCTTTGAGAGAGCAGTGAGTTTCTCACCCAGAGGATAGAAGTCAGAAAATGACCCAGTCGCGTAGGATCCTGTTACACCGAGCCACTAATTGCCTTCGATTGATGGAAAGAAGTGCTGGAGGAAGTGTTAAACTTGCGATGCATGATGGGTAGTTGACCCGTGTTGACTGTCTTGCCTCATGGCGGTGTTTTGTGTTTTTTCCCAGTGTGTAGGAGGGGATCATCTGTGTATTTGAGACCTGTGTGTGAAACTAAACAACAAAAAAAGCAATCAGAATTTTTAACATAAATAGTAACTTTATTTCAGTTTTCTGCTCTGAAACGTGAACCAAAAGTAGTTTCAGGGGAGGACGGGAGACACGAGAGGCGTTGGGACAAATTAGCCCTCGCGTTCGGCTTGTTAACCATGTTTTTTTTTTGTGGGGATAGCATCGCTTCACAAGCCCATCTTGTTATATTTGAGCACATCGCCCACAGGGCAGCATCGATGGACAGATTCTCCAAGTAGCATCCTTCAGCGTCTGTGTTAACATCTCTGAAACAGAGCGCAGTTGATGCAGCAGGAGGGGAAAGGCAGGTGCTTGTGTTTACTTCCCTCCGGACCTCCCCCATTTCTCTCCTCATTGCTCTCTCTCTCTCTCTGTCTCTCCATCTCTCTCTCTCGACTTCCTCTCCGGCACACAGGAATGCAGATAAATATTGATCGAGAAAGCTTTCGCGGGGAGCAAGAAAAAAAGATGTATCGCAACGGAAGGAAATTAAATAGTGTCAAAGTGAAAAGAAAGAGGAAGGACAGGCTAATCCCTTAATTTAATTAGGTAAATTACAACAAAATATCCTTTCAGAATCTGTTTGTCTGCTCTCCCTCCCGCGCCGCTCCCGTTGGATGGCTTTCCTGTGGTTGCTAAGCAACAGGGAAACAGTTTTCCATTGGTTTTGCCAGCTTGTCCCAGAGGCACAGTGGAGGCACTGTGGCGTCTGCCAGCAGCCGAGTGTGTGCCCACAGCTGGGTCGGGTCGGGGAGCAGCGTCCCCGGTGATAACCCCATCCCCACCCCCAGGCAAAGCACCTGAGGGGCAAGGCAGACTCGATGATAAAACAGCACCCCCCTTAAAAAAGTCACAAAAGAATAAAAGGAGATGAAGTGACTTTCAACCAATCATCAAGAAGCATCGTGAGAGGACAAGAAAGACTTTTTTTTTACAAGTTGGACAAAGTTCCTGAAGTTCCTTCAGACAAACAAATAAAATTTATACAGTGTATGACAGAAAACGACTCCACTGAGGGGATTCTGACAGGCACCGAGCGGCATACAATGGAAATCATTTTGGCAATAAGTATGCTAATCAAAGCCTCCTCTGAAATGGACTCCACTGCTCTTTTATTATGTTGTTCTTTCTCTCCAACAATGATTGACACATTGTAATCTTCCTAATAAGCACCTCCAATGTCTTTTTCCCTTCCTATTGTGTTTGCGCTTCAATAGGCCAACTTGGCAGGTGCGTGGAGTGCTTGTGTGGCTCTCAATATAGAAGCTAATCTCCGTTAGCTGCTATTATCCTGCAATGCAGGCAACCGTGTGCTGTCATTCTCCCCCGCAAAAAAATTTAGGAAATTTTTTAAAATGGACCCCAGGGGTCAGCAGCCAATCAAGCCTCACATTACTCATTTCCACCCTGCCTCCCAACCAATCATCCACATCATTACTGGCCTGTCTCCGGTCATTAGGAAGTGTCTGGTGCAGCCCGTTGCTTCGAGGACCCTTCTCCTCATGCCCTGTCACTGAACATTTGAAAAGCCCTCAAATATGACGTGAATGACTTGACTTAATGTCCAGGGTCGAGGAGGGAGAGTTTTATGGAGAATTAATTGAAAAGTTCTCAAAAACTCATGTTTACCATGGATTGTTTAAGTCTAGTTGGTTTTGAGTTGGTGAGACGAGAACATAAATTACAGTACTGGTAAAACAAGTTTTACAAACCAAGGCATCATAAAAACATGGTTCTGGATTAATTTGATCACATTCTTTTTTTTACAGTGTACTTGTTCAATATCTTAAGTGCTCATACTCTGGTTACAATAATCAGATATGGAAAAAGTACCAAAAAAAGTAAAAGTACAAATAATTTGATGAAATTATACTCAAGTATAAGTAAAATCACCTGCCTAAAAAGTTTACTCAAGGAAAGGAAAAAGTAGCTTTAATAAAATATACTCAAAGTAAAAGTTACTTAGTTACTTTTTTGACAGCGTTTGGACAGCCCCTTCTGAGTAGGGCAAAAACACAATGAGATATAAATCTCAAGGTGTTTTTAATTAAAATAACAGCTTTAAAAATTACAGTGCAATGGCACTTTAGGCCTGGAATATACGTGCTGTTTTACGACGTGTACGCGTGTTTAAAATGACTGCCTTGCGTAACTTGCGTTGATTTGAAGCGTTGTTTGTGTGCGTCCCCAAATATTAACGCAACGCATTTCAACGCTGCAATAAAGTTAAAGTCCCAAGTCATCATCACACACTGGTGAAATTACATCTCCACATTTGACCCATCCCCATGGTGGGGAGCGGTAAACTGCAGCTGTGGCCGCGCTCGGGAACTATTTGGTGGTTTAACCCCCCAATCCAACCCCTTAATGCTGAGTGTCAAGCGTGGAGGCATTGGGTCCTATTTTTAAAGTCTATGGCATTGATCCGCAAATGGCGGCCCACGGGCCACATCCGGCCCGCCAGACCTTTCCACCCGGTCCCCCAACCCTTTGGGCCTGAGGGTCCCCAAATATCATTAAACATAACTGCACCTCTAAAGAAACGTCAGAACCTTGGCTACAAGACTATGTAAACCTTTTTTATGTCATTTAAACACAACTAAAACTACAATCAAATAAGTGACTGGATATCCCTCGTGTGTGTTTTTGCCTTTTTTTCTGTCTTGCTGCTTAAAATCAGATTGTACACACATTCTATCCACCCATGATGAAGCCCAGACCCTACAGATGCTAAACATGTTTCTCACACCTCGCTATACCAGTGAACCTTAAATGGCAGCCCACGGGCCACATCTGGTCCGCCAGACCTTTCAACCTGGCCCCCAAATATTACTGAATCAAGAATAGTGAAAATACATGCTCTACTTTTTTCTATATCAAATTAAACAAACTGAAAACATCATTTAACATAAAATGACTACAAACTCATAGCTCTCATTCAACAGTTATTTTTTTATTATTTAATCTACAGCAGTTCTTAGATTTTCCGTTTTTGCGCTTTCCACTATAGCGCATAATTGCGATGTTAAATACCTCAGCACTGGTAAATGGCATATTATGCTTGGAGGGTACCCAGGCGGCCTGCAGCGAGGCACTTGTTGCCCACTTGTTCAGTTGAAGTTCGGTTAATAATCCCGCTGTAATGGAAGTATTGGGATTTCAAAGCTGAAATTTTCTTTCGACGGGCCTCTGACTGTTCAGGATATGACTCCTTGAAGTTTGCATGCTTTGTGTTGTGGTGACGACTCAGATTATATTCTTCAGTGACAGCGACAGTCTTGCTGCAAATGAGGCACACAGGTACAGCATTTCCAAAGCTTGGCAGGATAAATTAAATACATACTTTTCTGTCCATTCTTCATTTAAGATGCGGTTTTCGGCATCAACTTTCCATTTAAGGCTCTTTGAGAGTGCCATTTTTCATGTTTGTGATGGAGAGAGGAACCACCTCAAATATGAAGGCTAATAAGTCACATCGCCCCCTTGTGGCTTGGGTTGGTAAATCAAATGCTAAATAAAATAAGGACAATAAGGAAAATTAGAAGAAAAAATTACTTATGTATAAATATAAATAATTTTAGATTTATATATATATATATATATATATATATATATATATATATATATATAATACATTGTATTTTAGAATTTTTATTTATTTTAGAAGAGCATCTGGCCCTCACGGTGTCTTTTGGAAAAAATCTGGCCCTTGAACAAATCTATTTGAAGACACCTGGTCTATGGTATGACTCGACTGGGATTTGAACCCACGATCTCCCAGTCTCAGGGCAGACACTCATACCACTAGGCCACTGAGCTGGGGAACTGGGAAAAAAGCCAGTGGTGAAGAAAATGCTTGGTGGGGCTAATGTGCTAATAGATTTCCCTTGATGAGCAGCTCAAAGTTATAGGCGAGGAGAAAAACACATAATTCTTTAAAAAAATTTATTTGTTGCTGGTTAACACACACTTGTATTCTCCAGCTCATCAAAATGCTGTTGCTGCCTATTCTATTGGTGATTATTGCCAAAAGAAAAGAAACAAAGGCATAAACTCAACCACATAAGAAAAGGAGGGACATGTTCAATACAAGATTCTTTGTATGTAAAAATAAATTTGGCTTCAGTTTGAATCAAAGGGCTGTCAGCCAGGAGTGTTTAGTTCCTGTGCTGTTGACCAGTGGCGGCTGGTGATTTTTTATTTTTTTTTTTGGTGGGGCGAATTTTTTAAATCTTTTTTTAAATCCAAATTGGGTTTGAATGAAGGCAACTGGGCTTCTTTGGTTTGCCAGTTGTCATACATTTATTTATTAAAAGCCATCGGTCACAATAACAGAAAACTGTGTGCAATAGGTTTAATCTGCATAAACTTTTTCAGTCAGGGATCGACACGTTTTACTCTCAAATGCACGAGACCCCAAAGAAGAACGTCTGCTTCAGTGAGCTCCACAGGCTCCAGACTTCTTCAGGACACGAGGATCCCTCTCTCTGACATCAGAACCCACCAAAGAAGACGTCAACACTTTCAGCTGGAACCAGGTGTCTGCTGCTGCTTTCATGGAGCTCCCAGATGTGGTGGATGTTCTAGAGAGAGAAGCAAGTCTTTTAGAAAGCTGCAGTCTTCGTGTCATGATGTGTAAAGTAAAATAAGCTGCAGATTCATCAGGCTGAGATCAAGAATTACATGCAGGAAACCTCAGAAAAAGTTAGTGTTTGCATTAGTGTTGGTAGGTGATAAATAAATGTATCACTGATAAATCACTTTAATATGAAATTTACTTTGATGGCCTCCCCATCACCCAGCCAGCTGCAGCACTCAGGCTTGGGCGATCATTCTGTCGCCTTGCCTCCCTCCGCCGCTGTGGACACGTGACAGGAAGTATGTCGACAATTCCGCCGTGTTAAAAGTATGAACATTATTAAACTACAATTAAATGCAGATTACACACAGCACTTACAGTCCATATGGTATATAGATCGTTTATTTTAAATTTTATGTTTTTTTTAATATATTTTGGTATTCCTATCTTCTTCTTCCTTTTCCTGTGAGACTGGTGGGGCAGCGCCCTAGCGCCCCCTATGGACGAGCCGCCACTGCTGTTGACCAATTCGCTTTCTGCTTCCTTTCTCTTCTTATTTATGTAGCAATGACCCGAGGTTGAAGACTAACAGTTTTGCAGAGAATTTAAATGAAAATATTCAAAAATCCACCATGCCTGCCTTGGCCCCCATCCTTCAGGCTGACTTTGCAGTTGAATTAATTCGCCTCATCAAGTGCATAATGCAGAGATAATCAGCTTGATTTTTAGTGACTTTTGAGAAGGTCAGCTGCTGCACATCCAGGCAGATGGTGGAGATCTCTCTGTGCTCTTCAGCATGAAGCTTTCTGCTTCTACTTAATGTGTTTCTCACACAATAGCTGAGGCCGAGTGGAGCAACTCAAAATTCAGCCAAGTTTTCTCTCTCTCTTTTTTACTCATCATCTGCCTTCATATCAGGACTCTAAAGTCCAGTTAAATCAAAACCAGTTTAAAAAAGAGGGAAATATCACTTTTTTATGTCATTATCAAAGGTTTTCATTGCCTAAAGGAAAGCCAGAGAACTCCGATCAGAGAAGAGCAATCAACGGAGATGACATTTGAATCATTTTGGACTGTGCGTCCAAATATTTCATGAGCTTGACATTTCAAAATGCAAATAGCATGCTCTGCGTGCAGAAAATGAGAGGAATGCATTACCACCTTAAAGGTAATGAATGAGACAAAATTTTTTTGAAAAGACAGGAGTTTGAAGCAAAAATGTGAAATTCAGGAAGGTGAGTGGGAAAAAGCACCTTTGTTTGCCTCATTTATGGTTGCTGTTAAGGATACACATTGACCATTGGTGTGGATGTTGGAATAATTTAGTGGTTTTAATGATTTATTTGAAAAGTTTTTCCAGAGTAGAAAAGATAGGTGCACATGTTTCCAATGTGTGCATAAAGGCTTAAATATATATCTATAGTTGGCTAAATTTCATTTAGCAAGTTTAACCTTGCCCAATCACCTTGGTAGTCATCACAACGCTCAACTAGAGTTGGTTTAAAATTATTGGTTTCCCTGCTTGGATCCAGCTTTTAAGCAAAGTCTATAAAGTTTCCAAAGGGTTAAATTTCAGAGCCATTCCTGAGGTTTAATGTCATTTCCTGTTTGACCACCTAGTGGTGTCCAAGGTTCAGTGATTTAGCTGAGGGTTTGAGGTAAAGTTGAAAAATTTAGAGGTCATCATTTGTCCATTACACCAAAGCTTGATGCTGCCACCACCATACTTCACAGCTGGTGTTCTGTTTGAATGCCTCAAGCTGTGTCCTTCAGTCATATTGTTTATTATTGTGGCCAAATAGCTCAATTTTTTTCTTTTGTGATTATTAAGGTTTTCTCCAGAAGACATTTTGTTCCTCTCTATGAGCATTTAATCTTGAAGGTCTCTCTTTTGGAGTTCCTTTCTTGGTTATCACCTGTCAGAGTCTAGGTCTGAACTGAGCCGGCAGAAGCAGTTCAGATGGGGCGTAGTGTATGACCCAAACACGGAGTGACTGATGCTGGGTTTGGACAGACACACAGTTAATACAGGAACCGTGGTACGCAGTTCAAAAGGAAACGAGAGCGTTTTGTGGTTCCAGAATAATAAAAAGAGACTTGCGGGAAGTCGACAAGTCTGGAAAGCTCTGGAACATGTTCAACTGGAACGGTCGGCACGTTGACCGGAATGCTGACTGAGCTCCGGGTGGAAACAGAGCACTTCCTGATATAGTCCCAGGTTGATGACGTGGGCAGGAAGTCAGGTCTGATGCATGCTGGGTAGTGAAGTCCTGAAGCTGGTTTGGTTTGGGGGCAATGACGAGGGTGATGGAGGCTGGTTACTGGAGTTCTGGGTTGGTTTTGGGTCTGAGGTGGAGGAGTTCTGGGGAGCCAGAACCGTGACATCACCCTCTCCATCTATACTGATGTAAAACTTTTCAGTGTAGACTTTGAATATGGTTTATTATTCTCCTATCATTTGGTACACTTGTGCCTTAATGGTTCCTGGGTTTTTCCTGAACACCTTAATCAATTTCTCTTCATAGGGGGTGGATAGTTATGGACTTTGGTTAAAGGGTTGACTCATTTAAATAACTTGGACTAGCATACAGTTGTTAGAAATTATCCTTTTTCCTTACAACTTGTGTGGATATTCAAATCTCCTTTAAATCTGTACTGTGTTCATTGAACGTTCCCTTTGTTTTAAGCATTAATCATCCAATCCATTTTTCAGTCATGTCACCAGTGAGAAGTAAATTAACCTTCGTCTTGTCAAGTTGGAAAACACCTACAACTTTCACTACCACTTATTCAAAGGATTCTGAGAACGGATGTTTATATTTGAGCTGGAAGAACAGAGAAAATAGAATATTTGCAAATGAAACATGTTACTCTTTCCATTTTCCCATACAGTCTATCCGAGAAGTGACTGGCTACGTGTTGGTGGCTCTGAACCAGTTTGAAAACCTCCCGCTGGAGAACCTACGGATCATCCGAGGCACCAAACTTTACGAGGGCCGCTACTCTCTGGCCATCTTCCTCAACTACAGACGAGACGGCTTCTATGGCCTGAGGCAGCTCGGTCTACGCAACCTCACAGGTAAGATTGATGCTCCAGCTGCTGGATTTTCACTTCTGTGCTCCTTGTTTCACATCCACGCTGAGGTGGGATCACGAGGTAGCAACACAAACACTCAGATGCCTCAGAGCATCTTTGAATCAAATATATTTTATGGTTATTGTGATGAATCATCTGCGAAAAATGTAATATCGTATACTCCCTCTCGGAATGGATTATGGTATATTTCACTTTTTTGGATTTGGGCTGTAAAATGTTCCCACTTTCTGCACAAAAGAAGTGTTTGAGTTGTTTTGTTACACCCACATACTTTTATTTTACCATAAAAGTAGAACTCAAGTCTTGATGCATTCAGGATTGTTTCTTTAGAAGTAGCTTTGTAATTATTATATAGAAAGCAGCTGTTTTTGTTTGCTTTGCTTATTTTGGAATGCAAATGCAAAACTAGACTGCTTTTATAAAATACAAAGGCTTTTTTAATCCTCAAAATCTCTGAGTCAGAGCCTTGCAATCATTTAATCTTTACCCTTTTGATGTTGCGCAGAACTGGGGTGACCTTCCAACTGCAGTCAGAATAATAATGGAGAACATTGTTGTTTGACATGCTTTAAATTCCTCTTCTCTACTGAATAACATCTCCTAGTATTGCTCTTTCCAAACAGCCTTATATGGGCCTTATTTGCATTGACAGGATGCTAACAGATTGATATGCAGTGGCAGTGAGATAGCTCAGAGGTTGACTTTTCCCAGAATGCCTTGAAATTAAGGTGTTGTCTTTATTCTTGGTAGAAGAATTAGCATTGCTCTGAGACAGAAGCGTGAGATGTCCTAAAAAACGTAACTCTATGAGTGACAAGTGTCAAGTGCAATCTGGTTAGAGGTCATTTAGCCCAGTTTTAGCATCCTGTTACCTTTTGAGCCAAATTTCTCCTGGTTCTAGTCTTATCTGTTTGATAAGTTCGTAAACACTGGTAACTCTCATTCTTCTGCATACCTTTTGAAGCTAGGAGTTCCTCATGGCTATAATCTTGTTCCCCTTCTCTTATTTACATTAGAGGCCTTAAAAATTACAGTTAAAACATTTAAAAAAACAAATCAATTAAATTAATTCTTCCTGAAAAAGATGCAAGAGAACAGAAAAACAGTGTCACATTCCAGTGTTCATATATAAAGATACAAGGTCTATGAATGTTTTAAGGTGTGGAACACTGAAAACCTAATTATTATTTTGGATTATAATCAGTCAATTTGAGATTTTCATGCTGGTTGAACAAGAAAATAGTATCCTACACCTATCTCCTGCATTAGCTTCTAATTGAAAATAGACGGTGAAACACTAGGATTTGAAAATCTTGACAGATCTACGTCACAATGTCACTTAACATTCATGGACTCACCCATCTTGACTCACAACGGGGAAGGCTGTTGTTGGTTTAGCGTCCATGAAACAGCAGAGAACGTCTCGACTAATAGAAGCTAACCATTATATATATATATACACACACACACACACACACACAGACAAATACGAAAAATAATTAAATTTATTTTTGGGAGCTATTACATGTTTACATTAGGAAATAAATGCATAAAAGGAAACTTTTGTTCAAATAACTTCTTTTTTTTACAGTGTACATATTGAAACACCCCAGTTTTTGATTTTTTTAATAATTCTTTGTAAAACAAGACTAATGGAGTGTAAAATAAATAATTTTCTGGCTTTTCACAACGTTCTACTTCATCTTTAATCTTGTTGGATTTTGGCAGAAAAATTGCTGGATTTCTTGTTGACTGAAAACCAGGAAAACAATCATTGTTGTCCTTCCAACATGAATTTAACAAAATCCTTTTGGTGTTTCTCACCATGGCTGAGGAAGTAAAAATCTTGTCCAACACGTATGTCCTACCGAAGCATCGCCAGAGAACAAAGACGAGCGCAGGAGGAACCTGCCAATCCCCGGCGATCCATGCACCCAGAAAGGTAGCCGAAGGAACTTGTTGGAATTCGATGCAATAAAAGCAACAATATTGAATGGATTACTTCATGCATCTTGTTTAAAAGTTGCTTTTTGTGTTGCACACAAAGCTGCTGTAGACCCTTTATCTGCTTCCCTGTGGGAAACATCATTCATCCTCCTTTCTTACTACAACGAAATCAACATCCCAAAGTGCCCCAAATGTTTGCTGTAAAACGTTGGACAGCTGGTATTTATCAGCAATCGTTCTGGCTTTTGCAGAGGATTTATTTATTTATTTATTTACTTTTTAAGATTGATGGTTGTGAAGGAAACCATATTAAAACCCAGATTTATTGTGATGAGCAGCACTTTATGGAGTCGGAACGGCGTGATAAAGGGACTCCTGTGAGTTTTTAAGAGCCTGCTGACATCTGATGATGGTAAACCAGCATGGGGGCCTACCTGTTTGACAACTCCTGCAAAGAAACAGAGGCTTAAGTGCATTTTTATCCCTGAATGACTCATGATGAATAATGAGCTACTTTTTAACAAACTGGCTAGGTCACGTTTGCTCAGAATCTTTTATTGATAATTTTTACAAGAAAATCATGAGTCATTATTTTAGTTTAATATTGATCAAGTTGCATTTTTGTGGAAAGGGATATTTGAGTCATTTAAAAGTTATAAATAACTCTCGTACCTGTTGTAGATTATAATCCTAAACCATGAAAACAGCTGTATTTGACCAGATTTAGCTTCTCATGACAACAGAATTCAGTAGCAAAAATTTTTAAGGTAACTTTTCGATTTAATTTGTTTACAAAATCATTTATAATTAATAATTTTCCTTTTATAATTGTTTAATTACAATATTTTTTATTGTAATGGGGATTTTCTCCATTTTAGGTTTGTTTTTGGCTTCAATATGATATTTAGTGAGTTTTAAAATATATATTAAAACAAATGAAATAAATTAATTAAAATAAATACAACCAACCATACTGATTACATGAATAAAACATTATTAGAAACAAAAGATTTTATAAATCTATCAAAAATAATTAAACAAACAAAACAACAAACAAAAATAAATAACCAGGTTTTACGAGTCTCACTCGTTGTAGTTAATAGAACCCAGAATCCTTTTAAACACATTTTCTTGGGGAAAAAAATGCAACATTGACATTTTATCTCCACAAATAACACAACCCTGAAAGTGTTCTGCCATGTTGACTTGCTAATGCTAACGGTTAGCTTCTGCTAGTAGAGACACGCTCTGTTCTCTCGTTCTCTTGGTCCAAAGCCGAGGTGGGTGAGGTCATGAATGCAAATTTTCCTTGAGACATAGAAGAGCTAAGCTAAAGCAGGTAATAGGGGTTGATTTTTTTTATTCAACTAACTGTGATAAAACATAAATATAAAACATAAATAAACCTAAGATAACAAATTTAATAACTACCTTATTAATTAACTGATAATGACAATAAAAATATAAAAGTTGATAAATACAGTATTTACTTCGTTAAAGCGGCTGACCGGAGTAAATCTTTTATCTGATGGCACCGTCTAGTGGCTGACAAGCGTATCACACCAAGAGTTGTTGGATTCGGTTTTTTAAGATGTCGACAGCACGTTTCTTGTTTATGAATGCACACCTCTAGCCAAAAAAAATAGAGCTAAAACACATTGTTTTACAATTATTACTCTCATGTTATGTTGTGTTTTCATATATTTATATTTTAAAACGTACTTGTCCGTGAAAAGTTCTGCAGCGCTGCATCAGCCAAGGTACTTCCTTAAATCTAGAGCACGTAAACGGTAGTCTAACGCTATTGGTTAGTTCTGACTGGTGCTCAGTTCATATTGCACGGAGCTCTACGGAGTAAGGGGCGAGCTTAGCAAAAAAAAAAAAGACGTATCGCTTACATTATATCACAGTACGTGATAAGACAATAACTTTTACGGTTTTCTGAAAAATCATACATAATTCCTGAAAGGGGAAAACTCCGGACAGCCGCTTTAACTACCAACTGACTACATTAAATGAATTAAAAACTAAATGAAGTAAATGTAAAGACTGAAACTAAATAAATCAATATGCTACAATATTCTGTTCTGCTCTAGGCCAGTGTAATTATAATATTAATAACCAACATAAATCTTGGCATCATCCACATATTGTTACACATCTGGTGCCTTCAGGTTTCTGCTAGTGGGATTGTAGGATTTTTTTTCATCAAAATGATCACATTTGTTTTTACAGTGTGTTGCAAACTTGATGTTGCTGTAAATGTTTATAAAAGAATATTTGCATAATTAGCTGCGGGGATGGGAGCTGTTTTAAGACAACATTTATGGCTCCAAATTTGCCAGAACAATCCCTTTTAAGTTGGTGAAAGCGTAATCACTCTAGAGTGCTAGTTAGCAGGCTGTGAAAGATTTAAATTTTGTGTGAAACGTTTAGAGTTTCGACCGATCCTCAGAGACAGAATCTACCTCTGTTTCACCACCGTTATTTAAGCCCGTCGGAAGGCTTCCTGCCTATCTAGTTGGCACTCAGCACATCTCCTGTTTTAACGCTTTCCCAGGACGAATGCTTCACATCTCCAGACTTTATTCCATGCCATCTGAGGCCAGCCCAGCACTGCAATTAAGTCAGATCCAGTGATGCATATGGATCAGCGCCGTTTCTTTGGATTCCCACTCTTCCTCTGCTGGGAGGAAAATGCACAATACAGTATTTCTCTCTTTTAAGCTGGCAATTAGTGCATTATGCCTCTGTCCTAACAATGATGCAGACTGCTCAGGTATAGGCTGCATTCAATTTTTGCAGACTGTCATTGCGGCCGTCATGTTGGAGAACGTTAAACAATAGACTTTTGGCTTCTTTATCCCTTTTGTGTTCTCAGTGCACAGAGGGAAAACACAGAGAAGCACAAGATTCAACTCTGCAGCCGAGTGGGCATGCAAACAGCTGTGCAACTTTCAAGGAAGCAGACATTTAGTAATCCATGTTTAAGGAAGTCTTCTGATACCAGTTTCACCCTGTGATATTAATGCAGCTACTTCTAAAGCTAATTACCAAGCATGTGAACATGCACACTGCTAATTGCCCCATGCTGGGCGACAACAGATCCTTTAATCATCCGATCTTAAGAAAAACAATCCAAACTGATGAGGTGTTGTGTATGAAATGGTCTTTTGGTGCAATTTGACCATCGGGACGGGACCAGAAGGACTTGCCGAAGTATTCCCAACCTCCAATCTGGCTGAGACACCTCCATATTCATAAGTGCGAAGAAAGCCAACCTCCCGTTCTGCCTCTAATTCCTCAGTTCCTCGCCTCTAAATTGCTTTCACTAAAGCTTACAGTCATTCCACTGCTCCTCCACAACCTGGCAACTTTCCTCTAATTTAAAGCTAATTACTTACCACCGGTGTCACACTAATTGCAGCGTTTTTCCCGGCGGTTTGAAGGTATTTAGGCCAAATTACCCAACAGCAGCTCTGGTGCTGAGATAAATTGATTAATAGGGCTCGTTATAATTAACCCATGTGCATCTTCATTTTTAGAGCATGGCTATTGATTTGCCGGGTCACGAGGATTGTAAGTGGTTCCTCGTTTTCACAGTCGTTCTGCTGTTCAGGCTGCGGATGAAATGGAATGTTTCCTTAACGTTGAAGGAGATTAACATGCTTGATGCTGGGAGTCACCATAATACATATGCACCCCGTGTTTAACCATTTGAAGGTATTATAGAGAAACATAGATCTGATGTCAGGCTAAAGCTTGGCACCAGGCATCTCTCCTGACTTTGTCTTGGTCAGTATGTTGTTGTGCATGCCCATGTTCCAATAAACTCATACCATTCCAAAATGGCTTTGGCAAGTAAGGCTTTTTGTTTTAACAAAGATAATGGGGTTGGACTAACACGTGTGTTTTGTATAAGGCATTTGTTGGTTTCTTGGTGGAGAACTGGGTCACTTTTGTGGACTATCCAGTCCCTGTACACAACAAACTAATGATGTATACTCAATTCTCTATCAGGGGTCTTCAGTTTTTTGGGTGTTGCCTTTTGGATGGGATTTGAAGTTATGAAGAATTTTTGCTTTATGTGGTTATTTTTGTGATTTTCAAGCCAGCACCTTCAGGGTCCACGGTCAAGTCCTTCAAGTCTGAGGACATGGATCCTCAACTAGAAAGAGGTGGCATGCACCCTAAAGTGTCAACGTTAGAGCACCTTGTGGGGACTTCGGGATGAAAACTTAATCTGTGAAGAAGCCAAAAGACAAACCTCTGGGTTTAAGTTCCCTCTCTGCTCCAGCTCTGCTCCTATAGTCCTGAGATGTGGATCATGATCAAAAGAATAAGATCCTGGGTACAGTTGGCTAAAATGAGTTTCTTCTTTAGGAAGTCTGGACTTGGCTTTAGGAATGATGTGATGGCTCCTCCAAATCAAAAGGTGTCAGCTGAGGAGTTTTACGGCTTTTAACCAGGACATCTCCTGGTCACCTCTGTCTGGAGGTTTTCCCAACATGTTCTACTGGGGGCGACACACCGGAACTCTGAACTGAAGGAATTTGGCCTGGGAACGCCTCAGGGATCTTTCAAGAGGACCCAGAATTTGTAAATGGGGAAGAAGGAAGTGTAGATTTCTCTCCCAAATCTCAAAAAACCTTGGATGAGTATGAAAAATGTAATGGATTGATAAACAACAGGGAAAAAGAGAATGAAGCTCTAAGTAAAGTAAGCCTCACAATTACTTTTTGGATGATGCTTTTTGAAGATTAATTCAGATTTTTGCAGCACTGACCACTTTTTGGTGAACAAAAATTGTAACAAAACTCACCACAAAAATTAAAGCTGGAATGGCAAATGTGGAAAACAAATTAGCTTAAAACATTTTTTTCATGCCTTTTAACTCATTCACTGCCATTGATGACTTTAGTCGTCATTTGCATTTTTTTACGGGGCAGGCGTCCTTGCGAGCCCCCGCACCGTGAGAACAAACATCACGTGTCTAAAGCGGATCTTCATTCGTGTATGTCACACATCACATGATCAGGAAGCGGAAAATCAATGGATTATGAGTTTGTTTTGAGCCGCTGCTGTGAAAAAAAGCGATGCGCTGAACTGCAAATGCTTCTGCAGCAGCGCTTGAGCACCAGATTGTGAAAGACCGGATAACAGAAATACGGCGATTCTTCCTGATGTAAGAAGTGAGTCTACTCTTTCTTTTGGTAGTTTTGGCGTTTACATGATCATAGAGCACAATGTTCTGTGGCTTTTCAAAAAACAGTAAAAACGCTCAAAAAACGCTGGCAGTCAGGGGCTTTCTGATCAGAAAACGGCTGGCAGTCAATGAGTTAACGTTCTAACATAGTATAGCTATAAATATATGATGGAGATAAAAAAAAAAAAACGGAAAAAATTAATGAAGTGGTTCTCTCACATTTGCCTAAAAACCTCCACCAATAGTTGCTTTCGGACTGAAAGCAACTATTGGACCATCTGGTTGTCGGTCTCGCTGAACCGCCGCACTTCCCTGGGTCCTCCATTCATTACACACTCATGCATTTAGCAACAGAACACCACTGGTGTGAGAGGTTCTCTGCTCAATAATATCAGAGAAGGAGAAACAGCCGGCTGCTACCACTTCAACTTTAGGACAAACTACCAGAGTCCCAAAGAGAAAAACACCATTTGAAGTCACAGACAACAAAAGACGTTTGGACCTAGAAAAGAGCGACTGGGGTTTAGCGCTCTCTCGTTTCCTCCAGCATCGCAGGTCTCCGGTTCCGGTAGAAGCATCTCAGGGAAAATACCCGAGGGGAGGGGTGATTGTTCTGCGACCGTGTTTGCATTCAAAACCTAGCTTGTAAATTCGCTAAAGCAACTTTAAGGCATTAGTGTGTGAATCGTGCTGTGGGATGCACAAAATGCATCTAAAGAAATCTGTTTTAGCATTCATTGTAGACCCCTTCAGCAAAAACCCAAACTTCATTTTGGATAGCCATTATTAACCCTCAAAACCAAGAAACAATGGGAGTGACTAACCCTTAATGATGAGGCTGTGTAAGCTTCTTATCATTTACAAACTTTGTTTCAGAAATAGCAGCACTTGATCTTTACAGCAAGTCCCATAAGAAGGGAGTACAAAGATAAAGGCACATCAAACATTGTATTTTCTTCTCCTAAAAAAGAGAATCCATTTAGACATCTACACTTGCCTCTTTATCCAACAGAAAGATAATCAGGGTTGTATGTGTTTTATCTCGAGGTACAGAAACAGAAAACCTAGACTTTCCTTTTTGAAAAATAAGCTAACTGTAATTGTTTGGAATTTGTTTAGCTAAAAACCCCACTTCCAAAGGCTCTTTACTTAACATAAAGCCTGTGGTGTGATCTCCTAAAAGTGGTGTAATTACAGAGAGATCAAATAGAGCCAAAGCAGCTAATGCTAATACACACTCACTCTGGACTGCTATGAGGAAGAGGGAGAGTAGAGGGTTGGGGCCCATTAATAATGAATCCAGTGTCATCATTAAGGCACCGAATGATTAAAACATATCTCCCAGCTTCAAACACTGCTTTGCTACCCCAGAAAATGCTGCATTTGTGGATCTGCAAAGCAAGAGAGCCTGCTTGTGAAATAAAGTTTTGCTTTTTTTTCATCTTTCATCCTCTTCCTCTCTTTTTGGAGTGTTGAAACACCAAAGCACTGGCATCCCTTTTTGAAAACAAAACTAAAACGCTCCGCATTTGTGATGTAATGCATCCCCCAAATGATTATATGTTGAGCTGGAATGAAAGTCAGCTTGGCTGCAAAATCTTGGACTCTTTTTTTTTTATATATACCTGGACTAAATCTTCCTAACTGCTAAAATCTGCTTGTTCAGTGTTTTTTTTTCTAAAGATCATGAAAAATGGCTCCAAAACCAAAACAGAGCCGTCAAAAAAGGAGAAGATTCAGTGCCTTTTTGGTTCATCTTCTTGTTTAACCAGCTAATTTCTTTGACTGATTCCTTTGGCTTCTTTAGATAGCACTCTATAGCACTTTATAATACTTTAAATTATTCGTCCATTCACACACATTCACTCACTGATGGTGCAGCGTGGCACACTGACGGATGTGAGGCTGCCACACAGTCTGCACCACCGGGTCCACTGAACATCACCAACAGGCAAGGCGGGTGAAGCGGCTTGCCCACAGACTCACTGACTGATACAAACAGAGCCTATAGGTTCAAATCAGTGACCCACTGTTTACAGAGTGAACTCTTAATCCCACAGCCACTGTCGCACTATATAAATGTTCTTTCTGTGATAAGTACTATGCAAATAAACTTTACTTACTTAAGTTGCTAGCTGGTTGCTAGTCAAAGGTGTAGTTGAATGAAAACCCATTTTTTTATTATTATTTCTGATTATAATCGGTCACGTTAGCCCTTTTTATAAGACACACCATGCTGGAAAATCAGCGTAATATTGCCGCAACGGTGTGTCTTATGAACGCACCGTGGTGGCATAGCGTTGCGGGAATTTTGTGGCATTTGTGTCGCCACGCTACAGCTGCAATGCCGGACTTGTGAATGCACATTACGCCTTGGCGCAACAGAGGGTGGGGTCATGATCATGTGATGAATTAATGCTGAGCTCCGGCCAGAAACTATTGAAAATGAAAGTAAACGCAGGCGTAAGTTTCACTTTTTAAAACAGAATCAGCTGAGATGATAAACTGGAGCGATGCAGTGCTCCAGGAACTTCTCTTCGTTAGAGCTGGAGCTCAGATCATCTGACGGCTTACGGGGACGGTGGAGAACAGACACCTGTAGGAGCTGCTTGTGAAAAAACTTAACAAGCATGGCTTTGATTGCAATAAAAAGCAAGTTATGTCCAAGATAAACATAAGTCCATGACAGCGCAGAGACCGTCCCCATACCTCCTTTATGCCGCCATCGCGTAATCTTTTATAAAAAGGACACGATTGCGCCTCATTACCGCCACGGTCTGAGCTCCTATAAACAACCTTATGCTCCCAGATGCTGCCTCAGCGTTGCGACAAATTGGCGGCATTGTTTTATAACAGAGGCTTCTGAGATTTTCATGCAGGCTGAACATGAAAATAGTCTCCTACATCTGATAGAAAATAGACGGTGAAATGTGAGGATTTGAAAATTCTGACAGATCTACGTCAAGCTGTAGCATGGACTCACCCATCTTGACCCGCGACAGAAAAGGCTGTTGTTGGTTTAGCATCCAGTAGACAACAGAGAAGTCTCGGCTAGTAGAAGCTAACCGTTAGCATTAGCAACTCCACCACACAGCAGAAGCTCCTCCAGGCTTGTGTTATTGTGGAGATAAAACATCAAGTCAGTGGTAGAGTATCGTTACTGTTATCCAATCCGAAGCAAGATGTCCAAATATCAGGAAATAAGACTCCAAATGAGGTTGTCTAAAGCTACTTTCTCCTCCAGCTGACTTCTTGATGACACAGGCGCTTCTGGGCTTTTTTCCCAGCGAGTACAACTTACAAGGCATTCGTTTCTACTAGAGACCACTGCAAATGTATTGATTAAATAGTGAACCACACCTTTAATGACTTGCTTGCTATTGATTTTTCTAAAAGCAGACTGTCACAAAGACACTATTTCCCCACTTTTTAAAACAAATTTATAAAACATACAAAAATTAGCTCAGTTTGACAACTAGGAAGGTGATTCCCAAGGAGTTACCAGCAGAAAACTTGATCAACGGAGGGACCTTGGGTCCTGGACATGCTTGAAATGACAATAAATTCACTTTGACTTTGAAGGATCTGTCATGCTGTTTTTCTCCTTCATTTCTTAAAGACATGACTTTTAGATAATTTTCATCTGCTGTGTGCACTTTATTAGGCCTGACACTTCTCCTTTTGTCATTTATTTGTCCATTGTCCTCCCTCGAGCAGACGTTTCACAATAATTTGTCACGATAAGATGTAAGGACTAAATAAGTGAATAAAAAAGTGCTGAAAGTGTAAGTTTGAAAGATCTGAAGAACTTTTGAAGACAAATTTTGAAGCAAATTTTAAAGAATTTATGACTCAAAACTTTTAAATGGTGGAACTAAGGACATTTGTCCTATATTTGTTCCTCAATGAAAGAAAGCTCAATGTGCATTTCAGGTAACAGGTTTAATTTTTAATTTGAACGGCCTGAACAACACTGACGTAATTTTTGGACAGTTTAGTATTGGGAACGGTTTGCGAATCCCATTTGCTAACCTCCGGAGTTGTTTGATGGGTTGAGCATCTGATGCCGGGAAGTGTTCATTTGACAGTAATTATATATTCAGATTGTTTATCTTGCCATGAGGCTCTCAGAACCCAGCTGACATTGCTGTGTTTTGGGGTCCGGGGGGGTAAACGAATGTTTGTGTGTCGGCCATTTCTCCCAGGCGTCTGCAACCTCTTTGACTTTGGCTCATTTTGATGACATTTTTGGGTCGACCATCTTTTAAGTCACTCTTGAGATCTGATATGCAGCTTCATTGCATTTGAGCTAATCAGTATCATTTAAAAACATTAGTACCATGAACGAGTGAGAAACATGGACGGTTGTGCAGGATTCTTGCTGGACCTCGGTCTAAATTCTCTGTCGAGCCAGATGGAGGCAATTTTTAGTTCATAGCTGGTTTGCTGGTGTGTGTGTGTGTGTGTGCGTGAGTGTGCATGCATGCGTGCATGTATGCGTGCATGCGTGTGTGTTTTCCAAATTACCCAAGTGGAGGGATGAAAGTAGCAGCCCTTTGCCAGAAAATGACAAATTGCCCATTTAGCCCATTGTAAGTGTCAGTTTTAATGCAGGAGGGTTAGCTCTGTTTTCAGCTCCTCTTAAGCATAAAAATGTGTAATGAGTTCAATTTGAATAAAGTATATGACGGTTTGTGTTTGCTTGCAGGTGCCCATACACACACAAGCAGGAAACTCCTTTCTGTGTGAAAACATAACAACACACATCTCAGGTTCTGATCTAAGACGCTAGGCACTTTCCCGCGCCATCACGGCTCCCCCGTGGCCCATTCGCAGCCAGCTCTAAATTTCAGTTTGATGTCGCTATCTTGAACAATTGTACCCAAACACAATTTCCAGCTCAATCTCGAAGCGGACTAACTTGTCGGGATAACTCCACTGTAAAACAACCTGTCACAAGTGTTGTGGAAAAACAACGCTGCACAGCAATTCTGGGGTTGTTTGCAGCGAGAGTGGCAATTTATTTGATGAGTGGAGCTGCTTGACCTTGGGGGTCAGACAGAACTATTAAAAGCTCTGTGTAAAACCTCAAAAACACAACTTTTTTGTTGATTTGTTGCCTTTTTCTTTTTTTAAATAACTTTTTTTAATTCTACAAATGATGGTGGAGGAAAAAAAATCTTGTTAACTACATTTTGGTGCCAGACATAATCAAGCGATACCTGTTTATCACACCAACAGCTCTCATCGATGAGTGTTGGTCGTGCCATTGGTCACCTTTATTAGTATTCAGCAGCCCACTTATCTGTTTGGCTGGCTTTTTTGTTTGCCCGTGCTGATTGGAGGGCCTCTGCTTAATTTAGATGCAGGGAAGCGGTGACAGAAGAGGGCCTATTAGGACTGTGAGCCCGTCCAGCCTTTTAAGTGCAGAGTCTTCAGCTCCATTTTCATTTACCTTCATTATTGAATTTGCTGGCCATGATTGCATTTTATGTCTCCCCTAAAAGAAAAAAATATAATGACAATGAAAATAACCCCAAAAGGTACTCAGAGGCAGTGGTGCTACCAAGTGGGGGCAGTGGTCACCTCTTGACCTTATGTTATGCCATGTTTCCTAATATGGCTTCATAACTGACTACAACATGGAGATAAGGACTCAAGTCTGAGACTTGGACTCGAGTATTACTTAAGTTGCATGAACAAAAAAGGCTTGACTTGGACTTGCCCTGCTAAAAACTTATCACTTGACTCAGTCTCAATCACTTTACTCACAGTTGACTTGGACTTGCCCTTAGACATGTCTTCTTGACTCACTACTTGTCTCACACTCAACCATTCTGATTATTAGAGGGTCAAAGACTTTAGACCTGACTTGGATTAATCTTTCATAGACCTTAAACATGACTTTTACCTTGCTCCCAAAGACTTGAGACTACACTTTGAACTTGACATTCCTAGACATGAGACTTGACACTCAAAAACTTGATGAGTACATTGGTCTTCGCTCTCAAAGACATGCGTTATGACTTGCTCCTTTGTACTCGACTTCAAATTGCATCTAAAAACAAATAACTTATGGCATAGCATTGATAAGACTGAGGCTTAACTTGGATTTGGCCTTCAAAGACTTGATAAAACACAAGGGACCTGAGACATAAGATAGTGACTTGAGACTTAACACTGACATGCCACTCAAAAACTTGAGATTAGGATTGGACATTCAGTGTTTTGAAACATATTGTGGATTTGCCCCCCAGAGGCTTGACATCTGACTTGGACTTGAAGTTCATTGACTTGATACATAACTTTGACTTGTCCCTCAAAGATTTGAGACTTGACTGGTCTTATTTTTAATTTGTGAGTTGACATTGACTTGGCCCTTAGATTTGACCCTGAAAGACTTAAAAAGTGACTTGAAGTACCTTCCTAAGGACTTGAGATATGACTCAGCATTTAAATACTTCAGACTTGATTTAACCCTTAAAAACTTGATAGTTGGACTTGGTTTTCAAAAATGTAACACTTGAGTTAAGACTCTCAGAGAATTCAAACTTGATATGGAATTGCCCCTCAAAGGTTAGAGACTTGACTCAGACCTGACCCTCAAAGACTTACAACCTGACTTACACTTGAGTTTTCTAGATGTGAGATGTTGTCTTGAACTTGCCTCTCAAAGACCTGCCAAGCAACTTGGTTGTGGTCCTAAAACACTTGAGACTTAGGTAAACTTGGCTTTGAGATTTGACATTAACTTTTAGAGACTTGGCCCCCAAAGACTTGAACCCTGACTTAAACCTGACCTTCCTAGACACTAGACTTTACTTGGACCTGGCCCTTAAAGATTTAACAGTTGACCCTCAGAGACTTTAGATTTGACTAGGATTTGCCCCTCAAAAACATGAGATTTGGATTTGATTCTGAGTGACTTGAGCCTCAATTACAAATTGCCCCCAAAGGTTTGACATTTGACTTGGACATATCTCTGCAAGACTTGACTTGTCACGGGTCTTGATTAAACGTGGCCCTTTTAAGAAATTAAACGTCACCCTAAAAGACTTGAGAATTGACTATGAATTTCCCTTAAAAAAAACTTCACAGCTGGACTTGGCTGGACTCTGCATTTCTAGCCCCAACTCACCCCCCTAAACACCCGGTCCTGCAATGGCGCCTGGTTCTGACCTTTTATTTTTGGCACCCTACCCTAAAATAATCAGTGGCCTGCATCGTGCCGCTCCTTTAAACTTTTACTGAGACACCCCTGATCAAAGACAAGGTTACCCATTTGATTGCAATGGAAAGTTTAGATACCAAAAAAGTTTCAGTAGCTCTGAGAAAAAAAAACTTGTTTTTGTAATTATGATTGCTTAACTTGTTTTTGTCTGTGCATTTACAAAGAGTGAAAAGAGACGGGTGGAGCAGGAGTGGGTGGTGGAGAAGAAAGGGATGGCAGGGATTCATTTAGCGTCCATTGAAGTTTCATAAAAAAGTGTCATGTCCGCCTCCACCTCCTCCAACGCCTGCACAGCCTCCATAATCTCCTAAGGTGAAGCATTTTCATCAGGATTCGTCGCAAAACAATATCATTCGAGACCGCAAAATTTAATCAGGGGCTTTAAAACACAATTATGGTTATCAGGGAGGACACGGCTGCAGCCATCGTAGGAGAGGGGGGAGGTGGGAAGGGTGAAAAGATGGAGGGGGACCTCCCCCGCTCCGGCTGCACCCTATTGCTCCTCTCCCATTCGTCACCCAGCACAATATCTCCGTGGCTGGCAGAGCTAATAATGGAGAAGTGGGGAAACGGGACTCTGGAGATCCACCTCCGCCTTGCCGTGAAGATCAGATAAGTTCTCCTGAAGCCGGAGGCCCCCCCGAGCCTCAGTAGATTGTGCTTGTAAAGATTGTATCATTTATAAAACACAGCGCACCCCTTTTGACAGCTTTTTAGGTGTGTGAATAATGCAGGTCTTAAAACGGTGCTGCTGCAGGAGCAGAATGTTTCCTCTGCTCGCTTTGCACTTTGAAAAGTTCATTTCATTTTGGTCACTCGTGCCACCCACCCTTATTTATTTATTTTATTTTTTTGTGCCTGGAGGTAAACTACTTCCTTTTTCCTGTCTCTTTTTGTCTCAGCGATCTGCAGCCATTTATCTCTCCGTGGCTCGTTTGCAGTCTGGAGACGTTACACTTATTCATGGGATTTGAGAAGTCATTTTCACTTAAGCACCTACTTTCTCAGCAGCTTGATTTTTTTCTTCTTTAAAGTAAACATGCTTGGAGGCACTGTACAGTGGAGTGCTTTACAATTACACACAGGGTTTCCTCGGGGAGCTGCTGCTTGTTTTCCATTCCAGTCTTTACCTGAAACTGAGGGGGTTTCTCGTCTTAAACCACCTGAGCAGAAAAATGCATGACTTTGTTTTAATTATGCACAATTTGATTCTGAGATTTCTTCAAGTGCATGCACAATCTGCCTTCCCGCTGCAGCGGCGTCCATCCGAGATTGTTTGCAAAGCGAACACTTTCTCAGTTCCTGGCACTCATGCGAGTCGGTATTTTCCAGAGTTGCAGATTTGTTGTGTAACGTTGGCTCCCTGAAGAGGTTGCACTCTTAGAAAATGAAGGCAATTTGTTTCGTTCCCCAGTTCGCCACCTTCTGTCATGCCAGCTGACAGCGCTGTGTCACTGGAGCACAAGGGGCTGATGGATGTAAATGACTCAAAAACTCACACAAATGGTAATCCTTAACCCTGTAAGAACCCAGGTTTAGTTGGGTGGGATTTTTTAAAATTCACCTCACTATTTTGGATTAGTATGAGATCATTAATATAGAAAAGATTTTTATAAAACAGGAAACTGTTTCAATTTGTCATATTTTTTTTTTATTTCAAGAAGCTTCCGTCTTTCATCATCCAATTTTCCAAAATTGGGTCTCTGAGATCCGGGAGGGGTAACAGAGGAGTTGCCCCATAAACCAAGAACTTCACCAACTGGCTACACCATCAACAAGGCAGACAAAAGCCAGATCTGTTGGTCCATTTCTCAATCCAACCTACCATCATTATGTTAATGAGACACCAAAATACCCAGCTTGTCTCATTGAGGCAAAAACTCACCATCAACCATAACCTTACCACTTTTTTCCAGTTGAGGGATAGCCCTGGTGGAATCCAGATCTCATAAGCTTGATGTTGTGTCACAAAAGTGGATGCAACTCCTGTTTTGATTATAAACAGACTGGACAACTGTTAAAACGTGACCTCAGGACCTGTTTCAGTGCTTTCAGACAAACTTGAATAAAGTTTTATTAGTTTGAATGCAGTATGCATTCAAACTATTGTTTTCCTGTTTCTCTTTATTATTCTTCTTCTTCTTCTTCTTCTTCTTCTTCTTCTTATTATTATTCTGCTTCCGTACGTTTTTTGAACTGTATCTCCTCCTACAGTTTTTCAGCTATTTCAGCAAGTTTGGTATCAAACCGTTCAGCTCGTTCAGCTCTTTCCGGCTATATCTCTTGGTATTGATATCTTCAACCGTTTCCGATTAATTCAGCTTTTTCTGCGATTTTTCAGCCCATTGAAATGAATGGAAAATGCTTAAAATCGCTCAATTTTGCACAAAATCGTTCATCTTTTTGACCTCTTACTTGCCAGGGTTAACTTCAACCTAGAGACTTCATTCAACTTTTAACAAACTCAAAAGAAGTTCAACTATTTCAAATTTTTTCAGCTTCTTGATATCTTTTACGGTTTTTCTACAATCACAGGTTAAACTTGAGGTACGATTTTGGAAAGTTCAGGAACGTCTCCTCCTCCCCCCATTCAAAAGAATAGGGCCAAAAACAGACTTTGCTCGACTTCAGGCCGTGTCCTGAGAGAACCGTAGAACCGAGGGAAATGAGACTTGCGCTGGATGAAAGCTGACGGATTTTCCTCCGTTTTGAGCTATAATTTATGGACGTACTCCAAAAATTGTGGTCGTAGCGTTAACTAGTTTGGAAAGGTTTTAAAATATTTCTCCT
>SSNS01000601.1:276222-305605 GCA_006937985.1 Aphyosemion australe
TCCTACTCAAATACCAGCTGTTTAAACATTTCAGCTGTCCAGTTTTTTAAACTGTGTAGTGAGATTTCAGTTTTCTGATGTTTAGATTTATTTTCTCTTTTCTCCACTTACTTATTTGGCTTTAATACACTTGTTAGTGATTATTTGCTCCTAAATCTTTCAATCTTTTCAGCTCATTTTTACAATTACGCTAAATTTTCGCAGCAGAAAACTGCTTATTTCAGTTCAGCTACTCAGCTATCAGTTTCAAAATTCAGCATATCCTGCTAATTTCACAATTCAACTAATTGTGAAAATTTAACTACTTATACTCAAATATGAGCTGTTTAAACATTTTAGCTACTCAGTTTTTTAAACTATGTTTAGAGATTTCAGTTTTCTGCTGTTTAGGATTTTTTTCTCTATTCTCTACTTACTTTTTGGGCTTTTTAAAACTTTTTAGCAATTTTTGCTCCTAAAACTTCAAATACATTCAGCACATTTTGACAATTAAGCTTAGTTTTAGCTTCAATTCAGCAGTTTCAGCTATCGTATTCAGCAATAAAGCATTCAAACGTATTTCTGCAAGAAATGCAATTTATCTAGTTTGCATTTGTGTTTCTTTTTAACATAACTCATGTTTCTGAGAGGAGCCAGTTGAGGTGGCTCGGGCATCTAGTTAGGAAGCCTCCTGTACGCCTCCCTGGTGAGGTTTTCCGGGCACGTCTAACCGGGAAGAGGCCTAAAGGAAGACCCAGGACACGCTGGAGGGACTATGTCTCTCGGTTGGCCAGGGAACACCTTGGGATTCCCCCGGAGGAGCTGGCCCAAGTGGCTGGGGAGAGGGAAGTCTGGGCCTCTCTGGCTGCTGCCCCCGCGACCCGACTCTGGATAAGTGGAAGACAATGGATGGATGTATCTGGAATGAGGTTTTATAATGGTTGGCTGTAAGTTAAGGGATTTTACTCGTATCTGTTAGTAAATGTGTGACTTTTGAATATAGCTTTATATTTCTTTGTTCTCCAAACATAGAACATTGGTGCAGTTCGAGGCGGAGACAGCTCTCTGCTTGGGGACTTGGGTGGGTGCAAGGTGAAGGAAGATGAGAGATGGTCCTATTAAAAAATGAGCAGACTGGATGCTCTGAATCCTCCCAAGTTTCGTTGTGTGAATGGTAATGCCCAAAAAGAGACAATAACAGCGGATTTGCAAACTCATCGTTCTAGGACAGATCACCGTTACAGCCTTATTCATCAGTGCAATTAGGGAGAGGAAGAGATGCAGGATAAGTGGCTAGCAGGGCTGATGAAAGCTCATCAACAGGCCTTCTTTAGCGCTCTGGCCACTGATTGGCGATTGCGTCGTCATACTCCCAAACAGAGACTGTGTTCCGCTGAACAGCAGCAGAGTGATCCCAATTGGCTTGTGGATGCAGCCTGGTGCTTAATCACTTTTTAACCTCCCTAACAATCTGTTCTCCATTCTGAGAACAGTCTAATAAGAAGATGCGCAGTGGAAATAAATATCTGCTTCGAAGTAACACGTTGCATGTTGGACTTGTTTTTGTTGTTAATGATTCAAAGGGTCATGGTAATATCAAAGTACACTGACTTTTTTACTCTCCTTGATCCTCTTTTTTGTCTCGGACTCTGCACCATTTTTTACTGTTCTTCCATCACCAACATGGAGATGATATCCCACAGTTTAATGGTCCCATTTCTCAAAAGGCACTTCTTTTTTCTCTAGCATTTGTTTTGTAAGTGGGCCCAATTTGGGGAAGCTACAAACTTTTTAAAGTATTAAATCTACAAAATGTGGGAAAAAATATGTCTGCGACAAATGTTCTACTATTGAAGCAGAAAATTGGGATGATGAGTTTTGTCATATTGCATTTACCATAGCATTGGAGCTCAGATATGTGAATAATTTTTATTATTTTAAGCCCCACTGCCTATATGTAAACAAATGGGACATTTTCTCAGGAAAAAAAAGAGTTATGCCTATGGTTAACACACGCCCTTATGCTCCAGACAAGTTTCACTTCAGTATTGTTGCTTGACTTTAGATTGTTGAAAGTAGAATACATAGATAGTTTTTGAGTGTTTTTCCAGTGTCATTGTCGTGTAATTTTTTGTTCCCTCATTTTATTTTTTTTACTCCTTTTGAGAAATGCCTATACTTTTTTGAAAATGCTCTTTGATAACCTTTGTTGTTACTTTGGGTAATTCATGATTCCCATTCAAAATGAAATATTTCCATGTAAAACTAGCTGCAGTTATTAAACATTTTGTTTTACATTTCAAGGAATCCATCCAATTCTCAGTAGTATCATATTCCACTGCACGTATCAGCATCAACTCATCTCTCTAATCCAACATGACGCTTCAACTTTGACTTGGCAAGATTCCTTTTTCTCCATTACACCGAGAGCTGTTTTTTTCAGTGCCAAGAGAGCTGTAGGAAAATGCTTCACCAGAAGCAAAACATGACCTGACCATATGGCAGCAGAGCCCTCAGTGGCCTTGTGCACACATAAAACCACATCACTGGGAATGGCGTCATCCTGCAAAGTGCCTGGTGGTGATGAGCGGGGTTTATTTTCTAATCACAGGGAATCTTTAGAAAAAAAATATCCATTTATTTATTTATTTATTTTTATTTTTTTACAGGACTGAAGGAATCTTAAAGACATTTCCAACCTTGAATGAATCTGACATAAAAACCCTTTTAAAATAGAAAACAGATTGGAATACATACAATAAATTTTTGAAAAAATGAAAAAAAAATATAAAGAAGTGGAATAATTTTTGACAAAATTTTTCATGAAAACAAGAATCTTTTAGTTTCTTTTATGATTTTTGAGATGTTTTATAATCGTTTTCATGTTTGACACTTTCAGCTCTTCATATTTCTCTTTTTTTAACAAATAAAACGCATCCTAGAGGGAAAAAAACATGTCAGTAAAACAGCAAAGACATGATTAAAACTGGGCTACAATTGATGGTAAATAATTGGTGACACAAAAAATGAGACTTGTATGCAGATTTTCTTGTCACCATTTATTCCCAAGTTGTTTCATGTTCTTTTCAATTTACCGTCATTTGGTTGACAACCCCTCCCAAAAATTGTCTCACAAATTCCACACTTTATGACTAATGGAAACTGTATGTAGACATGTGAGATGCAAGTTCCAGACCTGTCGCTGTCTTCAAGTCACTATTGAAGACCCGATTCTATGACTTGTCTTTTGGACAGTGACTCCTTTTAATGTTTGTTTTTTTTTCTTTCTTTTAATATTTTTTTGGGTGTTTTTATCTATTTTTAAACAATCTTTGTATGATTGTTGCTGGTGCAGCGCTTTGGTCAGCTCGCTTGCTGTTTTGAAATGTGGTTTATAAATAAAGTCATATGGTATGGTATGGTAGAAAAAAACCTTATGACCACTTCTAAAGAAAAATGGTCCCAAGAATGTTTCTGAACATATTCAGAGTTTCAGCAACAAGGCCATACTGCCCACTCAAAAAAAACCTGGGAAACCATTGGGAATGATTGCAGAACATTTTAAAACTCAATCACAAACTGCCATTCACAATTTTTCCCTAACAGTTACAGCTCAGTGAGATAGTTGTTTTAGGGTAAATCAAACGCACTGTGACAAGGCAGGAAAATAAAATGTTTCTCTTTTGTCAAATTTGGCACTTTCGAGCTTCCATATTTGCCTAATCTGACCCTCAGCATTTAAAATATTTCACATTAAGAGCAGTTTTGGTGAAATATCTCCTCGATTTCAATAAGTAAATCTTTTCATTCCTGTCTTTTTACACCCTCAGTCTTTTCCTGTGATTCAGGAAAATAGTTTTTATATTGACCTGTGAATCATGGTGAAAGGGAGGAGAATTGGGTGGAAAGTGGAGGTTGTAAAGAGCATTCGGCTGTCTTGAGGGGCTCAGGGATGGGCAGCGGTGCAGCATGTTGGCCCGTACATTAATGACCATCTGATGGAGGCTTGTCAGTGTGCTGGAACAGTTAGTGCCCCCCGCTCGGATGGTCAGTGAAGTTGGCAATTTGTCTAGCAGGTGGCGGAGGTTGTGGTGGGAGGTGTTGGCATTTAAAAGAACATTTGGATCAGAGCTGGTGTGGGTACAAGAACACAGCTCTCTATAAAAAAGCTAAATCGATTATATCTGTCATACCTCAAAGGTCCTTAGAGTAAAAGGAAGTCCATTTTGTCATTTTTGACTTTTTCTGATATTTACCTCTTTAGAGCTCTTGGGATGTCAAAGCCTGTCCACCACTTCAGTTAAGTCAATAACATCCTGATAGCCACAGCCTTATTTAACATTGCACTTTTTCCTTTTTGGTCCTTATGGACTATAAACTATTCATAATGTTAGACCAGTATCAGGTGTCTCGATGTCCAAGACGGCTACGAAATATGAGAGCACATCTGCTGAGTCTTGTGCTCCGATGTAAAATAAAACATTATTCAGAAACCTCAAGGCTTTTTTTTACGGTGTTCCACCACATAAAGACCGGCAGTTACATCCCGGCTCGGGCACGTTCGTCAAGTCAGGAGTTCATTTCTGTCGGCGCGCCGTGGAGCCCTTATCCATCATCGGGTGTCCAGTCGGGTTGAAAAGAAGCTCGCCCGGAAGAAATGCCTTCTCTGCACCTTTGCCACACAACAGTGAGTTGTGTAAATTGCCGGCTTTGTGAGGCTGTGTGCGGAGAAAACCGATGGAGGCGACTGGTGGTGTTAGAGGATTTTGAGAGGAAAGCCTTCGATCATGTCAGGGCGACTTCAGGGCAACTGTTATACAGTCAGTTGGTGGAAAATCTGCTTCTGTCAGAGTCCAACAGTGGATGGATGCTTCTTTTTTCTCAATTAAATGCATTGTTTGACTAAAGAAAAGCGCACAACTTTTCCCCTGCACCATGCGTGGATGTAAACACCCCTCTGATAAATCGTCCATAGTGACGGGAACATGATTACATGAAGCCGCGGCTGTAGGCCATTCAGCAGGCAGACGAAGCGCCATGTCACCTCTAAGAGGGCTTTGAATAAATGTCCCTGTCTCCACCAAGGCCCACTTCCTTAATCAGGGTGTCGGATGGTAATGATTAGCTTCCCCGCGCGCAGCTTCCCAGCTGCCGAATCGTCCCTATAACTCATATGCTGTTAATAATCTGCCGGGAGAGACAATGCCCTTCTTTATTTTTAAGCCCATCCAGTCCTAATCTGAACCAACTTCTTTTGAATTAAATTTCATTTATTATGACAAGTACCTCCCAGAAATCAGGCCATACTTCAAATTCAAGGATACATGGATGCAAGGTGATTGGATTTAAATCCCCGCGCCAGGTTTAATGATGCGTCCGAATGGTGCACCGATGAAACACCAATGGTGGCTCTTCCACCTCAGGTCATGGCTTGGGAGGGAGGTGGATTACAGAAGCATCATTATATTCACTGTCCATGTCCAAAACCAGGATTAGCAACATGGAGAAGGATTAGGCTTTATTATCCTGTTCTCCACTCTGGCATCTGTTAAAGCCACTGGTCCTCGAGAAAAAAAAAAGCAAACATATTTTTGCTAATCACCATCTGAGAATCCTGGATTTGCCGGTTGCAGGAGCTCCCGATTTGATCGAAACCCATAAAGCAGGTCAAGAAACCAGCTTTTTTACGACTAAGTTTGACGATTCAGGCCATGAAAAAGCCCTTGAACATAATAAAAGTCGCAATAAAAGCCTCAGAATTTTACGATTCCCGAAAAAGATTTAAATACAGCCAAATCCTCATGAACAGTTAGGTTTTATATCAGCTCTGGTTTCAGTTTTAATTAGCAAAACAAGTATCTGGTGTCTTTTTTGTGACATTCAGACTCATTAACTCTGCAGCTAAATGAAGGGATTTAATACTCAGTGCATCATTAGGAAATTACACGGGATCAATCCTTAAAAGCATAGCTGTTTAGTTTGCATAAAAAATCAATTTACTTCCCCTTTTTTGTGTCGAGTACTCTATTTATGTAAACTGTCAGTGTCTTTGGACGTGGCGTGGAATTACTGCGTGCATTTGTCAATAGCATTTATCTTCATGCTCAGATGCACTTCAAAGAACAGCGACTGCAACACGGGACTTGGAGACAAAAGAACAATAAGAGTTAACCTTGAAGTATTGATTTCCTGCCATCTTGTACATGTACAATAAATCCACTATAAATCCATGGCTGTGTGCTCATTTCTCTTTCTGTCTGCTTTTTTTTTGTTGGTCTCTTTTCTCCTTGTGCAGAGATCCTGAACGGGGGTGTTTATGTTGACCAGAACAAATTCCTGTGCCACGCCGACACCATCCACTGGCGGGATATTATCAAGAACCCCCAGGCCGAGCTGCTGGTGGTACCGTCCAACAACAGCAACAACGGATGTGAGTAAAGCACATCCAGTGGGACTGGAAACTTTGGATGCAATTCAAATGTTTTGATCCTTTTCCCAAAGTTCCGTGCAGACACCACCAGCAGCAGTCATTCCTTTTTACACATGCTGTTTGCCTATAGGTGATTTGGAAGCAAAATCACAAAGCGTTAGATCAACGTGTGAACCTTCCCATCGTACTGGGATGGTTGCGGCTCCGCAGCGAGGCCCGGGAGAAGCTGTCTGTTGCTCTCTTTGTTAATCTCACCCAATCTGACAGCTTACCCATCCTGTCCGTAAAACAAGCATCACTGTCCAGTGGGCATTCAGTGTCAGAAGAACTCTCTTGAGATTTTCTGCCCATTTGTAGACACGCACACACACACACACACACACACACTTAAAGTTGTTTTAGCTAAAAGATAAACAAAAAAGTACACCAGGACTGGAGAAAAGACCTTCAATGCACATATTAAGACTGTTTGGACCGTTTTCTGGGCAATTTCAGGAACCATCTGAGTACCTGAACTGGGGTATGAACTCAGAATGGCCTGGTAGAGACGCCGGGCAGGACCTGCGTGGTTACTCAAGCTTATTGGTTGGAACTCAGTTGGAAATGACATTGGCAGACATCACCAAACAACCAGCATTTGTAAAATTGGAAGAGTTGCTGGTTAAGCATAATGGAAGGGAAAGAAAACAAGCAGCATTTATGCTGCCTTAAAATTGCCATTTCTAAGTTCCCAATGCTGAAAATTCACCCACAATGTCGTAATTAATGCCGCTTTGTGGTATCCTACAGAGCGCTGTAAAAAACAGTATTTACTCTGGTCATTGAATGTCACTTTTTATGTCACAGCTGGTCTTTTAACGTGTCTCCTGAATGACACCTTCAGGCGCTGAGCAGTGGCATCACTCACTGCCGAAATGTTTGTGATATGCTGATGTCTTAGCAAAGTCTTGAAAGGGATGATTTCGTATAGACACATTTTCCCTGTCACCTTTCCCCCACCCAGAAATGTTCCGGAAGTTGTCTATTGGAAATGTAGCCATTATCATAAGTAAGCTGCTATTACGTTACACGCCGCTTTCATGTCCGGTGGAAAGAAGGAGTTAGACTTGACTTTATATCCTAAACACTATTCTGGCGTTAATCTTGGAAAATGAACTAAATTCTCCTTGACCTTCTTTTTTCCTTTAAGGATTATAAGGAGTACAAATTGTGTGGAGCACTTCGATTTTGTTGATTAAATGTTGAAGGAGGCAAAGAACAGAGGAGCTGCACCAAAAAAATGACAAGAGAGTGTGTGGGAGTTGAGGTTGCCAAACTGGGGCCCGTTGCCGAGTTGTAGTTAGTATTTAACATTAACGACCCCGCGGTGGGAGTGGTTGGAGTGGCCGGGTGACAATCTCCACTGCTGTTTCACTTACTCTGTAATTAACCCATAGTCAATTAAGTCTTGATGATGGGCCGCTGGCAGATGAGGGCTGTGAGCGCTCTGTCAGGTCCCACTTTCCATTTAAGCGCTTGACAGAAGGGAGTAGAGGCCCTATTTCACGTCCATGTGCATCACAGACCACAAGCTGCTGTTGCCTATTGTCTCACAGATTCCACTGATGTGTCACTGTCACAAATGAGCTTTGTTGTGTTGAATCCAAACTATTTGTGAAGTTTGTTGGTATGTTGCACAGGCAAACGCTGCCATCGCTCATGTAACGGACGCTGCTGGGGGCCTCAGGAGACCCAGTGTCAAACCTGTGAGTATGCACGATGTCAGAAGCTAACGCTACATGCTAACACCTAATAGTTAGTAGCACAACTATAACTAATGTAGTGCTTTTGTATATGTAATTATTATCTGAACCAGGGGTCTGCAGCCTTTACAACCCAAAGAGTCCACCAGACTAAAACTATTTTAGACTCCCAGCTGTTACACGACCTTTTGAAAAAAGTCAATGGAAAACACAACAACTGAGCGGACCGGGCCGTTGTATCTCCCAGTCAAATTTCCCCCTCCTGGAAATTGCACTGAAGTTCCGACAATGGAAACACGCCTTATAAGAGATTTATTGTGATTTTTGAAAACCAAATTGAAGATTATACTGTAATTTCTCAACAAATAATTCTTGGAATGTAAAACATTAAGCAAAAATACTGACCTGTATAATGAAATTATGCCTTTAGGTTGTTGTTCTTTCCTAGCTGATCCAGTTTTTATTCTATTACTGGTTTTTAACCTTCTCTAATTTGGGGAAGCAACGTTGACACTTTGCTTAAAAATGTTATAACCTTCTATAACAGCTGGTGTTTTATGATGTTTATTCAGTTTGTTTCCATTCTTAAATACCAAAGATAAGCAATAAAACATCAAATTTAAAAAGTGGAAATAATGTGCATATCTGTAGGTTTGTATTGTTTAGAAAGAAAAATGATGTAAAAACATGTATATGTGATCATTTCTGATACAAACTGGGAGAAATGGTGCAAACTGAAACTAAACTTAATACATTTTTTTCTCTTACTAATAACTAATAAATTACCATTTGTATTTTTGTTTGTTATATTGTTTTGTTGCACTTTGCATCATTATGTTCTCAACTCTGCAGAGAGTAAAAACAGCAGTTTATAATTGAGCTCCTGCTGACTTTCTGGCTGGTTTTAGTGTGTGGGAGATGCTTCTTCAAACTGAGTGCAATAAGTATCAGGAAAATTTATATTTTACTATTATTACTTATACTGAATTCTTTTGTATTGCATTTGAATACAGAAAAAAAACTAATATTGACTTGGTTTCTGCTGGAGTTGGTATGGCAACAGATGAAGTGAGGGTTTCTAAGGATCAGGACCATTTGGAAAGCCACTTGGCTGAAGTCACCCTGTGAAATCCAGAACAATTGGATTCATTCTTAATTTTTTTCAAATTAAATTCCCAGTAAAGCCGCTAAATTTCCTCCAGCAGCGGCATGCCGCAGCTGATTTGTACCTGCCAAGCACAATTTTCAGCAGCTAAATCTGGAGGATGAGAGACCCGCTCAAGGACAGCCGTTGAGCTGTCTGGGTGTTCAGGCTGGCAGCTACGTGCGAACAAACCCACATGGTCAACCTTTAGGGTTGCCGGAGCTCCAGATTTCATTCCGCCTGAAAGTTTTCGGCTTGAGATGAAGGTTGTGCGCGGTGGTATTGTCTCCTTTATAAATGTGTACGAACGCTTGTGTCAGACCTTTAAGATGTCTTTTAACTTCCTGTGCAGTGACGAAAACGGTGTGTGCCGAGCAGTGTGACGGTCGGTGCTTCGGGCCCTACGTCAGTGACTGCTGTCATCGGGAGTGCGCCGGCGGCTGCTCTGGCCCCAAAGACACGGACTGCTTTGTACGTCTGCAACTTTCCCGTCTCCCTTTCTTATGCCTTGATGTTTATAAAACTGTGGTGCACGTTTCACTAATGGCGATGAGAATTCTTTCAATTGTGATGAAAAGCACAAGATCAATAGTAAGATGGGTAGTTCAGATGACATTTCATCACATTTTCTCATCACTTTTATCATATTACACATCTCGCCTCACATCAATTATGTCCCATCTCATATCTCATATCATAAGACGTCTTGCTTGTCTCTTATTATATCACACATGACACATTTCACACACCGTGCATCTCATAGCACACACCCGATTGGACACTTCTCATGTTACATATTACACTGTTGCATGCGTCATATATCACTTCACTCATCTCATATATCTAAATACATCATGTCACATTAAATTCTTATATTCCAAATTATTTTCTACATTCTAACATTTTTATGTCTCATGGATTGTATGGCATTACATCACACGTTGCATCAAACCCACTCTACATGTCCACAACTTCCTCCCTTTCTCTAACGGAAACATTTTATTTACTTGCTGATATGATGTTTGCAGTTTTATGGTGCTGTAAAACTCTGCAGCAGTAAATTCCCTTCAAAGAACAAATTGGTGATTCGGTGTTGCAATTAATATCATTTTATCACCTCAACTTCTTTCTGCTTTGCAAACCCATACTTTGTGACAGACTTGATATTGGTGTTGTAATTCACAGAAAGGCTCATCCAATTCAATTACTGCCATTTCAGAGTGTGGCCACGCACGACAAGATGCTTAAGGGGTTTATGAGAAAACATTACACCGTTTACATCATGGCCGTGGATCAATGGCTTCAATTTTTCCCCCATTTGGCATCCAGAGAGACAACGAGCAGCTGCATGATTCGCATGTCGAAATTCCACGTAAAAATGAAATGCTGCTGTAATACTCCTTCAGTCACAGTGACTTATGCCTGAAATTCTCCCCTGGCGTCACCTTCTCAACTCCACACACCCTCGAGGAGGAGTCTCGGTGGCATCCTGTCCTGTCTGCTAACTGTACTCGTGTGTTCTCTGCAGGCTTGCACCAATTTCAATGACAGCGGAGCATGCGTGACCCAGTGTCCTCAGCCGTTTGTGTACAACCCCAAATCTTTCCAGTTAGAACACAACCCCAGAGCCAAGTACACCTATGGAGCCTTCTGTGTCAAGAAATGTCCCCGTAAGTCTGAGGAAAACAAAGTGGTTTTCACCTAAAACACTATGAAGCAGATACTCATAAGGATGCTAATTAAGGTTCATTGAAGAAGCGTTTATCCTCTAATCTATCCTGAAATTAGACTCCAGACAATTATTTCAAGACAAGATAAATGGCTCTAACCTAAACAAATTGTGTATCTCAATCAGCTAGTCGCTGCACCATCTGCTTCAACTTCTGGCAGCTGCAGAGCAAATCTTAGCTCTTGCTTTCACGGTTATGGAGTTGGAGTGTGGCAGTAATTAACAGAGCATGCATTAAAAGTCGAGCTACATCAACATATTGCATATTCAAGACCTACCAATCATCAGATGAGCAAGTTGTTGTTGTTGTCCAAAGCTGCTACAAATGTATTCACGTCTGCCCCCCCCCCCCCCCCCCAGCCCCAGTTGTTGGTCATTAGTTTTGACAAATGTTCTAAATGTCATTAAAATACAGCAATGTCTTTACACCTTCTGGGTTTTTCTACAATATTATTCTTATATGTAATTGCTGCACTTAAAGTGTACAACTGAAACCACTGTTGTGCTTTTGGCAGATAATTTTGTGGTGGACCACAGCTCATGTGTCAGAGCGTGTCCCAGCAACAAGATGGAAGTTGAGGAGAACCGAATCAAAATGTGTATTCCTTGCACCGACATCTGTCCCAAAGGTAAATGATCCTATATTGCTTGATCATGAAATAAAAAGCCTTTTAACCTATGGAATCTGCTCTCTTTCATGCCAGTGTTTTAAATTGAGACTTTTATGTAGAGGATTGGTGGACTGGCAGCCATTATGTTCAAATTTTGAAAATCAATCTCACATGATATTGCAAAGTCAAGTTCGATTTGTCAGCACTTATGAGTAAGCGTTGAGGATGACTCTCACCAATAAACACACCAGATGTTACCTCAATCTCTATAATTTTCACTAAATTATTCACTTTTTTGCCTGAATTTTATTGGATTGACTTCAAAGTTTAATTGGTTGTGATAGATGATAGATAGATAGATAGATAGATAGATAGATAGATAGATAGATAGATAGATGATAGATAGATAGATAGATGATAGATAGATAGATAGATAGATAGATAGATAGATAGATAGATAGATAGATAGATAGATAGATAGATAGATAGATAGATAGATAGATAGATAGATAGATAGATTGATTTTATTTAACAGACACACAGGTCCAGTGATTAACTGGGACCAAAGGTGCTGCGTGCCGCTAGGCACGGCATGCAATAGCTTGGGGCCTCCAGGCCACAAAAGCCAGTTTTTGAAGGGCACTAGTAACTTGGACTAGTGCAGCTCAGCCCAACCACAGTTTCCAAGAGCTTGGTTCGGTATTTCCCCCCAAACATTTCCCCCAATTTTTAGTCCTTGCTTTATTCAGGTCCCTGGCAAGGCTGAGTGTGGCCAGCATTGCGACTGTGGTCGCTGATTGTGTAGGGGGCGGAGTTACTGGTTGCTCTGGAGCTTTCTGCATCCTGCTTCACTGCCTGTACTGATTTCCTGTTCCAGCATACAGGTTACCTCACCCTGTTTACTGATCTCCTGATGCTATTTTTGTCACAAGTAAAGATCGTTCCTTAATTGACGTGAAATAGCATGTAGCATAGATCTTTTACTTTGATTGTTTGAAATTGTCCCCATTTGACATACTGAAGAATTCTTCTTCTTCTTTTATAAGTCATGACTTTTCCTGTGCCCCTGTGCAAAGACAGAATAGGAATAGACTAATTCTTGCATTAGGTGTCATGCCATCTAGGTATAATGTACAACACAGGCAAAAATAGTTCCTTAACTGGAAGTTGAAGTTGAAGATTTTATTCAGCTACGTTTATTGAAGGTAGAGGAGCGTATGCAGTTAAAACGTTTAAATCTCATTATGCTAACAGTAAGAACACTGGATTAATGGTAACCCACGGGAATTAATTTGAAAGCTTTGGGAAAACATTTAATTTGACTTTGTTAGGCAAGTTTTGCTTTCTTAAAATTCCTTAAGTATACATACTCCAGTTACCCTTCCTTCAATTGCTCATCCCATGCATTTCTTTTCTTTCTTTCAAACATATCTAGATAAGTCTTATGTTCTATTTTTACCCTTTCTTTCTTATTAAAGCTGTACAAATTCAGTGCTTATTACTTTCTGGAGGACAAGTGCGGCATAAATGGAGGTCGCATGTTTGATCTCAACATCAGTCGACTTGTTAATTAACTGAAAATAGTCTGCTAATGAGAAACTGCTACCTGCTCGGTAGTTACAAGTCACTTTGCAACAAGAGCTTCAGCTAAATACCTCAAATGTTTGATGTGGAATTAAAATACATTAGTTCAATACAAAAGATTAGCCCCTTTCATCATATTGTTCTCTCGACTGATTTGCCCTTTCTTCTTTGGCAGTAATGTTTTCCTTCAGGCTCCACATATCGGCTATGGCATTCATTGATTGGCTAATCTCTCGATCACATCGTCACATCACAGGGAGGGGTTAATGAGGGATAGCCCAAGGAACTGTGGGAAATGATAACAAATTAACATTTCAGATATGGAATTGGCTGGTATAAATCACTATCAAAAACTGGTTACACCACTTAATGCCAGCCTTATTCATCATCCCCTTTGCCTGTGTCAGAAATACTTGGCTTGCACTAGACTGAAAGTGTAATTAATGCAGATGTAATGAATTCATTATAGAGAGGAATTGGATGTAGATTGGCCTGTACTTTCATCAAAAGAATTCAAACGCCTGGAGAAGGGCCACGGCCTTGCATATGCACCAAAGGACTTTATTTTCATGAAAGAGGAAAACACTGCAGTAAAAATGTGTTAAAAGCAGCTTTTCAGCACCAGTCCTCTGCCGTACAAATGTACAAGGACACTTTTGATGGACGCTAAGCTCATTCTTATCAAATATAACCAAAATTAACATTGTATCAATGTATGTGTTTGCTTCGTCAGTGTGTGATGGCATTGGGACGGGCAGCCTGGCCACGGCTCAGACTGTGGATGCCAGCAACATTGATAAATTCGTCAACTGCACCAAAATCAATGGGAACCTCATTTTTCTCATAACTGGCATCAAAGGGTAAGTTTTTTTTTTAAAGTTTTACTTTGTACTGTTGCCAAATACTTGTTCAAAGGGGAGCAATTGGTTTTCCTAATCAATTAGAGTAACAGTGGACTAACCAATGGTGAACTGATCATGGAAACAGATGAACTAAACATGAAGTGAACTAGTTTTGAGCTAACAGTGACTTAATCGATAATTAATTGAACCAATTTTTGACTATATGAACTACTCACAATTAGTGGTAAAAGGATCACAAACTAACAGTAAATCATGAGAAAATAGTGAACAAATTAGGAATTATGCAGGAGTTATTCATGAAATAAGGATGAAATAAAGCTGAAGTAAATGGGAACTAAATGTGAATTAATCATAAACTAATATACTAAAATAAATTAGCAGTGAACTAGTGGTAAACTAATAGTAAACTAAGCATGAAGTAACATGAATGAATGTTAAGTTGGTGAAATAATAGTGAGCTAAGTATGTACTGATAGTGAAGTAATTATGAACCTAAGCTGGTGAAGGTTCTCAGTCATCCAGGTCATGGTAACCTAAAGGGGTTCGAATGAAGGCAACTGGACTTCTTTGGTTTCTTGAAGACGTTTCACTTCTCATCCGAGGAGCTTTGTCAAATCTGACTGGAATATGGGAGGTTCGAGCTTATTAAATGTATCTGTCTATTTTTGCTTAACAAGCAGAAACTACCTACGAATACCTACGGATGAGAAGCAAAACGTCTTCAAGAAACCAAAAATGTTCAGTTGCCTTCATTCAAACCCCTTTGGATTATAAACCCAAGGTTTACTAATCATGAACTTGTATTAAACACATCTTGAAAAACTAGTGAACTAAATATAAACTAACAGCAAACTAAATGTGAACTCCCAGTGAAGTAATTATGAGTGAATGTTGAAATGGTGAAGTAATAGTGACCTAATTATGTATGTATGGTGAACTAATTATGAACCAAGGGTTTTAAAAACATGAACTAGTAGTAAACCCATCATTTAAAATGGTTAACTAATCATAAACCTATAGTGAACTACATATGAACTAATCATGAATGAATGTTGAGGTACTCATTAACAAATGATGAACTGAATATGAGTTTATATTACACTAATTATGAGATGATAGTAAAGTCACCATGAACTACTAGTAAACTAACTGTTGACTACTTGTGAATTAATAATAAACTAATGGTGAATAAAAATTTCAAAAAGTAGTCACAAACAAACTATGAACTAATAATGACTAATCATTCCACACTCACGTATTTAGACACAGAACAATAATAATTAATTATTGTTTATTAAATGTCATATTTTGCAATGTTTTTTGTGTTATTAGCTCTACCTTGTTGTCTTGTCTGATGCAAAAACAGTTAACCACTGCTGCTTCAAAAACCAGCTGAATAGTTCAAATCAAAACGACTAATTGTATATTCAACATTTCGTGTTAATTTGTTTGTTTTCTGCGCAAACATTGTGTGAAGTGGTGGCTGGTGATTGTAACTGTAGCTGGACTCATTTTCCTAAACAAAAATAATAAATGCATAAAAGCTAGATATATATTTTTTGTAGGTAGACAAATTATCTTTCTCCAGGGAAAACATTGTAATTTATCTAAATCTCTTTAACTTCAATAATACATTTCTCAGCTTTTGGATGAGAAAGTAAAGCTTTGGAAGTGTTGGTTCTTTCATCATTTTTTGCAAAGCTGTCATCTGATCACACAGTAATGAAAAGTTGCCTCTTTTTGCTTTTAGAAGTTGGGTTAGGGCTAGTGGAACCCTAACCCACATTCTAGCACTGTAAAAATATGAAACTGTGTTGTTTTGTTTTGATTTCTCTAAGGGATATGTATCATGGCATTGGACCTATGGACCCTGAGCATCTTAATGTTTTCCGCACTGTGAAGGAGATTACAGGTAAAACTTCTTCCTTGGTGTAACCTTGGAATCACTGATGAAACAAAACCACGTTAGGTGTGCATGCGTGCATGTGTGTGTGTGAGAGTGTGTGAATTATTTGGCTTCTGGGGCTGTAAAAGAAAGTACTTTTTTATAGTGAACTCTTAAATGTGCTCTATTAGATGCATTACTCTAAACATGCATTGCATTCGGCGTGTGTGTTTATTCATTTGCTATTAGAGGCCTTAAGGGATGAGCGAAACCTTGTATACAAAGCCTTTTGTCATATTAAACTGCAACTTGCTGTTGAGCCAAACAGCTAATGGAGTGAAGCTGCATTTTCATAATGAAAACCCGAGCAATAAGGAAGAGCAATGGCTGCTCCGTCCCAGCCATTTCCTGCTCGATCCCTTTTAATGTCATTTCCACAGCTGCTGATTTGATATAATCTGTCATTAAAGGCAAGTGCAACCAGACAAATTGAGGGAATATTAAATCCATTCATTTAATTAGGGTATGCTGTCGTCTCCCTTTGCATTTCCAGCAAAGAACAAGGCTTTCAATTGAAATTCGCGGAAGCTGTGCACCTCTTCGCTCAACAATAGAACCCCTTTTATTTTTATACTTTAAATTTATGTTCATGACTTCCTGAACCACATTCCTGAGCACCTTGTTGTACACACTAATGACATGTCTGAAAGTTATCTTGTTAACAGTAGTTTTGCAGATGGCACTGCTGATGTTGGTTTGATTGTGAACGATGCGTTCAAGTGGAGGATGGAGATAGTGAAGCTTGCTGATTGAAGTATGTTAAACAGTCTAAGCATCAATGTGGCAAAGATGAAGAAGATGGTGGTGGACTTTAGAAAGAGCACTTACGTCTCATGTTCCATGGGCTGCAAACAGCCAACGTAACTACAAAGACTCGCCCATGACAAGGCTGGTCTGATTGCTTTTCTTCTCATCCATGTGGTGGAGAGTGTTTTGACATTTTCAGTAAAGGTCTGGGATGGGAACTGCCCTGAGTCTAACAAGTAGGCTCTACATGAAGTAGTTAGCTATGCTCAAAAATGGACTAATACCAGCTTCCCTTCTCCAGTGCAGTACTTCCAAAATTTAGAATCAGGACCTCAAGTGGAGGAGTTTAGGCATGAGATCTAACTGGATTGTGTGAGGCCCCCATATTTATTGGTCAGTCTATATTCCAGCCCTCACCAATGGTCATGCGTTTTATGTTTTCTTCGCAAGGTGGTCAAGCTCAGACTTTGAGAAAGAGCAAGGAGTTAAGACATCCTGGAGGGACTCTGAGTCACACTACTTCTTCTCCACATTGAGAGGAGCCAGTTGAGGTGGTTCAGGCATGGGTTTAGGATGGATGTCTTCCAGGGTAGTTGTTCTGGGCATATCCAGGAGGAGGTCCCTGGGCCAACCCAGGGAATGCTGGAGTGATTATATCTCTAAACTGGGAATGTCTTGGGGTCCCACTGTAGGAGTCAATGGAAGTGGCAGGAGATAGGACAGTCTGGGCTTCTCAGATAGGGCTTGCTGCCCTTGTGACCCAGACCTAGATGTGTCGGAAGAGGAACGATTGGATAACCACTATCATTTCTTCCCAAAGTTGAGTCATGAAAAAACTTTTGAGAGGTTACATACAAACCTAATTAAGTTTAAGGATGACTGTCATTGACACATTTAGCTAGCCTGGCAAGCCATCATACTTATGTGAATATATAGTCTGGCCACGACCCATAGACAGATCTCAGTCATGGGGCGGAATCTACGGTTCTCTTTCAAACTGTCTCCACATACTTTTGGACAACGAACACCATGATGTAATCATCGCTATTGATGTCAGAGAATGGGGCAGTCCGCCATACACTATTGACGAAGACACAAATATATGCTTTTTCTAAATAAAGGACTTAAGTACCTCTATCTGCTCTTGACTCAAAGAAACGCCAAAGTCTAAATAGTCCAAAGTTGATGCCAAAGCTGTTTCAAATGAGCCGCCATCATCTTCAATTTTTTGCTCAGTCATAGTAACATCCCGCCTACCAAACTGATAAAACACAGTGATTGGCAAGACACAAGACTGTTTGGGCCTGCCTTGGTTTCATTGAAGTATGGCTAGACCAACCTGCAGAGCAAAATCATTTTGCTTCTGCTACGCACTGTCTAGATTTCTAGGCTAAAATTGAGCCTTAACTGCAAATAGCAGTCATAAAAGTATAGAAGAAAAGTTTTGGAACCACTTCAAAGAACGTGATGATGGACCGTTCCATCCAGCCCATGAACTGTTCATCCTTCCTTCAGGCAGAAAGTTGAAAGTATGAAAGTATGAAAGTTTAGGGAAGCAAAACTGAGGAACAGCTTCTTCATTGAGGCTGAGGCAATGAATGAATACCTTGTACCTACATGGAAATGACCTTTTAATTTTCTTGTCTGCCCTCAAACCCTTCCCTTCCTTTGATGTGTTTCTAGGTTTCCTGAACATCCAGTCTTGGCCTGAAAACATGACAGATCTGAGAGTCTTTTCCAATCTGGCAACCATTGGAGGCAGAACTCTTTACAGGTATGAGTAAGAGCACTTAATCCCAATCACGTCCATAAATAATGAAAGAGATAAGTGGAAGTGATGACGATTCCTGAACAATAGCATTACTCAATGTCCATTAGGTGAACAAAACGGTTGTGTCATATGACATCTTTTGTGTCTGAATTCAAATTTCATTTTAATTATTAAATTTTATACATTATATATGACAGACGTTTTCAGCTTTGTTCAGTCAGCACTGTCTCACTGTGCTGACAGTCGGTCCGCCTTTAGACCAAAGCTCTTTGAAGCACTGCTGTCACTCAGCCTTGATTACATTGATAACCGGTTCTGGAACAGACTAAGTCATAATGCAGGCAAAATAGGTTCAGCCTTGTTTTTTTATTCACAAGTAATGAATATGTAGCTGCAAGTGAATCTGAACTTCTTAATCATTTCATACATTTTGTCACACCTTGTATCCTTGTTCTTACTTTTACCTTTTAGTGCTCTTTTGTAAGGTGTTCTTTGTCCTTATTCCATTGTCAAGGCAAATTTTAATGGTTTCCAACTTAATCTCCTCTTTATCAGGATTTTTATCACATCAGTTCTCTCTTTTCTAACTCTGCTAATCTTTATGATTCCACATTTTTCTCATTAATTAACATTTTAGTCTGAATTAGCTTCCACGTTTTTAACTTTTGCTTTCCAGTCTCTTATTCATCTTTTATTTCTTGTAATGTATCTCCTTTTGCAGTGGAAGTGGTATTTCTTTGTTGATCCTGAAGCAGCGTTGGATCTCCTCCCTCCAATTCCAGTCCCTGAATGAGATCAGTGCTGGAAATATCTACATCTCTAATAACAGCCGCCTCTGCTTCTACAACACTCTGAACTGGACATCGCTCTTCAGGACCTCAAATCAAAAGGTCATCATCCGCAACAACCGGGATACAAAAGAATGTGGTGAGTATTGAATGGATTGTTTGTCCTTTTTATTTTACATCTCTCAAAGCAATACCAATTTGTTCACTGACATGTTGTGGTTTTCATTATTCAACTTTTAATCTTTGGGGTTTGATGGTGACCCCACCAACCCAAAGGTTCTGGATAGTTTTAAAAGTAATACCCATTTGGATGGATGGTAAATAGTTTTCCTCCTGGTGCTGATAGTGGAAACAGTCAGGGGTAAAAAATGACCTAAAACGGTGGCAGAGGAGTTAAGTGCATGCCCCTAAACAAAAGGTTGCAGGTTTGAGCCCTGCTTAGTCTGTTACAGTTGTGTCTTTGGGCAAGACACTTCAACCACCTTGCCTGCTGGTGGTGGACATAAGGACTGGTGGCGCCTTTGTCAGTGCACCCCAAGGCAGTTGTGGCTACACTGTAGCTCCTCACCACCAGTGTGTGAATGTATGGATGAATGAATGGTTGTGCTGTAAAGCTCCTTAGGGGGTTATAGAACCCTAGAATGCACTATATAAATGCAAGCCATTTACCATTTAACCTGTTTTTGGAACTAGCCTTTAAGAGTGTGCCTCATTCTGCTGAGAGACCATGCATCCTTAAATTGATAAATAATAATAAAACACATTTTCTGTAAATGATCAGAAATCGCTGCAGTATTTGAGATCTGTGGGAAACCTTTTAGGGGCATAACACAAACTATTTTCCTTTCATGTAGAGGAAAACCAAATATTTATATCTTTAGGACATGCTTATAGGTTAAATAACTGATTGAAATTTTCAGGAATGACTGATAAATAAAACTAAGTCGATCAGTATAGCAAAAGCTAATTAATGCCATACTGTTTTATCATACACCACATGGGACCAAACACACAATCTTGTGGAACTCCATAACAGATTCATCTTTTAGATGAACAACTTAAATATATACAATGAATTGGAATTCCTTTAAGTAATTTAATATGATAAAGTCTCTTTAATAAAATGTTCTGATTGATCATATCAAGTGCATACATGAGCTGAAAAAAAACTGATTTAGTGCTTTAAATTGGATTGCAGCATATAAATACCAACGATGATGAATTTCCAACTCACATATCCTGCAGTCATTTCATGTAAATTTAAAACTGAATATTAATAATATCTCCATAACTAAAACAATCATGCATAAAATATCACTTTTCTTGAGACTTAGGAGCTAAAAAAAGATGGAGAATAACAAGAAAATAGTCAAGTTAGCACCAGAGTGTACAACAGGGACGATGCAGTTACTGTGGTAACATTTCCTATGGTTATTATTACTATTTTAATTCATAATGCATCATTTAATCCATATTTATAGATTATTTTGATAGAAATAATGTCTTTTTAAGCAAGTCCAACCATCATGTTTATCATCGTGACAGCATCAAGTTGCAACAAATTGAGACATACTGTATGCCACATATGTTTAAGCTCCAGTATCTTCTATCTGCAAACACAGACAAATTAAATGCAAATTTGGACATTTAGGTGAAATATTTAGTTTGATCTACTTTAATAAACTTGGGTCTGAGATGAAACTTTAATCTACACACAGACACATGTCCTCTCTTAACACATCTACAGTGGTGACCAAACATCTATTACTCAGCCATACTTCCTTTTTTGACTCACAATTAATTCCAAACTTTGATTCTTTTCATATCTCTGTAAATCCAGCTCTGCCCCAGCCATACTCACCGACATGCCCGTTTCCACGGCAACAGTATCACGTTCATCTCTCACAGCTTGGCCATGAAAGCCCTTATTCAGCTCCCTTGTGACATGAATGCACTGAGGTGGGTTAAAACCACGGCCAGGGCTGCAACTGGAGACCAGATGGAACAATGAATTGTCCAATTCCAAAATCTATTTTATGGCGCTGTTGTTCATGTTGCTTACTCGGTTTGCGGGGTTTGTTCCACTTTGACGGCGTGTCGTGTGTGTTTTCCAGTGCAGCTTGCTGCAGCAGGAGCTGCCAAAGTTGTTCTTGGCTTTTCTACACTGTGGTTGATATCATTAGCTGGATAATGAGTGCAAGCTGTGTGTGTGTGGTTAGAGATCGATCAATGGGAGCTAATACAGGCCTCTTCATTAGGCTCAACCTGCTGTCTACCATTGACTGCTCTGCTGTTGACAGAGGTGTCGGGCCCCCACCAGGCGACACTATCAGAGATGCGTGTGTGTGTCACTCACCGGATGGAGCGGGACAGCAAGTCTGATGAGCGGCATTGATTATTGTGATTCAACTGGGAAAAAGTGGGCCGAGGTTTTGGTTTGGTTTCTTTCTTTAATGGTGGAAGTGTTCAGAATATCAATGTTACAGCTGGAAAAGTTCAAACCAGAACAGAAGCTTTAATAGGCAAGATGGCACCAATAGGATTTGGTTTCTTGAAGTCAATGGAAGCGAATGTGTTATTGTCACCTGCCTCCAAGATTGTGATGGTTTCACTTTAGCAAAATATCTCATCTGTAATCATTACTTTTACGTCCATAACTGATTACGTTTGGAATCTACCTCATTTACTGTAAGATGACGGGGAGAGCTACGGTTTGGGTCTGTTGTAGGTAAAAAGTCATTCACAGCTCAATCTAAGACAGGAATGTCAAATTTAAGACAGAAGTGATAAGAATTCTTTATTGTCATCATGCATGCACATGACAACATTTCAGTGTTAGCGCTAAGCTTGCAAGCACACATTTCTACACATAGAAGATAAAAAATAGAAGATAACCATCTCATTCTGCGGGCGTTGTACCGGTTTGTCGTGGTGAAGAGAGAGCTGAACCAGAAGGTGAAGCTCTCAATTTATCAGTTGATCTACGTTCCTACCCTCACCTATGGTCACGAGCTTTGGGTAGTGACCGAAAGAACGAGATTGCGGATACAAGCGGCCAAAATGAGTTTTCTCCGCAGGGTGTCTGGGCTCTCCCTTAGAGATAGGGTGAGAAGCTCCATCATCCGGGAGGGGCTCAGAGTAGATCCGCTGCTACTCCACATGGAGAGGAGCCAGGTGAGGTGGCTCAGACATCTGGTTAGGATACCTCCTGGACGCCTCCCTGGTGAGATTTTCCGGGCACGTCCAACCGGGAGGAGACCTAAAGGAAGATCCAGGACACGATGAAGGGACTATGTCTCTCAGCTCGCTGAGGAATGCCGGATTCCCTCAGAAAAGCTGGTCCAAGTGGCTGGGGATAAGCGGATGAAGATGGATGGATGGATGGATGGGTGGGTGGGTGGGTGGGTGGATGGATGGATGGATGGATGGATGGATGGATGGATGGATGGGTGGGTGGATGGATGGATGGATGGATGGATGGATGGATGGATGGATGGATGGATGGATGGATGGATGGATGGATGGATGGATCTCATTCTAAAAACCTAAGCACACAATAGTATAAATAATGAGGAAAAAAATACATTAAAAACCAGACAGACACCGACTGCATTGATCAACCTACTAATTGGCAATATTGCACTTTGGTTATTGCATAGGGATGAGTCAGTATAAAAAGGAACAGTAACAGTAGTGAGCATGAACACGAGCATGTAACATGTAAATAGCAGCTGACTAAGCACTTTAAAATTTCAAGATAAAAAAATCATCAAGTTAATAGTCCTCATAGTCCGCAAAAATGTGCATTTTTTAATTTAAATAGAATAAAAAAAATTCCATTTGTAGTCCTCAAAATAGGTCCATAATATGCGTATTACTACAAAACTGAAACTCAAAATGCTAAAGTATCAGCCTACATCAACAACCAGCTGGAGAAACCAAATTCATCAACCAGAAATGAAATTGCACATAAAATCACTCTGAAGGCCACAAATGGTCCCCAGGCTGCACTTTGGACATGCCTGGTCTAAGTGCTGACAAATTGCATGAAATCACGTGATATCATGAATTATCAGGATTTAAAACAAAACGGGTGTAACTCCACTTATTCCTCCATTTCTGACTTTAAAACATTAGTTCTCTTTTTCTCTTCACAGCTCAGCAGAGGATGGTCTGCGATCGCATGTGTTCAGATGACGGCTGTTGGGGTCCAGGTCCAGATCAGTGTCTCTCTTGCAGATATTTCAAAAGAGGCCGCACCTGCATTGAGTCCTGCAACCTCTTTGACGGGTGAGCAGTCCAACGTTCTCAGAGAGCTGAGCAGAATCTTTTATCCATACCTGTGAACACTCTGAAAGTGGGATCATTTGGTTTCAGGAAGAGGCAGTAATTCATCGGCAAACGGCGATATGTGACGAGCAGAGGAATTAAAATCAATTTAAACAGCTTTAATGCGTGAGAATGAATTCAGAACGTCCTCGAGGGCTTTGAGGGAGAAGAGTCTAATTGCCGATTGGCATGAATGTAATGAGATGAGCCAATAAGGAATTTCACAGGGTGAACTGTCAAAGGAACGTTTGGCTGCTTCTGTCGACCAAAATCGGTTTAAACGCATCGTAGATGGATTGTTAAATTAAAGCTAAAATGACTGAACTGTCCACCTGTGTTTTAGTCATCAGCAAATGCGTTCAGGGCATTATTTTAGTCTTATTCCTTTGATTTAAATGCACTTATGAAGACAGATGTGGGATGTGGGACAGTGTCACAGCTGCTCGACGGCAGTTTTCACCCACGTGCTTTCTACAACTCAGGGTGGCACCAGGTCCTCATGCTGACAAGTGGCACTCAAAAAAATCACTACCAAATTACCTGGGGAGGAAAACTGCAGAGTATCTCAAGTATAAATCTTGAATGAACGAGACAATGTTGTGAATCAGATCACTTGAAGAAAGACGTCTAAAATAAGCGGTGAAATCTGGCTTTCCTCATGAGCAATCTGCAATGTCAAGCCTGTGATTCCCCTCAGAGAGGAGGAGAAGAGTGCACACGTGTGAGCGAGAGAGGGTGTACGAGAACATGCAACCCTCGGTCATGTTGACTTGTTGCTCGTCCTTTCTGTTGCCGTTTGTGGGAGGGAGGCTTTGAAGTCGCTGGCAAAAACAGCTCACAGCGAAGGCTTTGAAGAGGGAGAAGGAGGAGAGGCTCGTGGCGCGGAGCGTCTGAAGCACACTTGTTTCCTCTACTGTAAATACAGTCGGTGTGTGTGGAGCATTGTAATATTCAGCAGAGCCACTTGTTGCTTTATCAGGTTTGTCTGCTGGAAGACCAATAAGCCCATGTGCTTCAGAAAAGGCATTCCATAAATGAATGGTTGCTTTTTTATTTTCTGAGATGGAGAACTAAGAACACAGAACATCAAAGGTGCTTCATTTTTGATGCTTTAATTCATGTCTCACTCGTGCTTTTGCAAATTCAGATTGTCCCTGCAGCAGAATACAAACCTGAGTTTTGCCTTGTGTGCACATATAATCTGAGACAACATGATATGATGTGATCTGACATTATGACATCAACACAACACCGTATGTAATAGATTCTACGAAATGACACGATACATTGTTATACTTTATGATATGATATTACAATACAGTATTATTGTATATGACGTATTATATGGTGCAATATTGGACTGCATGGTGGTGCAGTTAGTAGTACTGTTGACTCATAGTGAGAATGTCCCAGCTGTGGCTTTTCTGGATGGAATTAACATACAGTAATCTCCCTATACGTGTGTGGGTTTTCCCCGGGTACTCCGGTTTCCTCCCTTTAGCCAAAATCATGCATGTTAGGTTTGGAGACTGTTTATTCAGGGTAGGCAAACCTGGTCCTAGAGCGCCGCTATCTAGCATGTTTTAGTTTATGGTGTCCGCCACTTCATGCTTGGTGAGTGGTGGAGTTAGGCATCAGCTCTCTGTTACCCTACTTAGGAAAAAGTGGCTACGAATGAAAGTTAACACTTTACAATAATGGTCACTTTATTAACGTTACTTAGTGCATTATTAAGCATTAATAAACAAAGGGTCCCTTTATTAACATTTGAGATATCATTAACTATTAAAGGGACACTTTGCAACTTTTTAATATTTTAAAATAATTTTCTTGAGCCAGTATGTGCTAAAATGACCCTTTACAGGGTTAATGAAAGGCCACCCAGCCCCTGTCGCCCCCTGTGGTCAGAATATTCCACTGCCGGTCTGGTCTGTTGGGTCTTAGAAAAAAATTGAGCTTGACATACCTGGCGCTGCAGTCTGCTTCCTGCATGTTTTAGATCATGAACACAGCTGATTTGTTTGATTTAGTGATGAACCGCTCCTGTAGACACCAATGAAGGCTGAGGAGACATTTCAGCAGTTAGATTAAGGTGTTAAAAAGACGAACGCACAGCGAGGAGAGAAGTTTTACTTTCACTTTCAGTAACGAATATTAGTAAGTAAGTAAGTAAGTAAATTTTATTTGTGTAGCACTTATCACAGAAAAAGAATCACAAAGTGCTTCACAAAGATCAACAAAACAAAAGATAAAGTCATCATAAAATGATCTTAAAACAAAACAACAGAATATCATAATATCATTAAAAATCAGAAAACAGAAAGTCATAAAATTATAAAAATGATAAAACAAATGAAAGATGATTATAAATACAAGTTAGAAAAAAAAAATTAGGGGGTGCTAAAAACAAGCCAAAACTGACTAGTGTTCCTTTAAGTGTCCTTAAGGTTAGGAAGGTGTGTGTGTGTGTGTGTGTGTGGGGGGGGGGGGGGTCTGCTTAGTAATGCATTACTTAATATTACATGACATTACATGGTTTGATACAATACTATGCAACTTGATATATAAAATATAACACATTAACCAGTACATAGTATAACATGGCTGTGATATACAGCATTAGACAACACATAAGGATTCAAAAATATATACAAAATATGTTATGCAGCATTATCCAGTATTTTCATAATTTGATTTATTTTTTGACATGACATAATATGATAATGTTAATATTATATGTTGCAATTATTTATTACACAAAATGATGAAATACTTTGTGATACAATAAATGGAACAGTGTTTTATTATACAGTATGACATATTGCAATTTGATATGATTCAGTAAGTTATAAATTTAACACAGTTGTGTAAACTAGAATATGAAATGGTATGGTAATATTTTGGTCCCTTTGGAGAAATAGTTTTGAACTCATTGTCCTAATAACTGCATAACCAGAGTTGAAGTGTTATTGCTGGTTGCTTTTAGTCTTGAAACTAAACTCTTGAATGTTTCAATCCTAAACTGGATTGAGAGTTCAAAATGTGTGAATCAAGGTCAACGACCATTGGAGATATGGTCTTTATTGTTTATTCTGTTTGCCGTTCTAAAATGAAGTCAGAGCTACCACATAGATGCTGCACTGGTAGTATGATGTAGTCATAACCAGATGTAGTCATAATTAAGGGAAAGGGCTTTTCCATTTAACAAAAATAGACTGAGTGGTGTAAATGCTGTCATCAGTCATAAAACTGTCAAGATTAATGGAAGGTAGCTGCATCGCTTTAATCTAATATGGAAAGGTTGGTTTTTGGTCAATACTGTCTGGTCAGCTTTATTTAATCTTCGTGTGATCGATTATTAATTAACGTAATTATGTTTGACTAAATACTTAAAGTTTTACACACATTTTAGTTAGAATTGATCGGTGTAAAAGGAATCAATACAAAAAACATAGCAAAACACCAAAAATGGGTTTTCATGGCTGCGATGAGTGATGTTAGACAAACTAAATAAAGAGAGGTCATTTAATTCAGATTGGCTGCTTGTGTTTCTGAAAGGTAACAATATTGTATCATCTGCATAAAAATGGATATTAGATTAATTGTTTGCTCAATTTTTTCATCTCTATTTGACCTTTTTTTAATGGTTGTTACAGTCTGTTGAATTTACTCCATTCGCTATAGATCTGTGTAATATTTTACTTTGTTCTGAAGCTGCAGAAGTCTTTATCTCTAAAGAATTTAGTGCTAGCTCATTAAAAATGTTTTCAGGTTGGTGATTTTAAACCTTAAGATTCCTCAGCTCGCTCTTGTTCTATGTATCCATTCTTAATGAGGAAAGGCGCTAATTCCCTTTAGTTTATAAGTCTGTTGAATAAAACAAAGGAAGCGCAGAGGTGTGCGAGAGGGGAAAAGAAAAAGACTTGAGATGGTGTCCATTGGGGTTAGAGAAGGAGGGAGGGATTGGCTAAAGGGAGGCACTGAAAGTGGTTAATTAAAAAAGTTGCTCTGGTGGGTTGGCCATGCTCTGGTTTGCTGGATGTTTTAAGGTCTGAATGGTCGGCCACAGTCCTGCTTAAATTCCTGCTAAAGCAGGGATAATCCCCCACATCAGGTCATCCCCCAATGGGGCCTCGGCGCACACTTTCAGCCGTGAAGAGGGCCAATCAGGAGGAACGGCTTTGACGGAATGGAAATGACCCTAGAGAGCACCGTTGCAGTGGTCTTTGTCTCCGCCATGCCCCCGCCCTCAACCAACAAAGACACATCTCTTCACTGCCTGGGCTTTTTCTGAAGCATTTTACTGGACAGAGCTTCAGGACATGAATCTAATTCACTTTAGAACAAAGGAACGGGACTTTTTCTTGAGTCCTTTCTAACAATATATATATATATATATATATATATATATATATATATATATATATATATATATATATATATATATATATATATATATATATATATATATATAGTATTTTAAAACTAAACCAGTATGGCAAATCACAGGTAAGAGGCATAACATGCAGATTCAGGAAAAACATAGCTCTATCACCCACTGAAACTATAAGATTTACATCCCATAACCCCCACATGAAAATGCATTAAAGGGATACTATGCAGTTTGGCTTGTTTTTAGCACACCCTAGTGTACGCTATTAATTCTCTGTTGTCAAACTGAAAGTGAAACTTATCTCCTCGCTGTGCGTTCGTCTTTTTAACACCTTAATCTAACTGCTGAAATGTCTCCTCAGCCTTCATTAGTGTCTACAGGAGCGGTTCATCACTAAATCAAACAAATCAGCTGTGTTCATGATCTAAAACATTCAGGAAACATGCTAACAGGGATGGGCAAGGATACTCTGAAGTTGCAAGTGCGGTATTCTGGCCACAGGGGGCGGTGGGGGTCTGAGTGACATTTCATTAGTTTGAATGCAGTATGCATTCAAACTATTGTTTTCCTGTTTCTCTTTATTAGTTTGAATGCAGTATGCATTCAAACTATTGTTTTCCTGTTTCTCTTTATTAGTTTGAATGCTGTAAAGCATTCAAACTATTGTTTTCCTGTTTCTCTTTATTATTCTTCTTCTTCTTCTTATTCTTCCGTATTCCGTACACTTTTTTGGACCGCTTCTTCTTCAACAATTTTTCAGCTATTTCAACAAGTTTGGTATCAAACCGTTCAGCTCGTTCAGGTCATTCCGGGAATGACTTTTGGTATTGATATCTTCAACCGTTTCCGAGATATTCAGCTTTTTCTGCGATTTTTCAGCCCATTGAAATGAATGGGAAATCCTTCAAATCTTCAGATTTTTCACAAAATCCATTCAGCTCTTTGAACTTTAACTACTTCAACATACTTCAACTTAGAGACTTCATTCAACTTTTAACAAACCCAGAACAAGTTAAACTATTCTCGAATGACTCTGCTTCTTGATATCTTTTACGGTTTTTCTATAATCACAGGTTAAACTTGAGGTACGGTTTTGGAAAGTTCAGGAACGTCTCCTCCTCCCCCCATTCAAAAGAATAGGGCCAAAAACAGACTTTGCTCGACTTCAGGCCGTGTCCTGAGAGAACCGTAGAACCGAGGGAAATGAGACTTGCGCTGGATGAAAGCTGACGGATTTTCCTCCGTTTTGAGCTATAATTTATGGACGTACTCCAAAAATTGTGGTCGTAGCGTTAACTAGTTTGGAAAGGTTTTAAAATATTTCTCCT
>SSNS01000602.1:1550-124852 GCA_006937985.1 Aphyosemion australe
AAACCACAGATGGCTGTGGAAAATCTAAACAGTGCCTCTGATCTTCAGAAATTCAGCCAAATTCTGAAAGAATTTCAGGAGTCTATAGACAGGGAGAGCAATTTACAATCCCAGCTCCGTGAGTGTCAGCAAAAACACCAATCGCATCTGCTGCAGGTTCAGACAGCTCTAAATAAAGTTTCATTTGAATCTTTAAAATACACCATGAGAAAGAGCAGAACTAATGGTGTTAAAAAGTCTGCCAAAACACAAAACCCGGAAAAACTCAAATGCAAAAGGGCTGAGACTCCACCCCTCATGTAGTCCCTGGAGTCAAAGAATAAAGACCAAGAAGATCTGCTCCAGGTTCAGGAATCTGAAAGAAATCCACAAAATTAAAGCTGAGTTTCTCTAAAAAAACTCTAAAAGACTACGTGAAGCAGAGCAGAACTAATGGTGTGAAAAAGAAACGTAAGATGTATATATATATATACATATATATATATATGTATATATATATATATAAACACAGAGCACCTTACAGACTCATCAGAAAACAAAATTAGAGAAAAGACAAAAAGGCAACAACAAAATAACACAATTTAGTCAAAATGATTCTTATTCAATCATTCACATATTCATTTTGTTACTTTATATTTCTTAATTCTGTTATCTTGCTCTTAATTCTGTTATTTTGTTGTATTATTGAGTTCTTAATTCTGTTATTGAGTTCATAACTCATTCACTGCCATTGACGACAAAAGTCATCATTTGAAATCCAACCGCTCGCTGCCATTGACGACTTTAGTTGTCATTTGAATTTTTTTACGGGGTGGGCGTCGGAACGAGCCCCCGCACCGTGAGAATAAAGCGGATCTTCATCCGTGTATGTCACACATCACGTTGTAACCCGGTGTAAAACCAGATTACAATAGCAACCTCATTACATAATTAAAATTGAATATTGAAGTATAAATAGGGATTTAAGAAACGGTTAAAACATGATAAAAGACCATATGATATAAATAAAACTTAAAAAGATAAATAGAAATCTAAATACAAATTTATTCATAAATAGTTAAAAAGAAACTTGTTGGAATTGATTAAATAGGAATTAGGATGTGAAAAAACTAAAACTGAATAAATAGAAAGTTCTAGAAAAAGTCAGGTAGCAACTGACTAACCAATCACGTAACAGGTCAGCTATCGTATCAGCCAATAGAATTTGATGCTCTCCGCTGATCGCTGCGTAGCTTTCACTTGCCTTCAGATGCGCTGAGACGCTGACGAGGAAGCACTTGTCCGTGAAGAACAAACTAGGATGCACTAGCAGCCTTTTACTCAACAAATTGCCTAAACTTCGGTAAGCAGACTGAAATTTATGTTTAGGTTATGTTCTATGTAATAGTGACAAGTTATGTGTCACGCTTCAGAAATACTGAGGTCCGAAGCCGTGACTCCGCCGTGAATTACCCCAGGGAAACCCCGTGTAACACGTGCTGGCTTTTCTTGGTGAGTCCATTAGTGTGTATGTGTGTCAACTCTTATGCTAGGATATGTTAGGCCGTAGCTAACCTTCGACAGCCGTTAGCATTAAAAGAGCTTCTAAAACCAATTTAACAGGTCCATCCCTGTACCTGCCAAACACTTTATGTGAAATGTAATACATTTAATTGTGTGTGGAATGACAAATTAGAACACTATTATTCTGTTGAAATGTGATGTTATAAAAGAAGTTGAAGCTAATTATCAAACTACTTGTTGGAACCCATTTCTACTGATTTATTGGTAATTTAGTTTCTTCATTATTATTGCATGGTACCAGCTTGAGTTGAATTATTTGTTGTACAACGTGTGATTTAATTACAAAGGAATTTGGTTCATTTGATAAATGCAGATTGTAAACCACAGTTCAGCTATAAAGTATTGTATTCTGACCTTGTCTATAGGTCAGGTTTTTTTNTTTTTTTCTTGGATTGATTCCTTTCGGATTTGGATATATTCACTCCGGGAACTGAAGACTCTTGTTCCAGTTCCGGATGGCGAGCCCCAGCCCAGTTGAGACATCGAACCGGTGATTGACTGTTCTGTCACACATTTGAACTTGAGCTCAACCAACTTCACGAACACTCACTACTTGACTGACACAACTTCATGAGTGTTCACCAACTCGACTGACCGAATAAGAAACAAAGACTGGTGAAATTTTATTTTATTTTGGAGCCTGCAAGCACTTTTATTATCTTATACAGTTCTTTATACATGTTTGTTAATAAATCATTGTTATACTTACCTTGGCTGATTTATGTTGTCACACTACTACTTGCTCCTCCGAGTCTAGTATTTTCTGATCTGGTCCACAAGGTGTTAAACCTCAATTATTTTCATATGTACCACCTATTGTAATCCATATAGGTTACAACGTGATCAGGAAGCAGAAAGTCAATGAATTAAGAGTTTGTTTTGGGACACTGCTGTGAAAAAAAAGCAATGTGCCAACCGGAAATGTTTCTGCAGCTCAAGCCTGGGACACACAGGAGACAGACGTGCCGCGTCACGCCCGCGCTGCGTCACGCCCGCGCTGCGTCACGCCCGCGCCGAGCCATTGACACGTGACGTCACACGCCCAAGCCCCCTAAAGCGCCCCAAAAGACGGCACACCTCTGTTAATCACCATTAATATCTGTTAGTTGTGAATAAATTTAGCTAAATAGCAGCTAAATTAATTCTGTCAGCGTGATTAACACATGCAGCGCTGCTGCATGAGGGACAAGCTTACACACAGCATTCATCTTAAGAAAAAGCTGGACAGAGAAGACGATAGAGAGATTTTAAACAATGAGAAGAAGGATTTATTGTTTTCTCTTCAGACCTTTGAGGACAACTTGAAGAATAAAACTGTAAATGAGACTAAATTACAGGACCAGCTAAATACAGCCAAAGGACAAGTCAATCAGTTGCAACTAGGACCAGAGATGCTGAATTGTGTTCCTAGCTGAAAAAAGCTCAGAACCAGAACATTGAGGTATATGGGGCGCTGCTCTACAAACTAGTCCAAACAGATTGAAAAAAAGACCGTCAAACCACAGATGGCTGTGGAAAATCTAAACAGTGCCTCTGATCTTCAGAAATTCAGCCAAATTCTGAAAGAATTTCAGGAGTCTATAGACAGGGAGAGCAATTTACAATCCCAGCTCCGTGAGTCTCAGCAGAAACACCAATCGCATCTGCTGCAGGTTCAGACAGCTCTAAATAAAGTTTCTTTTGAATCTTTAAAATACACCATGAGAAAAAGCAGAACTAATGGTGTTAAAAAGTCTGCCAAAACACAAAACCCGGAAAAACTCAAATGCAAAAGGGCTGAGACTCCACCCCTCATGTAGTCCCTGGAGTCAAAGAATAAAGACCAAGAAGATCTGCTCCAGGTTCAGGAATCTGAAAGAAATCCACAAAATTAAAGCTGAGTTTCTCTAAAAAAACTCTAAAAGACTACGTGAAGCAGAGCAGAACTAATGGTGTGAAAAAGAAACGTAAGATGTATATATATATACATATATATATATATACATATGTATATATATATACATATATATATATATATACATATGTATATATATATACATATATATATATACATATATATATATATATGTATATATATATATATATAAACACAGAGCACCTTACAGACTCATCAGAAAACAAAATTAGAGAAAAGACAAAAAGGCAACAACAAAATAACACAATTTAGTCAAAATGATTCTTATTCAATCATTCACATATTCATTTTGTTACTTTATATTTCTTAATTCTGTTATCTTGCTCTTAATTCTGTTATTTTGTTGTATTATTGAGTTCTTAATTCTGTTATTGAGTTCATAACTCATTCACTGCCATTGACGACAAAAGTCGTCATTTGAAATCCAACCGCTCGCTGCCATTGACGACTTTAGTTGTCATTTGAATTTTTTTACGGGGTGGGCGTCGGAACGAGCCCCCGCACCGTGAGAATAACGCGGATCTTCATCCGTGTATGTCACACATCACGTGATCAGGAAGCAGAAAGTCAATGAATTAAGAGTTTGTTTTGGGACACTGCTGTGAAAAAAAAGCAATGTGCCAACCGGAAATGTTTCTGCAGCTCAAGCCTGGGACACACAGGAGACAGACGTGCCGCGTCGCGCCCGCGCCGCGTCACGCCCGCGCCGCGTCACGCCCGCGCCGCATCACGCCCGCGCCGCGTCACGCCCGCGCCGCGTCACGCCCGCGCCGCGTCACGCCCGCGCCGTCATTTAAAAAAGAAGCCATTAGAAGCTATGAGAGTGGCTACACGGGGAGCACAGCGTCGCGTCCCAGAAGCGCTGGTCCGCGCAGAGGCGCTGAAGATAGGCGCCAGTTCTATTTCAAGCGCCACGGCGCGCCGTGGAGCGGCTGTTCCTGTTCTCAAGATGCTGTGACTATCATGTGACTTTCCAAGAAGCGTTCAGCGCTACAGTCTTTGGTTCAGCGGCGCAGCGCTTCCTGTGTGACCGTTTAACTGCGGCGCTTCCGTGGCGCAGCGCGTCTGTCTCCTGTGTGTCCCAGGCTTCACGCTTCGACAACAGAATGTGAAAGAACGTAGCAAATTACAGTACTTACAAAAAAAAGTACTTAAGTAAAAGTAAAATTACAGATTTTAAAAACTACTTAAAAAGTACAAAATACACAAAAAAACTACTCAATTACAGTAATGCAATTACATGTAATTCATTACTTTCCACCTCTGCACTTCAACAACAGAATGTGAAAGAACGGATAACGCTAGAAATACAGTGATTCTTCCTGATGTAAGAAGTGAGTCTACTCTTTCTTTTGGTAGTTTTGGCATTTACATGATCATAGAGCACAATGTTCTGTGACTCTTCAAAAAACAGTAGAAATGCTCAAAAATGCTGGCAGTCAGGGGCTTTCTGATAGGGAAACGGCTGGCAGTTAATGAGTTAATTATGTTATCTATGTTATCTCGTTCTTACAGTAGTTCTTACTTTAAAAAGTACTGCACACTACCAAACATTTTCCCTCTCGTGCTTCTAACGTTTTACGTTCTTTGACATAGAAACTAGTCCTTCTGCAGTTCATCTGTTTGTTTTTATTTTGTCTGCTCTGTCTTCTCAAACCCTCAGTCGGTTGAAGCAGATGGCTGCTCATACTGAGCCAGGTTCTGCTGGAGGTTTCTTCCTGTTAAAGAGGAGTTTTCCTCTCCACTGTCGCTACATGCTTGCTTAGCATGAGGATTGCTGTAAAGTCACTGACAACAACTCAGTGACTCGATACTATATATATATATATATATATATATATATATATATATATATATATATATATATATATATATATACACACTACTGGTCAAAAGTTTTATAACGCCCCAATTTTTCCAGATTTTTATTGGAAATGATGCAATTTAATGTGACATTGTACTCTGAAATGAAAGCATAGTACAAATAAGCAATTGGAGTTAAAAAAGAACTCATGGAATCAATTTATAGACCAAAATGCATTCTAAATTTTTGACTCATCAAAGTAGCCACCTTTGGCAGATATAACAGCTGAACACACTTGTGGCATTCTTTCTATAATAGAAATCAAATATTCTTCAGAAAGTTCTTCCCATCTCTGTTGCAGAAGTTCCCATAAATGTGTGGCACTTGTAGGTTGCTTTGCTTTCACTCTTCTGTCCAGTTCATCCCAAACCAGCTCCATGGGGTTTAAGTCTGGAGACTGGCCACTCCATGTTTTCAAGCTTACCATCTTGTTCTTTTTTCCTGAGGTAGTTCTGGCATAGCTTGGACTTGTGTTTTGGGTCATTATCTTGCTGTAGGATGAACCCCTGACCAACTAGGCGCATACCAGAGGGTACTGCATAGCGCTGGAGAATGCTGTGGTAGCCGTTTTGGTTCAGGGTGCCTCTCACTCTGTACAAGTCACCGACCCTGGATCCAGCAAAACAGCCCCAGACCATCACACTTCCTCCTCCATGTTTGACAGGAAAAAAGAACAAGATGGTAAGCTTGAAAACATGGAGTGGCCAGCACAGTCTCCAGACTTAAACCCCATGGAGCTGGTTTGGGATGAACTGGACAGAAGAGTGAAAGCAAAGCAACCTACAAGTGCCACACATTTATGGGAACTTCTGCAACAGAGATGGGAAGAACTTTCTGAACAAAAGACCGTGGGTGGCAACAGGTGGTTTTCTTTTTGAGCGCACTCCAGACTTGAGTTCTTAAAAGTTATATTCCATTTATTTCATGAAAAAATATAACTCAAAATCACCCAGTAATGTCTTATCTTCAGCTTAAACGAATTTGAACTTAAATGAATCAATCAGGTCCATAAAGTGCGTTCAAAGGAAAACCACCTATTGCCACCCACGGCCTTTTGTTGGAAGTTTTTTTGTTTTTGGAAGTTAAAAGGCTGCAACATTTAAGACCAAAAATCATTTAAAACCCTCCCGTCACCTCCGGCTGACATCTCTCAAACATTTTCGCTCCATCCCAGCATGCTCCTAATAATCCTAATTAATGGGAGGGTCCAAAAGTTTACAAACTAATCACAAATTTCCCAAAACAAATAAAATTTACCTAAAGATTATATAGGATTTTACTGTTAAACAAAAACAAGAATAAATAAAACTGATGTTTTCCAAACTTCAATGAAATTGGCCACTACACAAAAGTTTAGAATACATTTTGGTCTATAAATTGATTCCATGACTTCTTTTTTAACTCCAAATCCCAAATATACATTTAACTCCAAATGTGTGTGTGTGTGTGTGTATATATATATATATGTGTATATATATATATATATATATATATATATAAATGTATATATGTATATATATATACAGTATGTATATATGTACGTATATTGTGTGTGTGTGTGTGCGTTTGTGCATGTGTGTGAGACATAGTCCCCTTGCGACTTCCAGAGGTTTATCAAATGCAACACTTGGAGTTTACCTCCTCATTAAGATGGGCATCTCCAAGGCTTTCCAATTAGGAACCCTGAACCTTATTCCCATGAGTGGTTTGAGGCAAAACTGCATTTATAAATGCATCATATATGAAACGCTGAAGAAGGCTAACTTTATTTCTGCTGGAAACATCTCCAACCAATCTGCTCTTCAGTTTACTGAAGACATTCTATCTTGACAGGATAATGTCATGAGGGCTGGTGCACCAAATCACGTTGCAGTGCAGCCTCGAGTCTCCTCTGTGCTTGGCTGTGGCCCTCTGTTCTTACAGCTAACTTTCAGCCTCATAGTATGCAATCTGCATCATTCCAGCCTCCCACCACCCACCCACCAGCGCTGAAACTGTAGTCTTCCGTGTGCACGGGTGGGGGGGTGTTTTCTATGAGGACCTGAACGATAGCAAGCAGGGAGGAGGTGGGAAGGCATGGGGGGGGGGGGGGGTTCATAAATTTTTATGACCACATAGATAAGGTCAGTGGTGTGCCATCGTTACTAGGCAACACTGCGACCCTGAGTTGGATTGAGTTGTGAAGCTGAGAAGTCAGATATTCTTATTACAACAGCCCTGCTTCAGCTGAGCCGTGTGTATTTGATAACAATCAGCTGTGTGTGTGTGTGTATGTGTGTGTGTGTGGAGTCCAGGCTGAAGTCGCTGCTTTAACAGGACGATTAACTGTGACACTGGAATAATTAGAAGGTCATTGATTGGGTTGTTATGTTGCAGTCATGTTGGTGATATACTGATGTCTGCAACACGCGTGACGATGATAACTGTGGTGAAAGATGACGGCGAGTTTGATTATATATTTTTAATGATCCGGTTCATGTGGGGATACACAGACTGTGGGCGTATTGATTTTTCCAGTTTTCAAGCAGAGAATGGAGGAGAAGGAGACCAGGCGTGTACAGAGCCAGAGTACAAATCACCAAAACACACCCTTTTTCTCTCCATCCTTTTACTTCCATTTTCCATCTTTACTCCATCCCCCGCTCTCTTCCTCTCCTCCTTTTCTTCATCCCCTCTCCTCCATCACCCTCTCAGCTCTCCATTCTCACTTCCTTATTTCTGCCACTCCTCCAGCAGCTTTTCATTATGGGTTTTCGCCCCTCGCTCCCTCCTCTTCTCCTTCTCCCTCCTCCCATTTCTGTCCCCTTCAGCGTCCTAGTTTTGCGCGTCAAGGTTGGCCACAGATACGCTCCTCTGTGCCTTGTGCCACTGCAAACCAATAGGAAACTACCTTAAAGCGCCGTAGTAGGCCGCAGTGTTCATAATAGTGAATGAGAGATGAGAAAGGTTACTGTAGAGTAGGGATGTGGTTCATTTTGGGGTGGTAGTAATATCATATACAGCACTGTGCTAGGGTCAAATAAAATCTAATAAATTAAGTGCCGGTCTTCCACAAGCAAAGGAAACTACTCAACTTGAATACACTCTAAAAAAAGCAAGCTAATTTTACAAAACAAAAATAATACTAAGGTAACATGATTTATTCTTTTAATTTGAGGTATAATGGTTACTCTCCTTCATCTAACATCCCATGAAGAAAAATATGATTCATAGTTCTAGATAATAAGTCTGTGAACATTTGAACAATCACACATAAAAATTGCATTTTAGAACATTTAACATGTTGCCTCTGACAAACTTGACCTAATTTTACATTGTTTTATATTTGTTGTCTAAATATGCAGCTGACTAACGTCTCTTCACAAGTTGAAATATAACATGAACACACTTAAAGACAACTTTTATCAGCAGCTTAGGATGTTATGAACAAGAAGGTCAAATGATCACGTTAATTCCAATTAATTAATTACACCCATAATTAGTGGGTTATGTTTTTTAAATCGTGTTAATCTCATTTTTAATCTGTAGGGCCTGGGATCACGTGTTGCATTCTGGGAGGTGGCGGCCATGTTGATGACCTCACGAGTGTAAACAAACAGTACATCACAGAGAAGAAGCAGATTTGGGAGAATGAATTTGTTAAACAACAGCCCTTTTTAAAAGACACACCATGCCGGCAAATCAGCGTAATATTGCTGCAACGGTGTGTCTTATGAACGCGCCGTGGCAGCATGGCAATGCGCGAATTTTTTGGCATTCGTGCCGCCTTGGTAGTAATAACCCCAGACTTGTGAATGCACATTGCACCTTGGCGCAACAGAGGGTGGTGTCATGATCACGTGATGAATTAATGCCGAGCTAATAACTAATTAATCTCACAATTTTTTATTGCCAGCACTAGTTATGAACCCATTTATAACTGTTTAAAGGTATATAAAATAGTGCTTGCATTAAAGCAGTATTCTGCAACTTTGCAGTTATATGGTCTCTGTTGCCCTCTAGAGGCTTGCTGCATAACGTCACTGTCGTAACATTAAATCTCTCTCTCGGGCAAAAGTGGCATGTTTACATTCCTAATGTCAGGCAAAACAACAAAAACAAACTTTCCCACCTCCACACATTGAATAAATATTTTTATCAGGACTGTATAACAACTTTATGCCCGACCAAACACAATAACCCTGGTGAAATCATTTATTACTTACCTAGCCATTAGCAGCACGGCTAGGTTAGAGTCCGTAGTTCATGCCTTTCTTTCTAAAAGAGCTCTCCAGCAAGGAAAAGACGGCCCAATATTAACTCTGGTCTTTGCTCTTGCTCTATCACGTTCTTCTTTTCTTTTCCTAGATTTCTAGCTTTCTTTGGTGAATCTGCGTTATACGTTATACAATTATGGCAAGCCAAAGGGATGAAAAAATGCACGTTCTAAACTCGCGTTATGTCCGCCAAAACGCTCGTTCAAGACGCGCATTTTGGCGGACATAATGCTCGCTTTTAGAACACGTGAGTTTTTGCCTCCTTTGACGTCAAAATGCTTGTTCAGGACGCAAATTTTGGCGGACATAACGCGCGTTTAGAACACGCGCTTTTTTGTATCCCTTTGGCTTGCCATATACTGCCGTAAAGCGACACCCAGTCAGTACTTCTGGTAGTGACCCGAGCTCAAAAACTGTATAGTGCGGTAAACAGACGTGGGACCCCCCCAACACTATCACAGGTACGAAAATGAACATAATAGATTATATTAAAACGCCAAAACTTTACAAAAAAGCATAATTTTAAGGTGTAAAAGTTGCGGAATGTTGCTTTAAAGTGTTTTGACATTTTTGAAGCTGTTGTCTTGTCAATAGTTCCACTGTGACTAGCTATTAGCTTGTCAATCACGTCAGAACTGATCTGTATTTCTTCTGACTGAGGTTCTTCTATGAATTTTCTACATCAGCTAGTGTTTTGATTGTTGTTAATCTTTGAACAGAACCTTATTTCAGTGGTAAAAACAAAGCAGTCAGAATCAATTAACAGAGTGTTTTGAAGCATGATGTTGCACACACACAGAGTTAAACCATAAACCCTCAGTAGATCCATAGATGCGTACATGACATCATCTAGTGCAAAAGTGAAATGTGTTAAATATTAATAAAGCTTGTGTTTACACCTATATGAAATAATAAATGCAACTTGTTTAAAATGTTAAAATATAAAAAATAAAATGCTGTCTACGCACATCTACTCCATACAATCCCACTTTATTAAGAGAACTATGCCTTTGAAATCAAAACACGTGCATCTCACTTTAAACATTTAATCATAAATTCCTGTCCTGATTCCTTGGTCCCAGTTGGTGCATTGCTAAGTTATAGCAGCTGTAATTTAGAGAGCGTGCATGTGTCCTAATGCTGATTGACCTGCAGGTATCTTTTCATCCCTAGGGGACCGTAGAGTGTAAAAGTATACCACCCAGAAGTCTGTTTAGGGGCCACATCGCCCTGGCCTTGGCAGAAAGTAACCTTATACGCACTTGTATCAGGAGCCACAAGTTTGGCTTGTCTCTTATCAATGTCATTGTCTTAGCAAACAAAAGGATCATCGTAGCTCTGCTTAGATTGTTTCTATTCTGAGTTAATGGGTCGCATATTGGAAAGGCAACCTGATCCTCCTTTTGGTGGACGGAGGAGTGAGCTGAAGGCCGGCATTTTGCTGATGATAGGCTGGTCTGTGTTTTGTTGTAAGAGACACTGGGCTTCACAGGAGCTGTCAAAACAAGAGGCCCCATCCTGAGGGATTACCCACAGCCCGTCTGCACACACATGCACACACACATGCACACACACACGCATGCACACACACATGCACGCACAAACACATGCACGCACACACGCATGCACACACAGGGTGGGTGGGTGTGCAGCACCTTAAGGAAAAACAGGTGGTAGACAGAAGAGCAGAAAGCTGAAGGAGAATGTTCTTCATCACTTCACAGGAGATCGGTGAAACTACAATTTATATTTCCAGCTTCTATCTCAGGATAATAGACATTACAGCAAGGAAACGGCGTTTAGAAGTATAATTTAAACATACTTACCCTTTAAGACGTTATTGCTTAGGAGAGTTTTAGTAGAGCCTAAAACGTCTCAATTAGCCTCACTAGTTATTATTACTAGTCATCAAAACACAAATCATCATGACTGTTGAGATCTGAAGGTGCAGGCTTTGGCTGAAAAATGAAACAGTGACCACCAATTCAAGCCAGACATCACAAGAATTTGACCAATATTTTAATTTTCTCCCTTCATTTCTGTATTTTTCTCCACATATCCTAAATTATTTAAGTAGATGGTCATCGTTCAAAACAAAGAATCCAAAAACATGACTTTTAACATGAACCTATGGGAAAATGTGCTCAAAATATCTGCTTCTGAGAGCAGGTGAATTAAAAAGTCCACTGGCCTCTAAAGGTCTAAAAGATTTGATGCTAACAACCAGTCATGCCTTAATACATGGGCTGAAAAATGAATAATAAACACAATTAGGAGGCTCAAAAAGCACCACCTAGATTTAATTTTCAGAATTGACATTTGCATTATTTGTTGTGTGTGAATGATTTAAATTCTCTTTTGTCACTTTTATGATCTAAAAAACCCATCAAGAAGGAAGGACATGACTAGTGGCATGGACTCTTTAGCTCTTAGGTGGACTTGTGTCTGAGCATCACTCACAACTTTTGAGGTTCTGGTCATTTGGTAGATCACAGCTTAGCTCTGCTGTACTGGAATATAAGCAATACTGTAATAACATGTCCAGTATTACATATTATTATTGTTATTAACAACTGATATTATAATGAAGCTCATATTGTCCTGAATCAGAAATGCAAAGACTTTAATGTTGTTATAATACGTGAACTGTGTCACATTTTTACTATCACTAACTCCTTAAAGACCAAGTTCACTTGTTTTTTCAACACATTTGCAGTGGTCTCTGGTATAAATGAATGTCTTGTGAGTCGATCTCTGTGGGAAAAAAGCTCTGGCGCTCCTGTTTCAGGAACTAGCAGTGAGCCAGAGCAGAGAGGAGCAGAAGTCGGCAGGATCTGGAGTCTTTTTTTCTGATATTCAGACATCTCTCCTCTGATTGGCTGACAGCAACACGACTCTACCACGTTTGCTTTGCAACATTGATGCTTTATCTCCACAAATAACACAAGCCTGGAGGAGATCTGCCATGTGGTGGAGTTGCTAATGCTAATGGTTAGCTTCTACTAGCCGAGACATACTCTGCTGTTTCCTGGACGCTAAATCAACAAAAGCCTTACCCGTAGTAAGATGGGTGAATCCATGAATGTTAATTTTACAATCTGATGTAGAATTGAAGTTAAAGTTAAAGTCCCAAGTATTCATCACACACTGGTGAAATTACATCTCCGCATTTGACCCATCCCCGTGGTGGGGAGCGGTGAGCTGCAGCTGTGGCAGCGCTCGGGAACTATTTGGTGGTTTAACCCCCCAATCCAACCCCTTAGTGCTGAGTGTTTTTTCAAAGTCTTTGGTATGACCCGACCGGGAATCGAACCCTGATCTCCCAGTCCCGGGGCGGACACTCTACCACTAGGCCACCGGAGCTTTTCTAATTTTCTATCAGCGGCTAATGCAGGAAATAGGGGTAGAAGACGATTTTCATGTTTAGCTTGTATGTTAAACTCAGAGTGACCCATCGTATTTCAGAAAGAAGTAAAAACCCAGCCAGCACACATAGGTGGGCCCCATATGGGATCTATATGGGCAAGCTGTATGGGTCCCAACATCGTTTGTCTGTGGTTTCCATGGTGGCCCCACAGGGGTTTGCCGGTGTTTGAGTCAAACCCTCTGAAAACCCATGTAGGGCCCCGTTAAAATCTATGTGGGCAAAAATCTTTCTGAGCAAACCCCTATGGGGCCACCATGGAAACCACAGACAAACGATGTTGGGACCCATATGGCTTGCCCATATAGATCCCATATGGGGCCCACCTATGTGTGCTGGCTGGGAAACAGTTTCTTAGTGAACTTGGTCTTTAAAGATCAAATCAAAACAAAACTGAGATGATACGGTTAAGAGGCTAGAAACACTTTCAGGTGGCTGTTTCCTCTGTTTGTAAAGCATCTGTTGTCAGTTCACTAGAGCAGCCGACATCAGACTGAAGTCTGGAGAACCGGGAACTTTCTCCCAGTGAGCCACTGACAGGATTGTCAGAAAAGCTTTTTAGTCACAGAGAATATTTATTTCTCTGGTTGAAGGATGAATGGATTCAGTTTAGTTTGAAGTAAAATCTGTAGAAAGTATTGTACTTTCTGCAGGAAGATAATGATCCCAAACAAATTTAATAATACAAATGTTACTTTTTTAAAAGGCACAAGCGTTATGGTCCTCACAGTTCACATGTTGAAAGATGAAAAATAAAGATACCCCTAAAAAAAATAAGAATCAAACCCAGATCTAACTGTCTACACACGCTGGAGTTCTATCAATTAGAGCAAATATCATCAACAATGGTAAAAAAAAATATCAAAAATAATTTCATCTCATTTTATTCAAAATAAAAATTGGTTAAGACACATTTGGTTTAGATTTCATTGACTGGGACGCTGAATTGTGAACAAACATCACTGATATTCTCTTAAACACTGTTTGAAAATGTTTGATTAAAGGGACACTTTGCAACTTTTTAAAAATTTTAAATCATTTCCTTGAGCCAGTATGTGCTAAAATGACCCTTTACAGGGTTAATGAAAGGCCACCCAGACCCTGTCGCCCCTTGTGGCCAGAATGTCACACTTGCAACTTCAGAGTGCCGGTCCAGTCTGTTGGGACTTAAAAAATGGAGCTGACATGCCTGGCGCTGTAGTCTGCTTCCAGCATGTTTCCTGCATGTTTTAGATCATGATCACAGCTGATTTGTTTGATTTAGTGATGAACCGCTCCTGTAGACACTAATGAAGGCTGAGGAGACATTTCAGCAGTTAGATTAAGGTGTTAAAAAGATGAACGCACAGCTAGGAGGAGAGTTTTGCTTTTGATTTGATAAAACGGACACTAGGGGGTGCTAAAAGCAAGCCAAAACTGCCTATTCTCCCTTTAATGTTGATAAATGGACGTTTACCTCCTTCCATCTTGACTAAAACCAGTTTCTTCTTAAAGATCAGTGCTGATGTAGTTCCTCCAAACCTGTTTTTGCTTCTTTATCATAAAGAATGGATTTGATTTGCATCAGCTGGCTGTTATTTACTCTCTTGAGTGTTTCAGAATTAATAAAAATACAGGAAAATCATCCCCCCTTACAGGATAGTGGCTGAGTTGTTTGATAAGTAATGATCAGATTTGACCTGATTTTACTGTATAAATGTTAGAATTTACTTGTCACCATATCTGCAAAATAACTTGTTGACCAGAAGTATCCAAACTTTTGTTTGCCTCTGAAATCGTCTCAGCACGTTAAAATCCTACTAGCGAACCTGTGATGCTGCTTTTAAATTCAGATTTAATCCCAAATCAAATTTTGTTTGTTTCTCTCGTACAGCCTACAAAACGTTCTTTTTTATTTTGTTTTTAATAAAGAATGAGGAAACACTCCTGTGTGGGATTAAATTAATGTGAGTGCGACGGGCGTAACTCCTGCTGATAAAGACGCGTCTTCCTGCTCATCCACACCGAAGCTGCCACGGTGAGGAGAACCAGCAGATCCTGAGCTAGCGTCCATATTACAGTCAGTCACGACCTTGGCCTCATGAAGTGTCTCATATGTGCTCTACTGTCCTCCTTCCATCCATCCACACACTGATATTATGTGGAGGAGGGGGGGTGTGCATGTATATGTGTGCACAGCCACAGAAAGACGAGCACGCATGGTCACACAGCAAGGCCAAGACGGGCTGCAGCAGCAGGGGCCACATTGTCACATTCGCTTAGCACTGTTTAGGCATCATGCTAGGGGTGGGGTGGGGGGCTGAAATGAACCCACCCACCACCAACACTAGCAGAAAACAGACAAAAACACAGAGAAATGCTGAAGAACATATTAAAATCAAATGTATCCCCATGTTTCATACTTACATAAACATATACGTGTGGTACGGAGGAGCCTGGAACAAAGCATACATGTTTCATTATGAAGCTTTCTGCCTTAGAGCGGCTGATCATGTCATTTGAATCATAAATACGTCAGATTTGTTTTTTTATTTTCTTTACTTGTTTGAATTTAAAGTGATTAAGATGTTAAGAGGAAGAACGATCCAGTTAAGACTTCATTATCAAAGTATAAGAATGAAACACTGTTTGATATTTTAGCCCATCCTCTATAACACACTTTGAAAAATACTCAGTATATTTTTGCTATATTTGTTGCTCTCATTACATATAAAATAAGTTTTGTGTATATTTGAGAATTAGCGATTTGGAGGAGCTGTGATGCTGCAGCCAAGTGTCTTAGTCCTGTTAATAAATGTAGGTCCTATAGCAGCGATTAGGAGGAAATGATAAACAAGCAATGAAAAATTACTCTTTTTTTAAAAGCCATGTTTAAAAGTTCTTTCTTTGCATTTTGATTACTGCCAGCCTACAGGCACAGCATGAGCCTTTCTGTGGTCTTCACTCATCCATTGTCCATCATGAAGGTAACAGATCCAGAAGGAAACCCAGACGTTTCTCCATCACCCTGCATGCTGTCCCGGTGCATGCTGAAGGTCATGAGCTGAAGATACCAACAGAACCTCATCATCAGCAAAAAAAAAAAAAAAATCTCATCAGGAACAAGTTTAACTTTGTACCAGGAGCCAAGATGCAGCTCTTGTTTTGGATTTGACTGAATTTACTAATTGCAAGCTTTGTGGACCAGATTCAATGAGCTTTCAGACTGAATTTGGCCCAAATACCAGCAGTTGAGGGTCCTGCCACCCCTCATCATGACAACAATCTGTCAGAGTCTGAATAGCTCAGCCTATAATGCGCAGGGTCAAGGCTCTTGTCTTCAGAGAGGAAAAGAAGGTATTGTCTTTCCCATCTGATGTGAGCAGCTGTTGGCGTGATAAGCAGCAGCACCTGTTTCCACCGAGAGCTCACATTCAGCCCAAAGGAATCAGTCTCTCTGCATGAAGCGTGGCCATCACTGAAATACCTTTTTTGTGTTAAATTGTATGTTTTGCTCTCTTCCTCAAATCCTCGAGTGTATTTGTTTGAACCTTGGAATAGAAGATATTAAAAGTTCTTCCAGCACAGAGGAAAGTAATTATTTTCTAATTATAGTTTCTAATGTGAGTAGGTGATTACCTGAGCTAACCAAACATTAGACACCGTATGTGAGGATAACACCACTCATCCGGCAGACAATCCAGTGATTATTAGGATTGCTGTCAGCTGATAACGTCCCAGTATAAATGGACCCACCCTGTCATTAGCTGGTTGTAAAGGTCGTGTGGTCAGTGTTGATGTTATGATGAGTGTGTTTGCTGCCAAACACAGGCTGTGGGTCTTGTGCTTATGGTTCCGTGTGTGAACCATACCGTAGAGTGTGAGGGTGTGTATACTACACACACACCACCCTGTGCAAATGTTAACTTCCAGTCCGTAGCCTTAGTTTTAAACCAGCTCATGCAAACAAATGCAGCCTTTCATTTGCATTTTCTGCATTTATTGAATTGCTTCCTCCAGTTTTTTCTTTCAGCGTCTCATAAAAATCCTGTTTGCTGAGCTGGATTACACCAATGCCTAATTCCCCCCCTCCTAAAATGTCAGATGGCACCCTCTAATGCCACAGATCCTTCTGTCAATCCTTTGAACCCACATTCAGATCTTTCTTCCCAACATCTTTTGGGATTGTTTGTCTTTGCAGGTTGTGAATGTCACCTTTAGCTGCAAAGGAAACTCAACTTGTTTCTTTTGACATTGCTGAAGGCTGAACTGAGGAGAATGCTGCTGTGTTTTCTGATGTGGGGAGAGATGCCCTTTTGTCATTTTCCCACAGAAACTTCTGTCTGGAAGCAGACTGTCATTCTCTTACAGAGTTTTGTGAATAAAAGCAGTAATGTGCAGAAATTCGGTGGTGTGGAAACGTATTTATGAATCACTTACAGGATTCAAATCAGCAAATAAATATCGATCACAGAAAAATATAATCTGAATAAAGACAAAATGCAGTTTCAAATAATAATTGAATTTATTATAGGATAAAACAGATAGAGAAAGGGTGAGAAGCTCTGTCATCTGGGAGGGGCTCTGAGTAGATCTGCTGTGCCTCCACATCAAGAGGAGCCAGTTGAGGCGGCTTGGGTATCTGGTTAGGATGCCTTCTGGACGCCTCCATGGTGAGGACCTAAAGGAAGACCCAGGACACACTGGAGGGACTATGTTTCTCAGCTGGCAAGACGACGCCTTGGGATTCTCCTGGAAGAGCTGGCCCAAGTGGCTGGGAAGAGGGAAGTCTGGGCCTCCCTCTTTAGGCTGCTGCCCCTGCGACCCGACTCTGGTTAAGCGGAAGAGAATGGATGGATGGGATAAAACAGAACTTTGTGATAACTGGTGATGAGTCTCTCACATCCCTGTGGAGGAATTTAGTTCCACTTCTCGTAGGAAAATTGTCCTTCAGATTTCATGGTTCCATCAGTTACAGCAGGTGGTCCTGAATCTGCAGAGCAGCCCCAGATCATCAACCTACCACCACCATGTCTGACTGTTGGTATAATGTTATGTTTACTCCATGTACCACGACACACACACACACACACACACGCACGCACGCGCACACACACACACACACACACACACACCCACCTTCCAAAAAGTCCCCCTTTTGTCTTCAGTCCACAGAACACGTCACCAAAAGAATCGAGAATCATCAAGATGACTTGTTTTGTAAATGTGGGAGGGGCCTTTGTGTTTATTCTTTTGGTCTCATAAAACTCTTGCACGGAGGCCATTTTGGTCCTTTCTGTCTTCCTCATTGTTGAATCGTGAACTTTGACCCTAATGAGATGTTGTCTTGGTTCTTTTGTTTATTCTCTTTTGGAACATGCTGCTTGTTTAGATCTTTTAGCTTACTCCATGATGTCTGAAGTGATGTGCTGATTCTACGGGTCTTGCAGCAGTCAGAGAACAAACTAATTCATTTTTTGAAAACTGCATTTTGTATTTTCTCAGGTCCTATTTGTCTGATGACTGAATGCAAAAAACACAAGAAATCTGTAAGGGATCAGACCTTTTTCTGCAGAACTGTGTGTGGCACCACATTTTGCAGCAGTTAATAAACTTCCTTCCTTGTTCATGTAAAGCATTAAGAGCTGAAACACCAGCGTGCTTCTGCTAATCCGCTCCTAACAGGCAGGATTTCTGACCCACTGCCCTGATTCAACTCTGTTTTCTCCTTACGGAGACTTAAATGTGTTTGGATTTATCCTACAGCTTAGGCAAATAAATCAGTTTACAATATCTGCTTACTCAATTAAACGTAAATTATGAATTGACATGTGAAAAACCTGAGGAGATGTTTTGTTTAGACATCTGCTGAATAAATCAAGCAGAAGTTACAAAAAGGAGCATTTGAGGCGAGCTGGAACAGTGTGTTCTGGTACAAACACCAGCGAGTGCAGAGTGCTGCTCCTGTTCGTCTGCTGCACTGGAGTGAAGAGAGACAGGCAGACAAGTGGGCAGAGACAAGAAACCTGGACCGCTATTGAATAAAACACCTGCATCTGCAACAAAGTGACACTCACTCATTAGCGCTGTTAGGCCTGTGCATCGTGTGTGTTGCTCAGAGTGCTTTTTTCTGTTTGTGTGTGTGAGTGGATGAAACGTGCACCCTGAGGTGTTTGCAGGATTTCACTCTGTCATGTGGGATAGAGAATGAGCTGCTGGGTAAATCACAGTCAGTGTTACCCGGCTCTGAATGTGGACAGGCCCACAGGCTTGCAGCACATACAGCATTACCCTTGACTTCAAGGCAGGCATTAGAATGGAGGGGTGGTGGTGGGAATATGGGGAGTGCATGTGTAGGCGCCTTTAGGGTTGGACATTGCCCCATTTCTCCACCCACACACTGGGGGGTTTCTTTCTTTTTTGTTTTGCTCTTACTGTTATGCAGAATTAAAAAACGCAAATATGCGTCATTTCATCCTTGGACATTTGCATACTTACAAGGGCCTCTCTCGGTTCTTATTTGTAACAAAGAAAGAAGAAAATCCGTTATTTTAATTTTTACAGCCCTGGTAGCTAAATCAAAGCCAGGTCTGGAAGCTGAGTCCACCTTAACTCCAGCAGACAGCACCTTCCGTCCCGTTGAGCCGAAACAGCTCCGTGCGTAAAAACCGCCCTCGGTGCGTCAGGTGCCTCATTTCCTTAATGCAAACGCCGCCTGCGTGCTCTCACACACTCTCCCACCTCCTCCGGTGTCCTGCCCTCACGCCCGACCGGTAGCCGCCTCTGCTCCTTTAAGGCAATGAGGAATTAAAGCGTCTGCAGGGGCAGGGGAGCGGGTTATTCCGTGTAATACTCAGAGAGCGACAGCGGGGAAGAAAGATGCGCTTGCTCGCCTCTTGCTGGACGCACAGAGGCGTAGAGGATGATCTGACTTTGGAGTCTGAGAAAAAAGCCAGTTTCCATTCTTCTTTTCACTTTTTCTTGTAAAATCTGAATGATTTTAATTTTCTAACATTTATTTTTTAACCTCCAAGGATGACGCGCCACTTATTGATCAATGTGATAAATCAGGGCTTTTCACTTTTTTTGCCTTTTTAAAACATTTTGGCGAATTTGATTTGTTTTCCCCTCATTTTTTTTGGCACCGGGAACCGTTCAGTCCGCGGCTCTGACTCAGCATCACACACACCTGGGTTTCAGCACTTCAGCATCCTTTTGAATAACAGGCAGAGAAGCAGCAAGACGCGGAGCACAGGAGGAGAGTCAGAGCGCGCAGCTCCCCAAGACAATCACAGAGGCTCCTTTGGCCAAGCGCAAAATAAGAAAGAAGGAGGAGGCAATCAAAGAAGAGGAGAAAAAAAAAGTATAAAGGGAAAATTTAAAAGTAGACACTCGGACTGGGTCGCTCCAAGACAGAGGCAAATGTTTAACCTTACACCAAGCGCACAGGAGAGAAACCCAGGGAGGCACCGGTCGGAGGAAGACGAGAAAGCATAGCTTGGGGGGATTGAACGGAGCAGGGCATGTGGATATTGGCTTTTATCTTTCTCCAGAGCATCTTGAATGGTAAGTTTCACCTGCAAGTCTATTCTTAGCAACTGCTCATTACCTGCTGCTGCAGGAGACAAATCACTGGTAGACAGCACCAAAATGACTGAAGAGGGAGGATGGAGGTCACCTGTGACCCACATGGAAAGGGTTTTATACGGCTGTCACAAAGGCTGACACCCCTGATGGAAGGAGAGAGAGGCAGGAGAGGCTCGAACTGAGATTTAAATGTTTCAAGCTTTTTCCTACAACATCATTCTGGCCTTCAGAGGCAAATCCTGACCCTCAAATTAAACATGTAAATAATATTTGTTTTAACCTTTAACTTATAAATGAATTACTGGTCCTTGTTTACCTGTTTTTTTTTTTTTAATTTGATTTAAAAGCATCAAATCAGTGTGTTTTTATTTAATTTGATGCCTCTCCTCCTGTCACAGCCTTGTTCCGCTATGGCCCTTAGTAATAAGTGACGTCTATGATATAATGGACATTTGCTTTAACCCTCCTCCCTCCTCCCCCGCTGTGATCATGGTATTTTTCAAGTTCAAATTGGCCCAAATAAATTTAAAATAGTCCATTTATCAACGTTTTTTGGGTCAAAAACACATATTTAAATATAAATTATTTAAAACAAATCAAAATATTGGATTGCATTCATGTTTCTGTCAGAACAGCTGCACCAGCACATTTCTCACAAATTTCACCACAGCGTTGTTGACCCTCAAATGTCATTTGTCAAGCGGTAATGTTTTTTAAAAATAGGCGTGATGTGCAATAATTTCACAAATGCACAAAAAATGAGAACATTTTGTTTTTTAAAAACATTTTCTGTTCAATTATTGCATTTTTTGTTGTTTCAGATTCATTTTTTTTTTGCATTTTTCTGTATTTGCATGTTTCTGCATCACCGCAATTCCTTTTTTTCCTTCTTTTCTAGTATCCATATAGTGTATCTACAATCAATAGTGGAAAATTGATACCGTTTATTGCATTCACTTATTGGCCGGAGTCTCTTCTACAAGGGAGGGATTATGGCTGACTGGGTGTGTACAAAAACAGGGAAAGGAAAATAACAGGCGAGTAGAAGAAGGCGAGGGAGAAGGAAAGAAAATGGAAACGTGTCTGTAGGAAAACACGCCAGGGCGACTTGGTGCTTAAACCAGAACAAGCCAATGGTTGGCTGCTTTTATACAAAAAGGCTAAAGTGGGTGGAAATAAAAGCAGAATTTATACGCAGCAAGAATCCAGAAAGTGGAGCTTTACAGGTACGAATATGTTTAACCGCATCAAGAAGCTGTGATATGAGATCGTGCGTCCCCCCAAAATGGATTTTCCCCTCTCGCCAGAATGATAAAATAAGGCTTCGAAATTGATTTTTGTTTCTGTCGACTCTTTTTCAGAGCCGAGGCAGCCATCAGTCGGTGCCGTTTATTGACACTGGCTCCATATAAAATGGTATCTCCCTCAGCCCAGCTTGTGCTAAAACTCATAAAGGAACAATAAGGAATCCTCATTAATCATAATCATCTGACACTGGATCAACCGCCGTGCAAGATCGTGTCCGTTTATTGCATCAGGGATTATTGAGGAGGCCTGTGGCAAACGACTGATAGGGATTAATCCGGAGATGCCGTTTCGGTGCAGACATTGCACTTTATGTGCTCGTCGTTTGCAGGGCTGCTGTCTTTAATGCACACGTTTGTGTCTTTGACTTGATTCCTCCAGCGCTGTTGCAGAGCCCCGCTGTAAGACTTTGCCCTTCGTGGCTGGATGTTTGGTTGATTATCATGAAAATGAGGTGTTCATCGGCTGAGCAGTCGTTGTCAGAAAGAATGAATGACCTTGGAGATTGAAGCCAGCGCACAGATTGAATTCCAGACAATTCTTGCTGTTTCAGAGTCAGGCCTGCTCGCCGGCCTGTCTCTATGGTAACCTCCCTAATGGGTGTCAGGGGCTGCGTCCTAAAACGTTCCCGCATTCACTCTCCACATTGTGGGGTGGGAAGCTATACGTCGCGAGCCTGGTGCTATCGGAAAGTGCTGCTCGTGCCATTAGTTTGGTCTGATGCTCGTTTACGCCTTCACGCAGCAAACGTCGAGACCAAATCCAACCACTGGGTTGTACTTCCCTCACAAGTTAGACACTGCTACAAAATGGCAGACGCAGGACAAAGAAGATGTAGGGAAGGAATCCTGACTGTGATTGGCCATTAGAAAGCTAAAAAGTTGTCTTTGAATCACATATTGTTGCCTTTGTTTGACAAAAGAAGCATTAAATTATCAAATGACAACCAAAAAGTTAACCTCTGCAGCCAGATTGCACAATAATCTAGTCTTAACTGACCCTTATAATGAAAAGAGCTGCATTTATTCTGAAGTAAAACCAAAAGACAGCCTCACTTTTCATCAAAAAGAGTCAAATCTCACATGTAGCTGCTGAAAGCCACAGTCATGCTCGTCTATTTGAAACTTCACACCTTCACAAAATTAAAATCTATGAATTTAGTGATCAGAACTGACGAGAAAACGTTAAATATCTGCATGCCTGAAAGCTGCCTCTGGGCAAACGCTAAACCGGCCCATTCACATTCTCATTGGAAAGATGTAACGAGACAAGGCTTCTCACCGAGTTCCCTCTAAGGCCGTGATGATTTGTAGACATGCATGGAGCTTAACTCCATGCTCATGGCTAAGATAAAAAAAGGACTTATCTCCTCCATCGACAGCAAATGAGCATTTGGGCAGAGGTCGTGAAATCACGCAATCAAGTTTTGATCTCAATTAGCTCTGACCTTTCATACAGACACATTTACTCTGAAATAAGGGAGCCTCTTGCAGAACATCCAGTCCTGTGCAGCTTTCAGTGCAGTACAAAGCTGCCAACCTATATGTTAGCTTGCCAATTCCTAAATGTCCTCACATTAGGAGCAACCTGAAACTCTGGATGGAGATGCTACAGGGATGCTTCGGATGGAGAGAGAGAGGGAACTTGCAGGACAATAAATCTACATGAAGATAACAGAAGCAGCGATGAGATTATTCAAATTCTCCAGTAAAGATGTCCCATGATCAGCGTGTGTCCAAATAAAACGGAGTGAAATCTTACCGGTTTATGGCTGCGCCGTCAGTCGTTAGTCTGTTTACTCGTCAACAATCAGGGTTTGGTTGCACCAGACAGCAGCACGCAGCATGGAGTCAGGTGGAAGATCACCTTGTTCCGTCTCTCTCAGATGTGAATACCTAATGGACTAAATTAAGTTTACAAACCCACTTAACTCCTGCTCACTTGAGTGAGTTCTGAGAGGGTTTGTTGGGTTACGTTTTGAACTCAGCGCGTGATTCTGGTTGAAAGAGCTGCTAATGTTGGGTAATGGATACCCTGATGTGTGATCATAATAGATATCCCCTAGTTCATACATCTTAGCTCTATAATGAGGGCTACTCTACTGTACCGTTCCTCCTCGACTCTGTCTGGCTCTCTAATTAGGAGCAAGCTTTGGTGACTCTCCCCGTGTGTGTGTGTGTGTGTGTGTGTGTGTGTGTGTGTCTCACCCAATGTAAAATCTAATTACCGATCACACTGTGTCTGTCTGGATTCCAGTGAATCAGAGGTGTAATTGCGCAAGCCCGCGTGTAAATGTCTCTTGCATTAAAATGTTAACGATATCATTTAGCATCTGCGGGGAAGAGCAGAAAAGCCCTCAGCACCCAGATGTAGGTGTTTGATCAAGCGTGCAAAGTGAGGTTGTAGTACATCTGGCGTGGGTTTCCCTCTCTGACAGAGTTCTCGGTGGAGAGGATGTTTTTAATTCACTCAGCACCTGTCAAAGTGACATGTTGTATTATTGTGCTGCGCTGCACAGGTACGGTAGAGGAGGAACTTGTGTAAAAGCTTTATTTGACAGGTTAAAACAGCCCAAGTCAAAAAAATGAAGACCCTCTGCTGAACTGCGCTGAGAAGCGTCTGATTTATTTTAGAATTTTGGGGGAATGATTTAAATTTTGGGATGGAAAACCTGGGAGATCTCAGACCAGCTTTTGCTATACATAAATAAACATTTATTAATACATATGAAACTGATAATTGCTACTATAGGGTTTATGTGGCGTTAACTTGATACAGGAACAATATCCAGAATTGCCCCCTAGTGGCTGTTTTACATCTCACTCCCTTCCAGGTAAAATGCATCTCAGATAAGCTGTTAAAGCCATACTATGCATATTTTTCATGTTTTTGAATCATGTTCTTGAGCCAGTACGGTATGTGCTGAAATGACCCTTTACAGGGTTAATGACATGTCACTCAGACCCCCACCGCCCCCTTTGGCCAGAATACTGCACTTGCAACTTCAGAGTGGCGGTCCGGTCTTTGTTGGACTTAGAAAAAAAGGATCTGACATACCTGGTGCTGCAGTCTGCTTCCAGCATGTTTTAGATCATGAACACAGCTGATGTGTTAGATTTAGTGATGAACCGCTCCTGTAGACACTAATGAAGGCTGAGTTTCAGCAGTTTAAGACGAACGCACAGCGAGGAGATACGGTTTACTTTTGCTTTCACTAACAGAACACTAGGGGGTGCTAAAAGCAAGCTAAAACTGCATAGTATCCCTTTAACATTTCATGAGAGCACTTCAATGTGACCTTTAAGTGCTCCAACTACATCATTTGAGGAGATGTTGCGAAGTCCAAAACTGTTTTTGTTTTTACACCTGGAGCAGCATCCAAAGCAGAATTCAAAGTACTTCCTTCATTGCTTCACAATAAAAGTCTCAAACACACAAACATTCCCTAAAAACCTGTTGAAGTAAAGTCACTGTGGTTGTGGAGATAAAATCTAAACAGTTAAACATTTAGATAAATCCTAAAATATCAATCTGGAGTTAAAAACATTGCATCCAGCCATCTTAGCTGTGCACTGAGCTGCTCATCCTAGCGGTGCACCACAGCACAGCTTTTGTTCAGGCGGTGATGGTATGATGAGTTTGCTATCTAAAATCCACCAAGACAAACATCCACGCTGCACCTCATAAATACTGCCTCCTAATCCAGTCCTCCACAAACCAGGGCCGGGCTTTGAACTCGGCACACTCGGCAGCCCAAGGCTGAATTGATCCCAGCGACTCGGGCCTGAGCGTGATGCATTGTGGCTCACAAACAGTCTGCGATCCTGTCTCTCCAAAACAGCTTGGAGCTCGGCCTTCTGCCGCACGCTACGGACATCTGCTGCAACCCAAAAAAGAAATAAATAAGTGACTAAAACATGCAAATTCACCACATATTTCCTCAACCGTAGTGCAGTTTTTTTTTAGCTATCCCATCTCTGCTGCTTTTGTCGTTTCATCACCTCAAACGGTGTTTCCTGTGGAGATCTCACCACCGAGTTAGCCCACCTTCCAACCATATGAAAGTAGGCTAAGGGATAACGTAAGAGGCAGAGCTGGATAGACAGCGTGACAGAAAGACAAATGGCTCCAGCTTGGTTTCTCGACACTGCTCCTTATTTTTAAACCTGGCACAGATGCTAAGATTTAAGACCAAGTTAGTGACGGTTATTTTTAGCCCGCCATTTTTAAAGCGCTGTCATCTTGTTGGTAAGGCGTGAGTGTGTGTGTGTGTGTGTGTGTGTGTGTGCATAAATGAAGTTTTTTTTTGCTGGTGTTTGTGTGTATTTCCGAAGCCCTGTATATCGCTGTGCATTGAAGGGTTTTTGCAGGTTTTGTGTGCGCTTCATGTCTATGTGAGTGTTTAATTGGGGTGGGGGTCTAGATGGGTGGGTGGGTTTGGGTGTGACGTGGAGTGGAGCCACAGGAGTCTGATTTATGCCCTTCCAGCCACTCATCGATCCCCCCAGCCCGGTGTGAGACTGAGTGCATTGTCAATAATCTTAGCACTCTGTGGTATTCCTAGATTCCCAGACCTGCTCTGCTCCGTGCAAGGTGTGATGCTGCAGTAAGCCATCTTGTGTGAGATCAAATAAGAGGGCACAGGGCTTGGCAGCGGTGTATTTGATTGCAGGGTAATCTACCGGTGAAAAGATCGTTTTACGGTGGCTGTGCTGTTGACAAAAATAGAGCACCGGCTCTATTGTCTGCACAAAAGAAGGTAATTTAGTCCAGGCCCTGCATGGGTGAAACACGTTATGTATGTTACATCCTGCTGAGCATAGGGACACTCAGATGAGGTCGCTCTGAGTCTCTTTATCAAGACTGTCCATCCCCAGGAGTGATTATGCTAATAAGTGTTTGATCAGATGATTAAATTGAAACTCAATTCATCTAAAGTGCTAAATGCTCAGAATACATTTGTGCTGATTTACTTCCCAGACAATCAGTCCCCATGGTGTCCCCGGCCATGGACCAGAAGGATGACCAGAGACGAAAGCGAGGAAATTGTACAAAAATACCCCTCCTTCTTATTTAGGCAGCGCCACATAGAGGATAAGAGGAGGAGGGGGGTGTATAAAGCAAGCCATGGGGACTGAAGGAGGAGAGAGAAATGAGGAAAGGGAGAAAATAAGTGTGTGTTGGGGGTGAGGGTAGGGAGGGGTGCTAAAAGGAGCCGTGCTGCGGTCCCTTAAGTGTTGAATAAACATGCTTGGTTTAGGGAAATTGCTGCGATAAATGTTTAATATGATAAGTCCATAAAGACGGTCAAATGAGTCTGGAGTATTAAAATGAGCATGGCATGCAGCAGCAGTTTGCACAAGCACAGAGGGAGGGGGGATGTTTGGAGGAGGGTGTGTGTGTGTGTGTGTGTGTGTGTGTGTGTGTGTGGGGGGGTGATAATGGCAGGCAGAGCTAACAGGATGAGAGCAGCCAGCTGCTGTGACATCAACATTAACACACTCCACCAGCTGCACGTCACACACCAGTCCCGGACAAATCAGGAGCAGCGGTGTCTCTTCAAAGGGCCGCTGTGGCCTCTTAATGCTGTTATTACCTGTGCAATATTTGTATGGCTGTAAAGGACTTTTCTCAAGACGGGGCTCAAAAGCACACTTTAAAAATAAAAAAGGATAAAGTTGAATAAATTGAATAGAAAAATGTAAGAAAATGCACTCTCAAAGCTAATAATGCTGTATTTCCCCTTTTATTTACCCTCAGCCTTATTACTGGAGCTAGAATATAATAACTAAGATATATTCTCTTTTACTTTCTAATGTCAGGATTTTACATGTTTCTACTTACAAGGTAGAAACAGAACCACTGACAGACGTTTTCTCCTTTTTAAAAAGTTGTTACCAAGCAATGTTGTCCTGCTCTGCTTCTAAAAACCTAAAGACACATTAGATATTTCTTTAATTGTACTGTGGGATGTCCAAATAAAGTTTCTGATGTGAACTGATTTAAACATGCAGGTTTGAGCTCACCATAAAGGAAATCCTCAGTAACACAGAGACCTGTTCCTTTTCTGGAAACCATTTAAACTCACGTTTGAGGTTGACCTTTGACCTTCTTATCAACAGCTCTCAGAAAGCTGCACCCAAATACATCGAACAGTGTACAGTTCCTTTGTTTAACCAACAGTTCATGTTTATGCCTGACCACTTGACCACTCATATCCAACTGGCTTTAACAGGAATGTACACAAAAACTCAATACTTCAGACAAAAATAGGTGCTGCGCCTGTTTACGGGACCAGTACTCATAAGTCACGGTTAGATGTGTAACTCAAATGTGATGTCATGGTTCTTCATGGATTTAATGTAGTTTGCTACTGTCTAAAACCCTTTTTGTAAACGAACACCAGTCCTTGGTCTTTAAGATAGCAGGTCGTGTACTATAGGACTAACATCCTGCCTTTAGCAGAGAGCGTATTTTGTTGATTTGAGAGCGTTAGTTGTTGTTTTCATGATAAGATGTTGTTCTGCTCTTAAGCAAAACAAAATGTTCACACTCAAAAATTCCCTTCTCACTCTCAAATTGACTCATCTGATCATAAATTTATACAAACGTACCTCTCTGGAGTTTGAGCTCCTTCCCTTTGAGCGTGGACTTTTTCTCTGAGCTCTAAAGACCCGCCTGCACGGATTGTTCCTGTTAGGGATGTAAGAAAATATCGACATGGCAATATATTGTGATATTTTTTTCCTGCAATATATCAATATTCAAAAGCTGCGTATCGAATTTTTGGAAGAATTTACATGCAAACATTTGTGTATTTTCTTTTCTTTTGGTGCAATTCAAACGGCAGCCGCTAGTTGGCAGCAGTGTTGCCGCCTTCACTCTGACAGAAGAAGAAGCTCTCACTCTCCAACCATAATAGACTGTATATGGCCGACTCACGTTAGCTCACCGATGGCTGAAGAGGAGAAGACTCATCCAGCCCCTTCAATTTTCAAAGCTGATGTATGGAGTTATTTTAGGTTCAAGACAAAGAAAGGCAGTAAAGACAAGAGCCATGCAGTCTGTAAAATCATGCAGCGCATGTTATGTATCAGTTTGGACTGTTTATTGAAAATTCAGTCTAAAAAATTTGCAAATATCGTCTGGCTGAATGTATCGCAATATATCCTGATATATCGTATCGTCTCCCCTGTATCGTGATACGTATCGTATCGCCAGAACATCCCTAGTTCCTGTGCTCTTGGACTGAAGTGAGACTATGGAGACCACTATGGAGGGCGCACCAAACAAAACAAGCTAACCCAACAGAAAATGTAATATTTTAGTAGTTTATTCATCTAATCTGAGCTAAAAACAAGTTGCTAGTTTGCTGCTCATACCAAAAGAATGAATGTAACAAAGTCCCATTCATTTTTATGAAGGGGTGAAACTTTTACTGCAGCCAGCCACAAGAGGGCGCTTGTTTTGGCTATAACCTCCACATTACATTCCTGTTTTAACTATGATATGTGGCTCTGGTTAATGCATGTATTATGGCGTATTTCACTGTCTTTGTAAAGCCCATATCTCATTGTGGACAAATTGCAAACATCAAGAGAAAGCTTCAGAAATATCTCAAAATGTTCCCGTGGGTTTCCAGTTTCCTCGTGTTTCTCTTTGAAACATGTTTGAAATTCCCCAGGACGCGCTGTGGGAGGTGTTCACCAAAGTATGTGCAAGCCAAGTCACCATGCTAGTTGTAGTCCTGAATCTGTGATGACCAAATGACAAAAGGAAGCTTGTTTTGTTCGTTGTTCCTGTTTCTCCAATGCACAAATATGATCTCTGTAATGCTTCAGTGATGTAAAATATGGCTGAAAATACCTCATAGGTGTCTGATTCAGGACCAGATATGAACGTGGGTCACCTGGGTCACATAAGGCCTGAAAGTCAGATCTGCCTGCAGTGTGACTGTCGGCTTATTTCCTGGGTGACACTTCCTACTGGGGGTGGAGTCGAACCAGAGTACGGTATTTTTACGAATATTTATGTCTAACAAATAAAAAATTTAAAAAGTATTCATAACCGGGAAGAAGATAAACTTTATATCAAAAAGCAGCATTTCCTCATGAGACTGCAGCGGATGAGTGAGCAATCCCCCCCTTTCCCCCATCAACAAATACAAATACAGATACAAATACCGGCTGCTTTGCACACCCCTACTTCCTCCCATGTAAATTATGACCCTTTTGGCTTTCCGTAATCACTGGGAACCTGAAGTTTTTCCATTCTGCTGTTTAAAAACAAGCAGGTCATCAGTGTTTTTTTTTACCTGAATTAGTCATGTTTGCTTACAATATTTTATTCATAACTTTCTGTTTTTATCTGCATTAAACACTTGAGCTCAATACTTGCTTCACTGCAAAGCTCCAGAGTTAAAGTCTGACCTGGTGGAAAACAACTTCTTCTTTAGCCTGCAAACTAAAAAAGGTAAAAAAGTGATATTTTAAAATCTCAAAAATCCAAATTTATCATGTGATTTCCTTCAGCATCTCTCATGTCAGAACTCCGACCTGAACGAACCCTAAAACCTCCTTGGTTTTACGTTTGGTGGTATGCAGGTGTGCAGAGGACACCCACAACAGCAACCTTCTCTGACGGCCCTTAACTTAATGCTTGGTGACATAATAGGGTTGGTTGTCCAATATGAGCCATGTCTTAGTGAGGTAAGGGATCTGCCAACGGGCATCTGCTCAGCAGGAATGCTGCTGCTTAATGATATTATCAGGGTGATGTATGCTGACTATTAGATTCATTTTGAGACTAACTGATTATGTCCACTCACATCTCAATCAGACGTTATTAAGGATTTTAGGAGAGGATCTTAAAGCCCTGCTGCTTTGAGTCCCAAAATGTAGTTTCATCTAAAATATTTAGTTCCGTAACTAAAAAAATTCTGTGTTAGATGCTTTTGATTTCAGACGTTTCATGCTAAGAAAACAGATTTTTCTGTGAAAACTGGCATTAATACCCACCATTCTTCATCTTTAATATATGATTGTCACCATGAAGAGGACCCCCCCATCAGCAGTCTATAAATGACTTTGTTTGGCATTCCCGAGTGTTTACCTCACATGAATAAATCACCCATAAAATATATTTCTAAATATATTTGCCTGTCTGTCAACATTAGCCTCCTATAAATAGGTTTTAATCCCGTTAAGCAGGTTGAGGAGAGGCAGCGGCGCATTGCTTCTCTCCTCTGATCTTGGTAAATTTAGGAAATTATAATAATTAATAAAAATCAAACTGATGAATACATTTCCTCTAATATTACTAGTTGTTGTAGTTCCACGTTTTTAAAGCGTTAATGCAGAACTTGCACCTGAAATGGATTATTATTGTTGACTTTATCACTGACATGGATTTCCTCTCCACATTGGAGGGTACTTGTTACATCACATATTAGATTTCCACTCGAGGAGGTTTTTATTCATCATGATCAGCAGCAGAGGGAGCTGCTATAATTTGCTACAATATAATCCCTCATCAGATCCAATCTCGTGCACTTATCCTCATCATCAGCAGTGGGAGCATAATTTAGACATCAATGTCTTTATTGCTCAGTTTTACTAAGGAGCAGTCCAGGGTCTCCTGGCTTCGTCTTGATGAGACAGACAGTCACTCCGGACCGTCTGAGACATGAAAACAGACGAAGGGAGGAGGAGGCTCATCTGCTGTGGGGGCCTCGTTTTACTGCTGCCCGCCCCTTTAAGACATCAGAGAACAGATCTGTTGGTGTGGATCAGCAGCTTGCGTACAGCCAACCCTTTCTACTGTCACAGTCCTGCTTAATATTCATGAGAGCAAATTGGTAGACCGTCATTTAACTTGCGTGCATGGTGTATCGCCTCTGGGCAGATCAGATCAGTGGGAATGCTTACTCACACTCAACTCTGTGGACCAGACGGGGTTTTATTTGCTTATATCAGAGCGTCTAACTGTATTACACCAAGTGAATGTTTGTATACAGAAAATTATCACTTTTAATGTTTTTGCCTTTATATTAAAAACGCTGCATGAATATTTTACATTTTCGGGTCATTCACAGGTCAGAACTATAGTTTTCGCTGCCTCATCATATGCACCGCATACATCACACCAACGCTGTCATCCATAAAATGCAGAGTAGGAACAGGAATTTGTTGAGGCTGAAAATTGCCCGAGCTTCTGTTAGACTTGAGTTTGAGTGAGCCAGGTATGATCTCCACATCCCAGGCAGACTTTGCCCTGAGGCTACGGAGCAGAGAGCTGCTTTAATTACCCGAGGATCCTGCTGTCACATTGTCACCACGAGGCACCCACAGTGCCACGCTACCCAGCAGTGCCGAGTCCCCCCGTTGAGGTGGCGGTGACAACTCAGACAATGGATCTGCTTGCTGTACAGATGCAATACACGAGCCCTCTGAAATATGTGAAGCTGAATCAGTCCCACTGTCTCTCTGATTCTCTCTTTGCTTCTTTTTGTTTGCTCTCTGCTGTTCCCCGTTTTTCCTTCATGTTCAGGACCAAAGCCAGCAGCAGCAATAAAGGACTGGGTGTGTAATCGTGGCCACGACACATGAAAAAAGATTAGAAACAAAGTGACTTTAAAAGGTTTTGATCAGGCGTTTAAAAGGCGTTTTGCTAACAGTCAAAAGAGTCCAGAATTTATCTTACATTTATCTTAAAAAATGCAGGAAAAACAAAATGATTCAAGATTTGTAGCATCATAGCAGCTGATCAGTTTCTAACTAAGACATGTTTGTTTAAGGAGCCATAAGTGTGTTTAATCATTCAGAACCACATCATCAGACAGATGTAGGAAACTAGTGCAGCGCAGGGTTACTGGTTTGGGTCTGCAAAAATATCCCGAACATCAGAAAAGGAGAGGAAACAAAAGAAATGCAAGCAGAAGAGAAATACCACCACATATCCCCGCTGAGTAATGACTTTTGCGTGAGATTTTAGAGCCAGTATCTCCCTATGTGACAATTGACGAACTGTATTAGTGAGGCAGTTTGCTAACAGAATATTTAGTAATAATTCAAAGCCATCAGGTGAAAGGTGCAGCCCAGCAACCCCCTCCTCCTGGCTGCAGTCAGAGCAGTGGGTGCTTACCGCTCAATGTCCAGACTTCAATGAATCATGGCCGATTCCATCCTGGATTATCCGGGCTTTCCACTGAATGCGTAAGTGGGGCGTAACTCAATCGATGCCTTTTCCCTGCAAACTCAGCGGAATACATTTAGCAGAGAGCCTCAACACTACGCTTCTGGGATGCGTCTGAGATACTCCGCTGCGCGCCCATTGTAAACAAACCCATTGACCATACAATCGGCCATTAGCTGCGTATTGCAGTTTGCAGACTTTACGAGACATTTTTGAGGCAAAGATGGGAGTAATGTGACAGCATCTGGAAGTGTTTGTGATGAATCTAGCTGTGGCGTTCTGTACTCTCGCTTAATGGAGGAGACGTTGACACCAATGAGCACTGAGCTGGCGTAGTCCAATCATGAGTTGATAACATTCTCCAGATTAGGTCTCTTGACTATTGGCTTTAATCGAGTAGTACGACGCAGTTGAAAGAAACAGGACTTGCCAAATAAATCTGACAGTCATCTGCGTAGAGGTGGTAATTCATTCCAAGTTTCACTAGGATCATTCCTAGTGGTATCAAGTAGATTGAGAAGAGGAGTGGCCCCAGGATTGAACCTTGAGGCACTCCCCAGGGGAGCAGTTTGCCTCAGCTACGGAGGTTTCACAGGTAATGATGTATTATTTTTTCACTAGTTAAGCAACTGGAACTCTCTTTGTGACTTATTTTGAAAGTTACCAGATGTTTTACACTGCTCCTGTGTTTGACTTTTCTGTCTGGCCCGATCTGAACTGCTGAGCATAATGTGTTTAGGAGGTACAGTGTGTAAAAAATAGACCCGAATCATACATTTAGTGTAGCAACATGACACTGTGCTCCTGGGATGCATCCAAAACGGGCCGCTTACACATCCTTTGGAAAGCTGGGGTAAAGATAAATCTTTAATAAATTAATAAACCTTTGTGGATAAATCCTTTCTCTTTGCTTGTTGTGAACTTTTGAAATCACGCGTGATCTTGCAATTCTCCAGTGACTTCGTGACCTCGCGAAATCAGCTGTGTTGAATGCTTTTGATGCCAATTCATGTCTGAAAATCTCTCGGTGGGAAGGGATGTGCCGCTGTGCTCGTGGGGAAAACGCACCTGTTACATTTTGGGCGTCTTACGCATTTAGTGGAAAGCGCGGGTTACCCCGGCTTTCAATCAGATGCGTAATTGTCTTATAACGTCTGCAAAGCTTAATACGCAGCTAATAGCTTATAGCCAGTGGGTGTGTTCTAATGGGAACTCAGCAGAGCATCTCGGACGTGTCCCAGAAGCGTAGCATCGCTAAATTCATGCCCCGAGTCTGTTTTTTATGGACTTCACTTCCAGAACACGTTAACCTCAGTTCAGTTATGAAGCATACGGCAACTTATTCCAATTGATTAACTATAAAAAAATGCGTCATAGCTGTAACACCTCCTTGGTGGTGGTAAAAAGACCAGAAAACACACCCTTTGGATACATGCTTCTGTCTTTTCACTTGTGACCTGAAATTGAAACCGAAACTGAAACCGAAATCATGCGTGATCTTGCAAATCTCCGGTGATTTCGTTACCCTGCGGACCAACTACGTGGAATGCATTTGCACCTGCTGCGTGTCTGAAACACTCTCGTTAGGGAAAGCACAGCTGAGGTCACGGGGGAAATCTGTTATGCATAAGGTGGAAAGCCTTGTTTACAGATGAACAGAGGATGATGATTACAAAATACTGATACCAATAAACTAATAAGGAGTTCTATCCATATTCTCAGTGTTTTAATTCACTCGATTTGTGTTACTTCCACAACATTATTCCTACCTTTTTATGAAAAATTGTCTAGAACACAATGTCTAGAAAGGTTTTAACCTTGATCAATTGAACAGGAAGAGAAAAAAGTAAATGTCGAAGTTCCATTTGGATGTTTTTTCCCCAGTAAAATAAAACCAAGGGGGTCTCAACAATAAAAGATATTTAACTTCTTTAGTGTTTTGACAGTAGTCAAAATCGTTAAAGTTCCATTAGCCATGAATAATGATAATTAAAAATAGTTAGACAAGCCTTACTTTCCTCAACACACTTTTTCCTTTTTGCTGTCACACATTTAAAGCTTCTTATGAACCTGTAGCAGTCTAATAGGGATCGAGCTGTTAAAGAATAGTTTAATTACCAAGTTTGATGATTTCTGAATCTAGTTTGAAACCCAAACTTTTACATTTTCCAAATAACAAAAATACTCTAAAATATGAAATGACTGCAGTTTCCCTCAGCTGCAGCTGCAGACTTCACTGTCGACAGCTTTATTGTGGCTGTTTGACAACTGACAGTCAGTCGCCTCCAGTCAGTGTTTTCTTTAAGTTGTTGTCAGCAAAACATTAAACAAACATAAACAAACAATATGAAAAAGTAAAACATTTCATGCAAGCTACTGAAAGAGTAGAACTTTCAGAAACTAAACAACTTGAAGCGTTTTGCTCCTGAAGAGTGGAAAACTGAGCAGAGCTTCACTTCATGCTGTTCTTAAAAAAATAAAACATCCCAGATGAACAAAAAAGGACAAAAATATTTTAACTTCATATTATTTTCTGTTGTTGTTTGCTTGTAAACCAGGAGTTTATGTATTATTTGTTTAAATTCTCAGGAATTCATGGACATTTGTTTATGTTGAAGGGTGTGGGACTTAAAGCTTTTACTGCAACCAGCCACTAGAGGGCGCTGGTCTTGTTCAGCAGGTAGAATGCTAGAGCTGTTCAGCAGTTTAAAACATAGATCCAAACCCTAACCCATCCTAAATCACTGTTGGTCAACATCCAAACAAAAAGAATATGTTTTTTTATTTCTTCCTTTTAAATTCTTGGAGAAATAAAACTCATACTCAATTATAGATACATATAATGCATTATTGAACAGTGACATTTAGTTCACCTTTACGGTTGAGCTCATGAAAAATTTGACCAATTACTGATTTCCTCTCAGGCAATGTAATAAGTGGTTGAGCCCTTAGGTCATTTGTTCAGGCATGACATGGTGCTTTTTGTGAGGTCAAAAGAACTGATGTAGCTTCGTCATCAGGCCGTTTGTGGTCTGGCTCCTGGGCTCAGTCAATTAGGAAAATGAGTAGTATTTGCTTCCTTCCACAAGAGTCCCTTTCTTTCGTTTCTTTTAAATTAAATCAATCTTGCTATCACTCAGCTAGTCTAAACTGAGTCGCCCTCGTGTTCTTTTTATATGTGAAATAGAGGAAGAGTGAGACTGGTGTAGTAATCATGATTCTTTAAAAAGGAACAATCTTACACAACTTTTGAGCTTTTATATTGTTGAAAACAGCATTAAAGGTGGAATGTGGAACACGAACACCAAAGCGACATCTAGTGTGTAGTTGCAACAATAGAACAAGGTTACCAGCCGTCGGGATGCCAGGTTTGCTGCAGATATGTGAAGTGAGCAGCCAGCACCACGTCCAGTGACGACCTAAACTAACCCTGGTTTTAGATCTTTTATAGTCGCTCCTCTTCTGAGAAGGATAACGACATCTTCTGGGCTCAGAAGCAGCTGCCTGACTTGCCGAGTACGCCATTTTCCACAGAGCCAGCCTCGCTGTGCCGAGCGGACTGTTTACCGTATTTGGCAACCTGCAACGGTGCCCTCTATTGGCTGGCAGATGTAAACAAAAACTCAGCGTAGTGCCCGTCAAATAAATATTTGATTATTTTTTAATTAAAATATAGCTTTTTAAAAAAATACTGTACCTTCATTCTGCACACCTCTAAACGCCTCGTGGAGGGATTTGTTTTTTAAATATACTGTAGCTTTTTATTAAATTGTTCCATATTCAACCTTTAATTATAAAATGTAACTGGGTAACAAAGATTAAAATGATTCTTTTAAAGCAATTAAACATTGAAATTTTTGTGTTTATTAAATCTATCCCCAAACTCCATTGTCAACAAAGTATTAACACCCATCATTTCATAACTGTTAGATACATAAAAGAGATATTTCAGCTATGATAGAGAGAGCTTTTGTGTCTCTATCTTGGAGGAATATTATTTATGTCTCTCAGGTCTGATAAACTAATTGTGAGTGTGAGCAAGGTCAGTTGAGACGAGTAGGCTAACATCTCGAAAGTAACGCTACCAAGTAAGAAAGTAAAAACGTGCCTGGTTGCCGGCTGTTTATTTGGGTTTAGTTGGCGCCTTTATGTGACATCACTTCAAAGCACAACGCCAAGGCCAATCAGATGCTTCTACTACGTAGGTACATGTAGGAGTGAGAGAGACATGACAACCGAATAATCAGTTCATAGGTTGGTGTTTAAGGTTGGTTCAGCACGAGATGCCAACAATGCCAACGCTCACCCTACCAGGACCAGGACAAAACCGAGCTAACCATAGAGTAAATGCACCAAAACTCTCTAAACAGAGGTCGTCCAAGAAGCTACAACAGATGAGCTAGTACTTATTTATAACTGGCACATTAACAAAAATATCATTATTATTAATTTGTAACCACCATAATGAACATGCATTCGAAAAATTAAGTTAAAAAACAGTTAACCCATTTTAAAGGCATACTATGCAACTTTTTCATATTTTTAAATCATTTTCTTGAGCCAGTATGTGCTAAAATGACCCTTTACAGGGTTAATTGAAATGTCACTCAAACCCCCAACGCCCTCTGTGGCCAAAATAACCAACATTTGCAACTTCAGAGTGCTGGTTCGGTCTCTGTTGGACTTAGTAAAGTGGAGCTGACATGCCTGGCACTGCAGTGTGTTTCCAACATGTTTCCTGCATGTTTTAGATCATGAACACAGCTGATTTGTTTGATTTAGTGATGAACCGCTCCTGTAGACACTAATGAAGGCTGAGGAGACATTTCAGCAGTTAGATTAAGGCGTTAAAAAGACGAACGCACAGTGAGGAGATAAGTTTCACTTTTGCTTTCACTAACGGACACTAGGGGGTGCTAAAAGCAAGCCAAAACTGCCTAGTGTGTCTTCAACCAAGGAGTGTTTTCAAAGTGAGTTTTCCTTCCCGGTAACCTTGAGTACCATCCATCAACAGGTGTAGATCTGCCCCCACCCCCCTTTGCCACCCCACCTCCTCCGCTCTGTGTTATCAACAGAGCCCTGAGAAGATTGATACTCCCTGAGCCAGCTGGAAAAAAGAGAATGAATCTGAATTTAATATGACTTTGATGTATTATTTTCATCTTGGCCGGTGCCACGGACCCATCAAGAACCCATAACACTATCCTGCTGCATTTTAAAAGATTCACAATGGCTAAAACTTTTTTGATGTGAGAGACCGGAGACAGGATTGTGTACCACTGAGAATATTCTACATTTATTCAGTTAAATCTTTAGTTTAAAAGAGGATAAAAAAACAAGCCTCATCAATGAAATTCAGGTGGTGAAGTTATGATCTGCCTTGTACGTGATACTATAATTAAATATTACTAATTTACATTATTATTATTAGAGAAGATAACCTCTAAAAAGTGACTTTTTTTTAGTAAGAGGTGTTTTAAATACTGGAAATTAGCCGCTAGTTGGTTACTAATCTGGCTAGAAATGAGTATTGCTCTGGTCAGAGGATCTCTTCCATGTCTCCAGAGACTCTGCTTGCTTTAATAACATCACCAGCAGGTAGGAACTGATCTGACCAAACAATCCCTTTAGACACAAGAAAATAATGTATTTGGGTGACATTATTGGGTATCGTGAATCATAAACTTAGCTGATAAAGATAAAATATTATAGGTTAGTTTTTATTCTATTAATACTGGTGACATACAGAGATGTTGCCAGTTCTTCTAAAAATATAATTTTGTATTGTATAAAATCTAGAGGCTAATTTAATGTCAAAATAAGCAAAAATCTAAATGTATGGTATTTATCATCAATTCATATGTTTCAAAAACTGCAGAAGTAACAAGCAGGGGGTTACAGCACATACTGTACATGTATGCATTCAACACAGTGGCATCCAGGTGGACCCGCTGAATCATTAGGCTGTCCTGTTTCAGCAGCCTGCAGGCTGCCCTGCAGGCTGCGTCACAGCTGATATGTTAAACAAGGTCATTATATTCCAGTAACATCTAAAAATATGACAATGTCATCAGAATTTCTTATTTATTTAACAGACATATTTAGCACCTGAAAACCTGAGCTGCAGGATCATAAATATAAATATTTATCGTTATTATTTTGGGGCAGCAACCCTAATAACGTGTGATTTACTTACAGAAAAGACGATTAAGCTAGCTTTCAAACACAAAGGTATAAGGTTACATGGGTGGTTAAAATATTCATCATTCACAAATGTCAAACAACAGACTTTGGCCTTCCAGTATTTTTTATAGTAAATCTTTGAGGTTTTTATTGTTGAGGGAAAGATGTTTAGACAATAGCAAGCATGCTGTAGGTGTTTGGGTCGTCTATCTTTAAATTTAAATCCATCTAAACTCTAACCGTAACCCCAAAACGATGGGAAAAATACATATACGTTCAGTTTTTCACCTGCTTGACATTTACATTATCTTGAAGCTAAGTTCAAGTATCATTGGGTGTCATCCATAGACTGTATACGTAAGACTGACCTCCGTGACGTGACCCGTAGGTTTCTGAAGAGCTGAATTGAAGCCCAGTTGCTGGTTACTACCACCGTCTTCTTGGCTGCATCACGCAAAAATGGGGTCAAGAGGTGGAGCTGATAGTGGGGCTGTGAGCGTGGGGGCAGATGATTGACACCCATCAAACTTTGAGCCGGAGTTTAGCCAGAAAACCGTGGTTGAGCGACTCTGCTACCCTCTGCCTTCTAGGCTGTAACACATTTAATGTGAGGCTGAGGCTGAGGCCTTCCCCGGAGCAAGCAGGAGGGAAGCCGCTAGCGCTAGTGCTGACAGCTGATCTGCTACCTGTCAATCAAAATGACACGCCCCTAAGTATTCATGATTTCAAGCTTTAATTACATCTAAACTGATAAGTTACAAAAACATTCATCCCCCCCAGAGCTGTCATTATACTTGACCTATTAAACCTAAAATATTTTTTTGTACCAGGCTGTAAACATGTTTATTTCTGCTGTGAAGTTGACATTTTTAACATGGGAGTCAATGGGAACTTGCTCCTTTCTGAAGCCAGCCCCTAGTGGACTGTCAGTGACATTGCCAACAGTGAAGCCCTGTGACTTTTGAGGAAATTGACAGCCATCACAAATATTTGAGACAGGTTTAATTATTACAGGAGAACATCCATCAGTACATATTATATTAATGAGATTGGTAAGGACATTAGCATGAGCGCTTTGACATAATAGCTTTTAAAATCATCTTTGTAATATTGTACAGTGCTTTACAAAAATGCTTTTCAGGCTTATTTTTGATAAAACATTTCAGATTCAACTACTGAGCATCTATTAAAATAATAAATGGGACTGCTTGTTTCCTCTTGAGCTGTGCCTTAAGCATGGCTGACCTTTAAATCCTGACAGCAGTGTGTTTTCAACTCTTACATCAAGTCAAATCATCAAACTTTCATGGTGTTTCACACGAACAGTATTTTGTAAATTCTTTTAATCATCCCTTTAGCGTTACATGGTTCTTAAACTTTGATGGTTACATCTGACAGTAATATAATATTTCTGTTGGAATGACCATGTGGTGATAAACTGACGGTGGTGCAAAGGTTTGTAAAATAGTGTTTGAATGAATTCTAAAGTTTCTTTTGATTGGAGAAGTTTTGAGATGGCAGTGATTTATTACATAACCCAGCTCAGACTCGTGTTTTGCTCGTCCAATAAACCCTTATTTTATGGTGTCCCTCCTAGTCTGAACTTCATATTTTATAGCAGAACGAAAAAGTGAATGACTGTTAATTTTACTCTTCGTTGTGTAATCCTACCTCATGGAGGTTTTGTCACATCTTGATCCATCGGATTTGTGACAGACTCCATTTTCATTCAGTGAAGAATAAACGCCAAGATATTTGTTTCCCTTTTATGAGTCTCCCACTTTTTTATTATTATTTAGAACAAAACAAAACAATCAAAATCAAAATCAAAATCATACCAGGCCGAAAAGCTGGAAAAATACTTTCTACATACACCAACATTGTTATCAAGTACAACATGTTAGCCTCATCAGCACCCGTTTACACTGTAGCTCTGTGTTTGTTGGAAATGGGTGGGGATAAATAAATTTTTGTTTAGAGCAAAACAGTTGACAAATAATTTAAAGGTGGAATATGGAACAATTTAATAAAAAGCTATATTTTTAAAAAAGAATACCTCCACGAGGCGTTTAGAGGTGTGCAGAATGAAGGTACAGTTTTTCCTTTAAAAGCTATTTTTAAAAATTAATCAAAATTTTATTTTGACAATCACAACACTGGGTTCATGTTTACATCTACCAGCCATTAGAGGGCACCGTTGTGGTAAAATGTTTGCTCTGCAAGGCTGGGACTGTGTAAAATGGTGAAATCAACAAGTCAAGCAGCAGATTCTGAGCCCAGAAGATGTTCTAAAGTAAATACTGTTGTAAAATAAATTTATTAGTAGAAATCAGTCCTTACCCTGTACGATTCATCACTGGACATGGTGCTGGCTGCTCACTTCACGTATCAGCAGTGAACCAACACCACGACGGCTGGAAAATTTGTTCTGTTGTTGCAATAACACCTATGAACACTAGATGTCACTATAGTGTCTGTGTTCTATATTCAACCTTTAAGGGCTCTGTATTTTTGACATTGCTATTTTAGTACTTCATTGTGGATATGAACATTGCTAGTGAAGAAAAAATAAAAGAAACAATTAATTTAAGCAATTTAGGTAAGGTCTAAATAAGTGATTGTGATTGGTGATTTAATCTCTTTCAGTGTTTTGGATGAAAACATGCTTTTAGCATTAATTTTCCTATTAACTGGATTTTTATTTGTTTTACCACTTTAATAACACCGAGCTGTTTTAATCCCAAAATGTATATTCATCTCCAGAATCCCCAAACATCAATCTCCATTTAAAACCATATTTTCATTTTAATCAACAGCATGATAACAGTTTTGGATGATCTTTAATAATAAAACAAAGCAGTGCAGCGCAGGTGCGCGTATGTACATGAGCAGGTCACCGGAGTGTCTCACTCCTAGTTTAGAGCTGCTCGAGCAGAGAAAAGGATGAAAACGTCGGCAATTTGAAACCTTGTTAGGAATTTATGAAGTGCTAAAATGCTTTCTCCCCAGAGAGCCGAGCCAGCTGCCGGTGCCACTGTGAGCCGTTTAGTGCAGAGCCTCGTCACCAGGCTGAGATGGCAAGCACGGTACACACAAGTACTGAAACGCAAACAAACTCCGCCTTTCATATCTGCTGGCCTGGCTTTTTCACTCTGAAACCCAACAGCTGTAGATTTCCATTGAGCTAATTGGCCCAACATTGACATTTATTACCCCCGGGTCCCCTGGAGAACACTACCACACGCAATGCATTTATTGCCATTCGCTTTGCGTTAATGCTGGCTTAAACTGAAGCCTGAATATGATCACGGCGATAGGACTTCATTCATAATTCATAATAGTTTCTGTTAATTTATGCGTTCCCAAGATCCCAGGAATAGAAACACAATGATGAATCTAAAGTGAGTGACGTCCCTTTGTGAATGGGTTGTTTTATGGATTACTACCAAATACTCACTCTGATGTTTCTGCATTTTTATATAGAATGAAGAAAGGGTACAAGACCTAATGAAAACATTGTGTCTTCTCTGTTCCAGTTTTCAGTGAGGATCTGCATTCCAGCCTATATTTTGTCAATGCATCTCTGCAAGAGGTAGTATTTGCCAGCACCACAGGGACTTCTGTTCCCTGTCCTGCTGGGGGGGCACCGCCTGCTTCGCTCCGCTGGTATTTGGCTACCGGCGAGGAGATCTACGATGTCCCGGGCATCCGCCACGTCCACCCCAATGGAACCCTCCAAATCTTCAACTTCCTGCCATCCAGCTTCAGCAAGCTGATCCATGACAACACGTACTACTGCACTGCCGAGAACCCTTCTGGCAAGATAAGAAGTCAGGATGTCCACATCAAAGCTGGTGAGTCTGCTGCAAGCCTGGAGCAGGAGGAGGATTTGACTTCATAGTAGAAAGAGGAAAAGAAAAATGAGCTGTGTTAAAGAACATGACAAACACACATGCACGCTACACACACACCGTCGTTGCATTTTTAGTGGTGACATTTGCTGTTATATTGATAAATTTTACAAAGAAAAAAATAGTATAATCAGTCATGCTGATACAGTCACAGTAGATCAAGGCGTTTGTTGCATGATTTTAGTTAAACCTCAACTTAATATTGGTCAATGGATGTAATGCACCAAATAAATGATCACGAAAACAGTCAGATTTTTGTATTAATATGTATTAAAGGCATACTATGAAAATTTTTCATATTTTTAAATCATGTTCTTGAGCCAGTATGTGCTAAAATGACCCTTTACATGGTTAATGAAATGTCACACAAACCCCCACAATCCTCTGTGGCAAGAATCCCACACTTGCAACTTCAGAGTGCCGGTCCTGTCCCTGTTGGATTTAGTAAAGTGGAGCTGACATACCTGGTGCTGCAGTCTGCTTCCAGCATGTTTCCTGCATTTTTTAGATAATGAACACAGCTGATTTGTTTGATTTAGTGATGACCGCTCCTGTAGACACTAATGAAGGCTGAGGAGACATTTCAGCAGATATATTAAGTTGTTAAGGTTCAAGGATTAAGGTGCAGCCCCAGGTATGTCAGCTCCACTTTACTAAGTCCAACAGGGACCAGGCCGGCACTCTGAAGTTGTAAGTGCGGTATTCTGGCCACAGAGGGCGGTGGGGGTCTGTGTGATATTTCATTAACCCTGTAAAGAGTCATTTTAGCACAAGAAAACAATTTAAAATATGAAAAAGTTGCATTGTATGCCTTTAATTTTACAGTTCAGCTTATTTTCCAGGTAATCTGCAAATTTTCTTTCTTAACAAATGACTAAATTTGACCAAATCTTTCTTTTATTGTCCTGTTGTCTCTTGATCAACTTGAACATGTTTTGTTTTTTCTGGGTGAATAGTGTCGAGGGAACCCTACACAGTCAGAGTGGCTGACCAGAAGGCTTTCAGAGGCAGTGTAGCCGTCTTCAAGTGCATTATTCCAGCTTCTGTGGAGGCCTACGTCACCGTTGTATCATGGGAGAAGGACACCGTCTCACTCAGCTCAGGTACGACAAAGTTCAGTGGTTCTGTGCATCGCTCAGATCATCCATGCGTCACCAACAGGTTAATTATTGGAAAAGGGAGCGGCTGTTTTTTTTCCCAGCCTCTGTCCGTGATTTGTTCTCCACAGTTTGGGCAACATGTCCAGTGAGTCATCATCTTACCTGTTTACTGTTATTGTAGGCCATTACCGGGGCTCTACAGCCTGTGCAGCTCCATCCTCCCTCTAGCCAGAGGATGTTGATACCTGTCCGAATGAATCACTGCATTTCTCTCTCCTTTACACGCTCCTCCTCAGCCAGCTCCAATTTGAGTCCAGCAAGGGGTAAAGTGGCACATTTTTACATAGCATTACATAGCACTGACCCAGTTACCTTCCTTGTTTGAATCCAGCAGCACAGCATGATAACGCAAGACAGCAGAAGTGAATTTTTACTAGTTAAATGGGATGCTTATCTCTTTGATTGCTCCGTGTACTGCCCGCTGGCTGGTTCTGCTTCATACGGGGAGGCGTTCGGGGACCTGTAAGTGAGCCCTTGATGTCATTTGACTGAGGGCAGAATCTGGGACAGTGTTTCGGTGGCATTTTAAATGTGTCTGCTCGAGCATGAAGATGTGTCTTCTGATCCATGCCGCAGACTTATTTACTGGAGGTTGCTCAAGTTACTGGCTGCGAGCTGCAGGTTGAAGACGCCGCCTGATGACACGGAGATTGAGCGAACGTGCGGCATGCAGATGTGATTATGTTCCGCAAATGAAATGAATCATGTAGACAAGGTTTACGTGTTTATCTTGGCTGTGGGATGAAGAGAAGAAAAAATATCCTTTGTGAGCTAGGGCTGCTCGGATATGGCACAATTCTGAGTCGTGATAATTTTGGTTATTTTTCACAAGTATTTATCATGATTACTAATTAAAACATCCTGCAATAGGAAACATCCTGCATTTAAGTCTCTTTGTCAGAAAAAAACACAAAAACTGTTGTCAAAATAAGCACAACGTTGTTTATTATTACTTGTTTTCACTTTACCATATATTCAGTTGTATAATTTTAATGAATTCCTTCAGAATATACATTTATGATCACCAGGAGGCTTTGTCTTGATAGATTTAAGTTTTTATAGAAGAGATTTTATTTGATTATAAGAAGCATAAAACATCCAGAGATCCTATTTTGTGGAGCTGGAGCCAGAGTTGAGCTGTTTAGACCAAAAGTGCTGCAGTGCACTTGATAAAACAGAGAAAAGCTGCTCGAAAGTGCTGTTTTTTTTTTTTTAGAAGTTTAAATTTAAAATCAGAAGGAGAAAGTTAAAAGCTCTCCGATGATTTTTTGTCGATAATAATTTTGTGATCATTAGGACTCACATTTGTTTAATTGCACCACCCTTTTGTAAACTATAGCATCTTTATTCTTATGAAAAATGCTGGTAATAATTTGGCAACACGGCGTAAACATTTTTATCTGTTTCTGCTATTTTTATTATCTTTTATAAAAAAAACACTCACTGCCTATTAAATCAGCTCTGCATTGTGTGTGTATGTGTGTGTGTGTGTGTGTGTACGCGCGTGCATGCTTTAATGGATCCTACTGTATTCTCTGTGTTCTTCAGAGTTATTTTGCGAAGTTTAAAAAGAACAATGGAATTGGATTGTCCGTGTTTACTTCAATAAGCATTGCAGCAGGAGAGTGCTGTCAAAAGCATGAGCACACGGTCAAAATCACTGCTGCTCGGTGATAAATATTTGATGGAAGATTCTGATGCATGAGCGGATTCACCTCACACTGTTATGGAGAGGGTATGTTTACTCAGGAAGTGTGTGTGTGTGTGTGTGTGCGCTCATGTTTGTGCATGAGCAGAAAGGAGAGAGAGAGAGAGAGCTACTGGGATACCAAACAGAACTTGACAATGGCAACTGGATGCATTTTGACCCAGCCTAGTTTTCTGACTTTTGTTGCAGCCTCTTTTTTTTCTTTTCATAAAAGAAGATTTGGTCTCAGCGGACACAAAAAAAAGCAATCCCGCAGATGCACTGAATTATTAATCTCAGGTTTTTGTTGTGAACGTTAACATCAAGTGCACTTCTCTACCCTTACATTGTTCATGGGGATGAGAGCAAAAAAAAAGGCACAAATGTTGAGATTTTACTCTCAGCTGAGAACACAAAAACACGATGGGTTAATAGAACAAAGTAAACCCTCGGTCACTAACTGATACGGTGAAAAATGGCTGAAATCAAAGCTGCAGAAATCTTTGACTATCTAGTAAATTTGCATTCGTAGCAAAAATAGATGCATAATTACAGAGCAGGGCCTGTCTTAATTAATCAACTGTGATTGAAAAGTTAATTACAATATGAATTACCTTTCAGAATGAGGACTGCTTAGTAGTCGTTTGAAGTGGCCTGTTTCAATGGAAATGAGCGTGGTGCAGGCTCACCGGGCCTAATGTTGCCACTAACATACCATTAACCCGTCATGAATTTTAAAATTCGTCTCCCAGCACGAGCTTTCAAATGGCCGGCACCCATCGCCTCTTCGCCGCTTTTAATAAACAATTGACAGAGCTAATAGAGATGAAAGGATCCACAAAAAGAAAGAAAGAATGAAAGTAGAGTAGCGAGAGGAGGAGTTCCTGCCAGGAGTTTTGATACAACACACCTTTATCTGGATGCACGTGTCTGTTGGTGTTGCCATGTGCACACGTTCATGTCTATGAAGTTGCTTTTGTTTGTGTGCTCTTGTGTGTTTGCGTGTCAAGTGGACATGTTTTTCAAAAGGGGATGGAGCTGAGGCTCTGTGTGTGTGTGTGTGTGTTTTGTTTTGATATGAAGCAGAGTAATGAGCTAGCTGGCCTTGGTTGCAGACAAAACCGGTGCTCAGATACGGAAAGAGCTGCAAACACAAGATGCAGAAACCTTGTACTACTTGAACATCTTGTGCAATCTGAGCATAAATTTAGTGTCTGATTCTAGAAACGTCTTCTGAATCCTCCTCATGCACACTTTGGTATTTTTCAATCATTTTCTTCTACATCCAGCATACCAACACCGACCTTAGGGGAGATCATCAAAGAGTGAACATATCGTTGACTTTGAGCTAAGACCTAGACTTTTTTTATGTGGATTTAAAATTTTCATCCATTAAAAACACACATTCTGCATATTCATCCAATTGCTTGAAAAGGACTCAAAAGTTCAAGCTAAGGGATAAAAAGTGATGATTACATCATCTTACAAATAGTAATCAAGACCCATCAGTCAAATGTTAACGTGCTCAAGCTACAAAATACTATATCAATACCATTATCCAGTTACTGACCCAGAGTGAAACCTGACACAGCTGCAGATAAGAACAGGAGACTCAGACCTTTGGAGTAATGATGGCAGGAGAATACTGCTACGCTAGGAAAAGCCTTTTATTGGAAGGTTTGGTATCATTTGGAATTTAAATCCTTTAAATTTCTTACATCATGTTTAATAAGCTAGCTGTAGAGGACAGGAAGCTGTAATTGGTATTAAGACACGTGGAAAGATTAAAGGGAAAAAGAAATCTTTGCATTTCTATTTCGGTTTTATGGATATTTCAACAATTTATATACTTTTTTATAATTTATGTTTTAAGATTACAACTATATTTGTTGTGACTTAAATAAGCATGTCTGAACAAATGGTCTACGTTCAGTTCTTTGAATTTTAAAGAACAGCTAAAACTTCTAAAAATAATAATGGACCGTTTCCTTCCTCCTCAAAGCAAAAATAAAAACAAAGGACAAACAAAGTGACATAGCCTATAATCTACATATCTAATGGATTTACAGTTTCATATGTGCAGAAGGAAACGTATTTCCCTGCACGGTGAAATTCTTACTTTTCCGCCCACACTGGAGGACAAAGTATAATCAGGTATAGAGTAGTAATATAACGCATGCTTCTGAAAACATCAGGAAAGAGGTGGGCGATGTGACAATGTTAGATTAGCAGGTATTACCATGTGCCACAGCAGAGATGTCATGTTCTGCTCATCAGAACAACTGGGAACGGAGCATGCTTAAGGGCTGTTTCTGCCTGGACCATTTTAGATGCGACACACTCTAAGTCTGATCACTTCCTGCCTGGTGGTATTGTGACTTTATGAAAAAAAAGAAGAAGGTAAAGATGGGTTAAAAGATTCCTGGATCCTTGAAAGCAAAATCTAATAAAGCAAGGCTGACTTAAAGTCATACTATGCAACTTTTTCATATTTGTAAATCATTTTCCTGAGCCAGTATGTGCTAAAATGACCTTTACATGGTTAATGAAATGTCACTCAGACCCCCCCCAACCCTCTGTGGCCAGAATCCCGCACTTGCAACCTCAGAGTGCTGGTCCGGTCCCTGTTGAACTTAGTAAATGGAGCTGATATGCCTGGAGCTGCAGTCTGCTTCCGGCATGTTTCCTGCATGTTTTAGATCATGAACACAGCTGATTTGTTTGATTTAGTGATGAACCGCTCCTGTAGACACTAATGAAGGCTGAGGAGACATTTCAGCAGTTAGATTAAGGTGTTAAAAAGACAAACGCACAGCGAGGAGATAAGTTTCACTTTTGGTTTCACTAACAGACACTAGGGGGTGCTAAACACAAGCCAAAAGTGTTCCTTTAACACGAATTTACTGTAAGTTGTTTACTGGTTACAGCAATATTGATATGTGAGCATTACTAGCATCTTTTAGCATAAAGCCTAATTTGTACTTCTCTGTCTGCGTGGGTACAGAGACGCGCAACGCCATTATGCGTCGGCGCAAGGGCTCTCCGACAGGTTGACGGAGACGTTCCAAACTTTTTAACTATCCGTCGAAAGAGACGGAAACCGCAAGCTTGTTATTGGCTGAGATTTTTAGACAAATGTGAGAGAACCACTTTATTATTATTTATTTAAATCTCCACAATATATTTATAGCTATACTATGTTAGCACGTTGTGAAGAGGCATGAGAAAAATGTTTTAAGCTAGCTTGTTTTGCAGATTTGCCATTGTAGCTTTAATATTCAGGAGCCTTGTGACACTATAAATAACTTTATAGAATTCATTTGTTAAGATAAATTGATATAAATTGTGATAAAATATTGATTTTACAGTAGAAATATTATATATTTACCTCTTGTGTGTGTGCCCATTCGCTCCTTCCTTCCGTTTGTTCTCTCCCTCCCACCCCATGGCTTTGACTGTTTGTCTTTTTCTGTTTTCCTTTTATCTCATTGCATAACCTGCTTGGCATAGTGCCACAATCAATTTCTGACTTCATAAAAAATACAGTCTTTTATTTGCTTTATGCAAATAAGCCCATCTAATGCTGAGGAGAAAAGAATTTTTCTGTTTGATTCATGTCGCCTGCCTAAGAGGTGAAAATGCTTCCTGACTCGCCCATCCTGCTAGCTCCTCTCTCTCCTGTGCGAGCGCTGATAGAGGCTAATTAAACAGTTGGTTTGCTAATAGAATCACAGTCTTAACCAGCCACCAGCCCAGTCGCTGGAATGTTAAAGATGTCTGCTGTAGGTGTTTGTCTTACGGCACCGTCGCTCGCCCGGGCAGGAATTTATCATGTCACTGATGTGCCACTGCCTCCATTTTTTACGGAGATTGACAGTGAGGGCACCGAGAGGCAGGCAGAGTTACGGCTGTAAATTCAACACGCCCAAAGTCAGGCCAACCTTGAAAGGAGGGCACGGTGGTAGGAACGGGGATGCATAGAAATGTGGCGAGCACGCGGGCAGATTTAGAGGGAAGGAAGTGAGATTGAAGTTTGAGGAGACCAGAAAGGGAGGTGTTGAGGATTATTCGTCGGTAAACAACCCACTGCAACGTTCCCTCTTTGCCGTCTTCCTTCTTATTTTCCTCATTCGCTCTTGTGCCATACGTTCTCAATCTCTCATAGATTTGTTGATCTTGTTCGGAAGGCTTGAAAGTGGGTCACGGCTCAAGCAGGACCGCCTGATCCCTGTTGCCACGTAGGAGGCAGATCTGGATGTGGATGTTTATCGCACATAAAGGTTTCTGTTAGTGAGCACATCTATTTTAGTTTTTATTTTTGTGCACAATACTCCACCCATCCTGCAGTGAAACCTTATGAAAACAACACAAGATTCTGCACCCCACCTCCTCCTCCTTCTCCTTCACCTCCTCCTCCTCCTCCTCCCACACAGATCAGCAGTTAGTGAAATGCTGACCCTTGTCTTTCACTGCACCCCTTTTCCCAGTCCACTCTCACACAGCTGCCTGAGCGCTGAAGAAGACGGGATGTTTGCTGATTTTCTGTGTTTATTTTCACAGAATTCTGTAATCACTGTCTGTGTGGGGAGTCGTTGCATAAATTATGATAAACTGTTTCAGGGTTGGGATCTCCTATAGGAGAAAGAGGAAGGAAAAGAGAGCAAACAAAAAAAATCAATAGTTGTGTGCATTAATCACGCTGCTGCCACAGAGACTTATGAAAACGTGAGCTGAAGGATGCATTTGCAACATATGAGCGCTGCGGGAAGGAGAGTTTGGGGAATTGGAGGACCCTTTTAGCATGGAGCTAGAAGTTGTTCAGACCTTCATTCTCAAAACGCAGCAGTGTTTGTCTTTTAGTCATCAAATCTTTAGGTCGTTCAACATTTTTTCAAAAACATGTTTCTAAATTTCATCATTGTTTAATTTATTTAAACTTATTTTTTACAACACGTGCTTTCTTGATGTTCTGGCTCACATCTTTAGTCCTTTTTGGTTTCACAGCGTTGCACATTAATGAGGTTTTCTGGAAAGAAAGAAAACCTCGCTCTCCTCTGACTTTCTCTTTGAGCTGTTGCTGTTTGAAGTCTCCATCTTAGAGGGTTTGAGAACGTGATACATATTTGATAAGGATCGATTGCAGGGTTACCGAGACTGAGATGGAGGGAAATTGATCTCGGACTGGGCTTCCCAAAAGTATCTTAAACCTAAGGTGATCTTTGAAGCATCCCACTAGCTCAGCAGCAGCGCTAGACTTCATTTAATTATTAAAATAAATGCAGATTTCTCCCTTTGTTTTTTTGTTCATGAGTAAAAACACTAAAATAAAACTTGTTTTCAAGGCTTGGATTTGTTTAATGGTTAATCTAAGGTGTTTTATTACATGGTTACTTTGCACGTAGAACAATAAGACAATCTGTTTAGTGACAGGAGACCGAACAGCAGACGACGTTCTGGCGTGGTGGCTGAGATTCCCAGCTGATGCTCCATACGGATCGACAAAATCAACAACTGTTGAGTCGGGCATCCTTCCATCAGTGTTTACTAATAAACAGTTGCAATATGGCAGCTATTAGACTGTTTAGGCAGGGAATGATTAGGGTGATGATGGCTGGGCGCGATGGGAGACTGAACATGCTCTCATCTTTAATAGGCAATTTGGCTACGGAGGATGGCTCTTTATTTTTGACTTGGACTCAACACAGCAGCTCAAATGAGCGCTGATTTAGAAGAGTGTGCTGTCAGTGCGCTGTAGTAATCTGCTTTATAGTAATGCTGTAAACTTACATGATGCAGGGCAATACGATGATATATCAAGACTGTATTTATTTTAAGTTTATTGCAGATCTTGTAAAGATTTGTTACAGAATCGTTTAAGATAGCAGAACCACAAATTTATGGACTATAAAACAGCAAAGTTGCTTGGAGAAAAGTTAAAAATGTGGGTTTATATTTGGGGTGAAGCTCCGTTAAAGAGACGGGTCCATCCTGCCGGAACGTAGAGATCGTTGTAGTTAAAACCCTCTAATGGGCTGGAACTGGGCCAGAACTGGGCCTGGCATCAGGCCAAAACATAGATTAGTAATAAGCATGGTGTGAGCTAATTACAGTTGGAACAAGCAATCATTTGTGTTTATAAACGCTTGTGGACGTGGCTTTTTGTGGCAGGTGGTGGGGTTTACGTCCATATGTCCCCAGCTGAAACGCTGGGCCGAACGGAGACAAGCTGGTCTCATAATGCGACAACGTCTGATCCCATCTTAAAGTGACTGATTAGAGTAAAAAAGGCACTTAATAACTGAAATCACCCCGCTGACCCTAATAGGGATTTCTCACTCTGTTTTTTTCTACCCTCATCTTCCATCCAATCAAGGATTAATGTGTGCTCTTATTCTGCTCCCAGGGTGGTAAATCTGCAAAAATACAGTAAATCACATTGAGCCTCTTTAAACTTTCACACAGAGCCTCAGAGCCTGTGGCCCCATGCTAAGCATCTGTAACACTGATTAGACATGATCATGGTTTTAGCACACCTGCTGGACACCAATCAGAGGACGGGATATAATTGAGTGTCTTGATATTTCAAAACAGCCCACAGATCAGCACATTTAGCTCATTTTATCCGGATGTCCAGTTTACAAAGTGAATCATGCAGTCTGTGGAAACCGTGGCCGAACAAAATAATCATGTTGTCTCAGCCAGAAAAAGATTGATTTTGATTTGGACATGTCTGCTGACATTGTTTGAGAGTGTTTTGGTGGATTAACTGATACTTTGAAAAATAACACAAATTGTATTCATGTGCCAGAAAATTAGGCTAAAGCATACTTCACACTGGAAGCATCAGCATCGCGGAACGGCAGCGGAACGGTTTACTTGCGATTTTCGCTGTGTGCCAGTCCACACTCGGTCTCAGCTGCGAAGCGGCTTCACCACCATACTCCTCGCTGCACTCGCGAGATCACAAGATCCCTCGAGACTTCAAAGGTCACGATTTGTTTATGCCATCTGCCATTAAAGCAGCATTCCGCAACTTTGCAGTTATATGGTCTCTGTCGCCCTGTAGAGGCTTGCTGCAAAACGTCACTGTCGTAAAATCAAATCTCTCTCTCAGTAATAAGAGGCATGTTTACATTCCTAATGTCAGGCAAAACAACGAAAACAAACTTTTCCACCTTCACACATTGAATAAATAGTTTTATCAGGACTGTATAACAACTTTATGCCCGACCAAACACAATAACCCTGGTGAAATCATTTATTACTTACCTAGCCATTAGCAGCATGGCTAGGTTAGAGTCCGTAGTTCATGCCGTTCTTTCGAAAAAGAGCTCTCCAGCGAGGAAAAGACGGCCCAATAATAACTCTTTGCTCTTGCTCTATCATGTTCTTCTTTTTTTTTCCTATATTCCTTTGATAAGGGATTTCTAGCTTTCTTTGGTGAATCTGCCACTGCTAAACCGCGAGTCTACATTATACAATTATGGCAAGCCAAAGGGATAAAAAATGCGCGTTCTAAACTCGCATTATGTCCGCCAAAACACTCGTTCAAGATGCGCGTTTTGGCGGACATAATGCTCGCTTTTAGAACACGCGGGTTCTTGCCCCCTTTGGCGTCAAAACGCGCGTTCAAGATGCGCATTTTGGTAGACATAACGTGAGGTTTAGAAGGCGTGCTTTTTTTTAACCCTTTGGCTTGCCATATTCTGCCATAAAACGACACCCAGTCAGTACTTCCGGCGCTACCCGAAGCACAAAAACTGTATAGCGCAGTAAACAGACGTGGGACCCCCCAACACTATCACAGGTATGAAAATGAACATAATAGATAATAGTATGACGCAAAAACTTTACAAAAACGCATAATTTTAAGGTGTAAAAGTTGCGGAATGTTGCTTTAAACCAAAAAGAAGGAAATCATGTTTGACATCGCTGTTTTTAATGTCATATATAATGTTGTTCCTCTCCATTGCCAGGATTAAAGCCATGAAAAACACACCGCTGCACTTCTCGAACAATGCAGGAAGTAAATAAGTCGTGAGGTCACACGTATAGATAGCATCGTTGCAATAGACTTTTATTTTGAAAATTACTGGACATTTTACACTGAAACCAAATGTGATTTCATGTCTAGCTCTATGTTAACTGCGGAAATTGATGCATCCCAGAAGTGGCTTGCAGCAAAAATAGAACTCGAGCCTATCCTTAGCGGTGCAGCATGCTGCTTCTGGGATGTGTCTGAAAATTGCCGCATCACGGCTGGTTTGAATCACCCCCACAGACTATAATGGATTCTATTTGAAGCAGCGACGTTCCGCTGCTGTTCCGCACCGCTGATTCTTCCAGTGTGCAGTAGGGGTAAACAGCACTTATCACAGTGTTGTTTTTATTCCCGGGAGGTGAGTTATATCGACATCTAGTGGTGCAAATTTCAAACTGCAACCAACTGAATCGATCACCCACACCCAAACTTAGCGCATAAAGCAAACACGATAGTGAAGACTTTTTTCTGACTTTTATGTCAAAATAAAAGCAATGGAGTAAAATATGTTAGCAAGTACAGCTGCTTGATTATGTTTTGGTATTTATTTATCAGATACTATAAGTACATTTAAGTACCCAACATGCACATTTTTGGCCCGAGGAGGAAAAACGGACAACCTGGAGAAAACCTGTGCATGCATTGGGAGAACATGAAACCTCCATGCAGAAAGGCAGCAACTGGGAATTAAACCTGAAACAGTCTTGCTGCTAGGCTAACAGTGCTACCAACTGCACCACTATGCAGCCTACATTAAAAAATCTTCCCAATTATTTAACACAAATACTGATTAGCTAGAAAACACTTTACATTTTCAGGCAGCAGGTGGCAGAGTGGTGATTAAAACTTAAGCAAGAAAAAGAAAAAATAAAGGACTTATCATATTAGAAACAATAGAAACTACCATAAACATATTTTGACCTAAGTTTTTAAACCGGTTGATTTACATTAAACATATAGATATTAATGAAATGTAACTGTCTACTCTGTTGATCACTCACATAAAAATAGACGGACTGTGCTGCTAATAAAGCAGAGAAGAGTTGCTACGGAAGCCCGAAAGTCCAAGCTTGGAGTCATGGCATACAGAGGTGTTTTCACACAACGTTAAAAATAGAAATGTATGGAAACAAAATCCCTGGCTGTGGCTGCACAGAATGTGTGACGTCATAAATGTTTGTGTTGCGTTATGCCACCAGTGTGTTTTGCCTTCATTCCTTCCCTACACTGGCTTTTCAAAACACTCATATGTGAGTTAAAACCTTCAGAAGGGATAGAAGTCTGTCTTGTTCTTAAATTTGAGGACTTTTTCTTGTTGATCACATACTTTGTGACTATTTGGAACTAAACACACCTTTTAGTATCTTCATCACTGTTATTATTTGTGAGTTTTTAATTCTATCTAAATCCCTTGTGAAGGAAAACATGTCGGTGAGCTCCCTGATAAACCCTTAGTTTCTAAAATACTAAAGTCAAATTGCATGAAACATTTAAGTTTTGTTTTCAATAAGTTCTCTCCAGATTGAATTCCTCAATAACCAGCTAACTTCACTGCAAGGTGACCCTCTGTATTTCTTTTGATGTAGGAAGCACAAAGCATCATTATTTTTCTTCAAGGCTCGTTCTCTCTCTTCTTGCTTCTCTCCTCTGGAATAAGACACACGTGGACTACACTTGCAGCCTGTCTTTGACCTCACCTTCCCTTCACACAGCCATCGATTTAGATCCAAACACCAAAACTCCCTGCAGACTGCTGCTAAGTGGCTGTGGTGGAAACAGCATGGGGTAGATGGGCAATAACAAGTCACTTTCTGCCACATCCTTACTGCTCGTTATGTGATCAGGGAAATTTGTGAATATTTTTCATCGTTTTATTGCAATACATTTCAAAGGTAATGTGTTTGTGAAAGGGTGTGTTGCACAGTAAAGATGATGCAAATCAGGCTTTGCCTTCTGAGTGACGTCACGAGGTGACGACCGTGAACGGAATGGCCTTTTGACAGAAGCAGCCTGCAATCTTCACATCAGCGTAGGAGTTTGAACCGGCCAATCAGAGGCGAGCACCCATCACTGCACACGCTTATCACCTGCATACAGCTGCTGCTGCCCCTCTGAGAGAGACTGAAGGGGATGGAGAGAAAGGAAAGAAAGAGCGAGAATGAATGGCGCGTCCAAGACAGAGGACGATTTGTGTTCAATCATTGAACATTCATGGCGGCATCTCTATGTCATTATTTCTGAGAAGTCTATTTGAAGCCTTTCCCCCTCCCTGAATGTTATGATCCACATTTGTCATTTAAGATAAGGAATTTAAATAAAGAAAGAAGAAGCAGCCATATTTTTATTCAGGTTGGTGTTTCTAGAGTCCAGCGATAGTTAAAATGAGATTTAGAGTGGGAACGTGCTTTACAGCCCTTGTGTTATGAGAAGGAAAAGAGAAAGAGGAGAGATAAGCTCAGTCTGAATTGATTTTTGTGTTACTTTCTGCTGTACTTGAGTTTCCATAGCAACGTGGTCAGGTTCCCTCGGCCTCCTAGGGCAAGTGTAATTGTTGTCTGTTTCTCCCAGCCATAGTGCCTATGTCTCCCTTTCCTTTCCTTTCCTTTCCTTTCCTTTCCTTTCCTTTCCTTTCCTTTCCTTTCCTTTCCTTTCCTTTCCTTTCCTTTCCTTTCTTTCTTTCCTTTCCTTTAGTTTTCTTTCCTACCTTTCCTTTCCTTTCTTTTTCTTTCTTTCCTTTCCTTTGTTTTGTTTCGTTTCCTTTAGTTTCCTTTCCTTTTGTTTCCTTTAGTTTCATTTCGTTTTCTTTCTTTCCTTTCCTGTCTTTTGTTTCCTTTCCTTTCCTTTATTTTGTTTCCTTTCCTTTAGTTTCCTTTCGCTTCGTTTCGTTTCCTTTTGTTTCCTTTAGTTCCCTTTGTTTTGTTTAATTTCATTTCCTTTGCTTTTATTTCGTTTCCTTTTGTTTCCTTTAGTTTCCTTTCATTTCGTTTCACTTCGTTTTGTTTCGTTTTGTTTCCTTTCCTTTCCTTTTGTTTCCTTTCCTTTCTTTTCGTGTTCATTCGGTGCAAACTAAATTCCTCTTTCTGCATTTGCACCAGCAGCCAAATCAATATGTTTAGCATCCTTTAATGTTCACTGAGCTGTGAATATCTACCTTTCTTTTTGTTTAAAGTTTTTATTCATCTAAATGATGTCGCTAAAGTATAGATGCAGCACAATTTTCTAACTTTGTAATCATTTTTTTGTACAGTAAATAATTGCTGTCTAATCTAATGCATCCTCAATAAATCCACCAACTAACAATAAAAAAGGGTTAAATGTACTTTTTTTAAACATGATTAAATTTCCAATAGGATACTTGTAACCATCGCAATGACAGGATGGAATCTGGAATTATGATTTAATCTACTTCACTGACTGAGTTTATCAAAAATATTTACTGCAATGTTTTCATTTTATATAAATTACAAAGCACGAAAACAAAAGCTCTGATCTCAGAAAAATGATGACAGATGTGTTTGAATGCATTTATTCTTTGGATCTTTTTAAAAGTTCATCACCCATGTAACCATAACATCCTCTTAGTGCCAGTGTCTGAGTGTTCTTCCCTACTTCACTTACCGTATGGTCTATATGAGTCAGTCACAACAGAAGTGTACAAATCACACGTAATGGGTTCTCCACTGGGTTCACCCACAGAGTGTTTTATCTTGACTTTAGTGTGGCTGTGGAGTGCAGCTGTAACCATTTCTGTAAAGTCAGGTTTGTCAGAAGAGCTTTTACTGTGGCTTCAAAGTCTTCAGCAGCTTATGAAACCCAATATTCTGTTGGACCAAACAAGTCCATAGATCACGAGTCCATAGATTCTCCATAGATCACGAGTTATGTTTCTCTTCCCTCGTTGGCTTGAATTTGACAGAACCTTCTTATTTTTGGCTGAATGGCCTGTTTATGGTTCTTGGAATTAAGAAATGTTCACATTTTTGAAAAAGACAGGCGAGAAGGCGTTAGACAGCAAGACACATAAAATAACCCTTTATGTTTTAGACTCAAATGGTGCTCCACTGTGTGGATAACAAGGCATTCATACCATTCATCGAGTCTAATAATTCTCAAAGGTCTCATGTAGTCAGCAAAAACAGATGAAATGTTGCTGCTGAACGAGAAACATTTATGTTGCAGCTTTCAGAGAAAGAAGAAGAAGAAATAGAGCCAAAAAGATATGAGAGAAGTACAGAACACAGTGGTGCCCCTAAGTGGTGGCCAAGGGGGGGCAGTTGCCCCTTTTATAAATTTGACATTCCCCTACCAGCTCCCCATAGCCTGATAGTTCTTAATACTTTTATAAACACGATCTTGAGAGACGAAAGTAAAAGCTACACTTGTTTATTTTTGTCTTTTTTTTTTGTCTTTTATTGCAGGAGAACGTTTGTTAAAATGTTGATTCGTATCATTATACTGTATTGTTTTATTTTTTGGTATCCTGCATATGAAAACTACACAATTACACTCAGGAAATTCAGTTATAGATTTTGATGTTAGTGTTTTCTAGTAGTTGTAGCCGTAACAGACATCTTTACCTAAAAAGTGTTTCAATGTGGTAATAATGGCTCTGAACGCTGATGCCTGATATGTAAACTGCTTTCTGTAGTGTATTTAGAGGAAGCTGCTTTATGTGTGTTGGTCTTGGACCTGCCCCAATCTGCTCTGTGTTTTCTTGCACCAGATCAATGCTAATTAATACAATCTCCCTCTGGGACAGTGAAGAAGCTATGAAGGGAATCAGAAATACCATCGTAGACTTTGGTTTTTTTCTTACTGTAAATTGGAGAAATAAAAGCTTTTGGTCTATTTACCGGCTAGCAGTGTGTGTCACACATTTATTGCATCAATCACAAGCTTTTGCCTGATTCTGATTGGACAATTAATGTATATCTGGTGGTGCTCTTGTGATAATTGGTTTCCCAGCATGCGTTAATCCAGGTCACTCTCTTCTTTAGCTATTTTCTATGGAAACATGGCAGTGCAGATGCACAGACAGGCCTCTTGGTTAGGTTCATGTTTTCTTTAGTCTTCTGTTCATTGTTCCTCTCTTTCTGTTCCATCTCTCTCTCTCTCTCTCTCTCTCTCTCTCTCTCTCTCTCTCTCTCTCTCTCTCTCTCTCACTCACTCTCTCTAAAACGTAGTGTTAAAACAAGTAAAGAAAATGAAAAAAGGGAGACATGTTTCTGTGCATGCCTGGCGGACAGATAGGCGCTGCATAACTAGCAGTTTCCTCTGAAGTAGGGAGAAATCTATTTGCTTGTAGAAGCTGCTTGCATAATCCTTTAGTTACACTTGCCAGCTGTGAGCAAAGATACGGCACTGTGGGATTTGGCATGAATATCATTGGGAGGACAAAGAAATGAAACTGATAAGTGTTTGTGCAAAGGGCTCTTTGCATAATCCAGGATAACTCATAATCTGAGTAGTTTAAAATCATGCCTGATGTACATATAGTTATGAAAATGTTGATGAGATAGAACTGTTTTGGAAATTTGACATGTCTAAAAATAATCTGAGCATTGCAACTGCTCAAAAATCAAAGTTCAGACATGATTTGTTTTGTAAAGATATTTGCTGCTGAATATGCTTAGAGTTTGCTTAGGTTTGCTTAGAGTCTTCTATCCCATCAGCTGCATTTTAAAGAACTCTTAATATGATATCAGACCATAATAAACAGCTGCTGAAATGCTTGCATGCTTCAGTATGTGGATCCCATGATCTGTTAATTATAAAATGAAAATAACTTTTTCTTCTGAACGTTATATAATCCTATTAAATTTAAATAGGAATGGTCTTTAACAGCAATGAGGTGCAGATATCTAAAAATGAAAGTATTTTTTATAATTTCTGATCAAAAATCTATTAATTTTAAATTAAAAAAATGAAACGTGAAAAATAAACACTTTGAAATTATACTGAATACTGTATGTACAAACAAATGCTCAGATTATTTGGTAAATAACAAATAAACATGCGTAAAAACAGCAAAGAGGGAAAATATTTAGTGATATATATGCAGGTTTAGTTGAAAATGTCAAGACTGACGTCAGTCTTTTCTTTAGATTTAGTTTGACAGATTAGATTTTATTTGAAAATTGTAACAATGATTATCTTTCTCAATGTAAATATGACCCCTGGAAAAGAAACCTTTAGGTGAACCATTTTCCCTTGACTGTGACCAGTTGGAGACACAAAACAGTGAGACAATAAAGTAGAAATCCTCCTGTATGCAGATGACTCTACATAAGAGAAAGCTGCTGAACTACCAGGCAACAGTTTATAGGAAACACCTAATATTGAGATGACTGCCCAGAGGAACAGTATTTTACATGAAAAGTATATTCTTTCCCAAATATTTATGTTAATTATCAAAAAATTATAATGGATGGAAATAGCATCTTGCTAAATCCAGTGTACATATGGCGTCATTACAGGTAAATATAACATGACACCTGCATCACTGAAAAAGATTGCACTGTTATATACAGAATAGTTGTCTACTGTGGGTATAGAAGCCCTTAAAAACCTGAAATATAAAAACCCTCTGTTTCAGTAAATCAGCCTTTTTTCATTTTAGGTCATTAAAGAATGAATGAATGAGGTATACAATTTTTATGTTTTATGGTTCAGTAAAGCTGCCAATAACCAACAAATATTAGCAATTTTAAAATTTAAATATCTTTTGGAGTTTTAAAATCAGCTGAGGTGGTTAAAATTTGAATTAGTTGAATCAATGTATATTATACATATTTATGCCACTTAGGTGGCATTAGTGCATTTATGTTTAAGATCTTTAAATTTCATTTGTAATCTATTCAGGTGATTACCTGGCTGCAAATGGAAATAAGCTAGTGGCTGAATAAGGTCCAATGCATAAATCCTCCTGTGAGAATGACATATACACACACAGTACCTATAAATTAATAAATTAAACAAAAAAGTTGATTTTTATTTCTCCAAGAAAGAGTCCACCCATAAAAACCTTTAGTTTGCTTGGTTTTAGCAGCATGGCTGCAGCGGTTGTCCTGCAGCTATAGGTTATCTCTTATGCCCATGTAACATTAACATTTCATTATCAGAGAAACAATGAAAAAATACACAAAAAATGGAAGTCTCCACATCAAGACAGCCTTAAATATTGATGAAGTAACAAGTAAATGACTCTAAATCTGAGTGTGGGGATAAAGATGGGAGCTTCGTGGAGAGTGAGCAAGGCAAAGAGGGGAAGACATCACTTGTAAACCCTGGCTCTGAGGGGCTCGGGCGCATAATCAATGAAGTGAAGTGTGTGTTGTGTCTGTGGCGTTGAATCGGCTTCACAGAAGCCAATCCTATTTTTACAGTAGAGACAGGTCTGTTGCTATGCTCTTTGAGAAGGACTCCTGCAGCTTGAAACAGAAAGACAACTTCTACTTAGGGTTCATGTCACACCTCCAGGGTGGGCAAAATAAAAAGGGAAGGGTTAGGATAAGGGAGGCTGCTGCTGTACGGTCACACATTCAATTGATTATTGATGATTGGATCCATTATACCATTAATGGAAGGTGTTGACACCAGGAGGAATAGACGGAGCACCTATTCCTTTCTTTTCCGACGGAGGTGTGAATGCAGTGAGTCACATGCTGTCTTGCAAGAGGAGAGAGAGTAATGTGTTTTAACAATTTATTTATCATTTAAATGTTTTATTGTTCAAAAATAATTTTTCCAAAGTTCAAAACTCAGATGTTACCTGTTCAGCTGCAGCTGCGCAGCAGTCTGACAGGAATATTGTAATATTTTGTGGCTTCATTTTGTTACATGATACAAATCTTGATGATTTATAATCTGCTCCTAATCACTATAAATGTTAAAGCAACACTTAGTAAGTTTCCTGCTTCTCCCTCCTCCTGGTTGAAAGTGGAATTACAACCAGCCTGCTGTAGCTAACGCTAACAATGAGCTAATGCTAACAGGAGCCAACTGTTAATAAATAAGTCTCGAAGTAAAAATATCCACACTGATGGACAAAAAAAAATATTAGAGGGCTGCCAACTTTTGAAGTTTTCCATGCATGGGGGGGGGGGGGGGGGGGGGGTGTTGCAACTCATGTCGCCTTCCTCCACTGTCCATGGGAGCGAGGGGAAGTGGCTTTTTCAGAATGAGAATTTGAAGGTGTGGCATGAGAGCGTGTGAAGGGGGTCAGATGCGTGTGTCTCTTGCTAAATGCACTTACAAGTCCAGTAGCAACAAAGCCAGGCCACCATCAGTCCAGGATTTTGAGTGTAGGCCGCGCTGACTCTGGTTTTAGCTCTTTGCATCACCTACAAATATAATTTATTAAAAACTTTTTTCATAAAACAGAACGGTGGAAAAAATACATCTGTTCGCTGGAATAAAGAGACAAACCCTGTGATCTGTGTAGATGACTCTACACTGTGATTAAAAACTTGATGTCAGATTATCACCACTGTGCCTCTTTTGTAATTTCTCTGTTATTTTGTAGTAAACATGCGCTGAAATGATGGCTTATGCAAATGAAGTTGCTGTACATGAAAGATTATTGTACCCAAACAAGTCAAAGATTGTTTCTTGGTCATGTTTTCTCCTCCAGATGCCGTCTATTAGACATCAGATTAGAGAGAGTGGTGTTGGATTAGCCAATCCAGAGCCAGAATCATTTTAGATTAGATTATAGTATGTGGACATCTGGGTCGCTGCAGTGGCTCTGCTGAGCTAAAATAACATTAAGTCAGCGTTACAGAGCTAGACAGTACACAGACTGTAATCAGCCGCCGAGCAGAAGGAGGATGACAGCATTAAGACGCAGACAGATGAGAAATCCTCCTGTTTTACAACTTCCCAATTACAGCGCACAACAAAAGCTCTGCTGCTGCTGCTCATAGCCGCCCGTATGAAGTCAAAATTATAAAGCAAGACAGGAGGTGTGTCATGTGACTGCAGAAAGCCTGGAAAATCTGAGCTTGTGCAAGAAAGGTGATCAGGGCTCCAGCACAGAGCGAGCGAGCGAGAGAGAGAGAGAGAGAGAGAGAGAGAGAGGGAGAGAGAGAGAGAGAGAGCCCTGCCTGCTAATAATTATGGTTATTTTCTCCTCCTCCCTCTCTTTGCTCAGCGTTTGTACTCAGGGCTCCTGGCAGATAGATGTGCAGAGATTACACCTTCTAATTGGTGCCAGTGGCTGTGGGACGGAGTGGTTCACTGCAGTTTACTGCTGCGTAGACAGCTTCTTATGCATCGTGGATTTGTGGTAATAATGATAATGGCTTTAGGATGGTATGTTTGTTATGTGGCAGCAAAGTGAACCAAAGCATGTCACAAATACATGGACATGGCCAGGCGGCACAAATTAATTGTAATAAAATCTATATTTTGGGAGGAATGTAATGATATTTTTTCATGTTAAACTCTGATAAGGCTGGTACTGAGTGACAGGTTACAATGATTTAAATTATATTTTTATAAAAACTTATGATCAGTCTGGGTATTCAGATAATTTTAATGCATTTCATGTTTTTTTAAACATAAACCACAGAAATAAATTTAAGGTAACTAACATTACATATCTACTATCATGCATACTTAAACTTTAACCATTATCTGTACAAAATATGACAAATACCTCAATTTAAGTTAAGCCAAACGTCCACCATAAGGGCATATTTCTACTTCTAGAAACAAACAAAAATATCTCTAAAACCACACCTCAGATCTTTGAGAGAGAGAAGTGGCTGAAGAGTTTGATGTATAAAATGTGAATGTAATGTAAAGAAGAGTGAAAACCGATACTGATAGTTTCCGATATTACATTTTGAAGCCAATTCAGCCAATAATATCACAAGGTCGATAATATTGGACATCTTTACAATTTTTCCAAACAACGGCCTCCACAGAAGACATTTAAAAGGAGCAAGATAGTGACTGTTTATAACGTCAACCGGGTCTTTCCAATGTGCCACAGCCTTTGTGCGTCATGCGAAGGCCGTGAAATGATGCAGCAATTAGCCGCTGATAGAGTGGATGGGTTATTTCCACCTGCCGTGAAGACTTATGTTTTGGAAGTCGAGTCTACTTTTTACTTTTCCCAGAATGCATCAGCCTCAGCAGTTCAGATCGGCCCAGACAGGAAGCCAAACACGAATGCGGTGTAAAACATCCTGAAACTTTCAAAATAAAAGTCACATGCAGATTTCCAGTTGCTTAACTAGTAGAAAAAGTGTGTTATTACCTGTTAAACCTCCGTACCTGAGGTCAACAGAACAGAACATAAACCACAGAGCTTTTTGATACATGCTTTCTTCTTGCTTGTTATTGTGCAAACTGCCAAAATCATGTGTGATGTTATAACTCTTCGGTGATTTTTTGACCTTGCGGGACCAGCTGCATGGAACACTTTCGCTGCTGTTTCACATCTGAAACGTTCTCGGTGGGAAGAGAGCTTGTGGGTAAAACGCATCTATTAGGTTATACGCTGCTTACACATCCAGTGGAAAGCAGGGGTTAAAAACAACTCTGGAGCATTTAGGTTTGTAATTTTTAAAAATATCTGATGTATCTGTAGCATCTCTTTGTTAACACTGTTTACCAACAACATAGCAGTCAGAAATATTTATAGATGAGTTCTAACAGGGAGAAGCATTCAGAATCTATAAACTGTATCCTTTAACAGATGACTTATTCTGGACCTGTTTAATAATCATCCTTTAGAGCAAACACAATATTTAGTTTTCTACATACAATAGATTTTAGAATGATGAGGAACATGGAACGCCCTGATTTTTACTGGAGGACATTTGGATGATGTGATGTTACAGCCATCGGTTACAGTGTTAGCTCAGCTGCTCATCTTTTTTGTTTCTGTGTTAAAAATAATTTTGAAAATCGTCTTAAAATGCAAAACGATAAATTATTTTTTTTCTTTTTTCTCTTTTCCCCAAAGATTTTCTGATACACAACAAGCGAATAGTAATAATAATAAAAATAAAGAGAACAAATCCTCCGGTGGAGAGCAATAAGGGCCCTGCTTGTCAGGCAGGCCCCTTAATAATAATAATAATAATAATAATAATAATAACTATAATAATAATAAAATAGTAACAATTATAATAATAATAATAACTATAATGATAATAAAATAGTAATAATAATAATAATAATAATAATAATAATAATAATAATAATAAGATATGCACATGTGCACACAGTGAATCTGCTGAGTGTCATGTGTGTATACAGTTTGTCTCTCCACATCAGTGAAAACATGTGATTCGGGTTGCAATTGTTCTTTTCTTCCTGGGGTGTGTGTCATTTCTGATTAAATGTAACCCCTGTAAAGGCTGGTGCACCCCCTCCTCTGTAGCCCCCCCATCTCCATCCACCCCTCCACCCTTCAATCACTCCATCCCTGTTCTCCTTCCTCCTGGCACTCTGACAGCACAGGAGAATATGCTCCCTCAAGGTCCCACCCTCCCTTTCTGGCTCCCACGGGTGGCGTTTCCTTGGAAACAGTGTCAGAGTTGATTGGGTGGGTGCAGATAGATGGCTGCCCTTTATCGGACTACACCACTGTTCCATTAAAAACAGCCAGAACCCCCTGTGTTCCCAGCCCGAATGGACCGTTCCACCTGACACGCGTGAATATTAGCTCGACCCAGGCTGAGGGTGTGTTTATGACTGTGTGCGTGTGTGTGTGTGCTTTCTATTCTGTGTGTGTTGAATAAATGTTTATTATCGCCTATGTGCAGCATGTGTATGTGTGTGTGTGTGTGTGTGCTTGACTGGCAACATCTCTGAGTGAATAGGACATATATGGAGAGATTTTCTGTACAATTGTCTTCCCTCCTCCCTGTCCTTGGGAAAGAAACAAAATGGAGACTGTTTTTTCTCTCCTGCTTTTGTCTTCCTCTGCTCAAAAGCCTGGTCCCTCCACTACTAGCTTTAGAGAGAGCCTGAGTGTGAGTGATTGTTTAAACAACTGTATTACACCCCCAAATAAACTGGATTGCTGCAGTAATTGGCTCCTAAAATATTTAAATGTAAACAATTGCAAATAGTGTTGTGACCACACATCAGCAGCGTGCAGCATGGTGGACAAACCCACTCCGATGTTATTTATTAATAAAGGAGCTGATGGAAACACCTCACTGTTGTATGTGAGACAGGACAACACAGCACTACACCAGAAATACACAGAAGAGCTTTTACTGAACCTTTATGATGGTTTATCATGTTTTATGTATTTGGTTTCCTTTAATATTTACTATTTCATTGTTTGACCTATTTCATAATAATATTTCATAACAATTAGCAGTAACGCGAACCTATTCTAGAATGATGCCCCATATAGAGCTGCTGATTTAGCAATTGTGTGTCTATGATTATCGGCCTCAGCTGAAGACAAATTAACATGTAAAACTATGTTTATTTTATTTATTTGTTTACTTATTTTATTTTTTATATTTTTCATATATTTATATTTTGTTTTTTAAAATTCTTTTATTATTATTTTATATAAAAAGTAAAACTTTATATGATTAGACAATGAATGATATCAATGAAGCATTTCTGAACTGAACTGGATTTGAAACAATCCTAAATAAGCAAATAACAAAAAAAATACCATGATGGGAATTATGTGAATTTAATTATACAAAAGTTTTGATTCGTCATCTTGAGTGCTGCTGAATGTCCCATTATATTTCACCTGGGTCTTTTATTTTTTGTCCATTTTTAAATTTCTTGAACTATTTTAATCCAGTCTTCAGGGTTGGTGGGTCTGACTGGTTTCATAGCTTAATACTGATTTAAAAATGGCTGTAAAGGCTTTCACTAAATATTTATATTTTTCTTTTTTTCCCAAAAATCTGAAAGATGATCTAGATTCAGTGAAGAAAGAATATCCCAGAATCATTCCCACTTCTATATTGTTTATTATTTTCAAAAAAGGTTTATTTCTGAAAGTGTCCATAACAAATGGCTATGACTGTCATCAGTCATTCCACATTTTCTTCCTAACATGGAAAACTTTGGTTGGCGCGTCTACTTTGAATTTTAGAGTTCATGAAAAACTGAACAAAAAATTCCACGATATCCAAATTTTGATTATTTGACATATTCAGGATGAAATGATGATTAAACATCTAAACTTGAAATTGCTTATTTAAATAAAACATGTCATTTATTGTCATATTTAAGAGTAAATATCTGAGGTAAAATTGACTGGATATATTTTATCTTTAAACACACAATAGTCAGTTTTACTTAACCAATAAAATCAGTTTATGTTTGAATCCCTCACTTAAATACAGCAGACGACCCCCCTCACACACACACACACACACACACACTCACACGCACGCACGCACGCACACACACACACACACACACAGAGTATTATGTATTTAAAGTAATTACCCCACGCGTGATCTAGACTGACTTCAGTAGCACCTAATAATCCGTGTGGGCAGCATATGGGAGGAGGGGAATTAAAAGTCCAGAAGAAAATAAAGAAATTAAAGTGTCCTGGTGGAAGACCGCAGGAGGGGACATTTATTAGGTGAGACATCCTGGGTGCATTGGCTGTGTTAATAAAGAGTATAAGATAATTTCTTATTGCATTGTTTTGATGTACTTTCTGCATCAATCGGGCATTTTGTCTGTACTGAAAATGTAAAAATAAAAAAACAATACAAAAACCCAACCCATTACTGGATGGAGAGTGGACTGTGTGGTAGCATTATGCAAAAAAGGTCATCATAATAAAATCAAAAGAAACCTAAACTGCCTAATAACAATACTTTAAAGGAGATGTATCATTCCATTTTAAACCTTCCAGAGCAACAGTAGGCCCAATATATGGTCAAATATTACCATTGACACTATTGAAATGTCATTTTTTATGAAATATATTATTTTTGTGAGCCATTTCTTCAACCTGGAAATAAAACACCTGGATTAGAACAAACCCCGCCTCCTCCCATGTGAATTCCACCATAGTACACAGCTGCAGACCCGGAGACCACAGATATATGCTTGTTGCAGATTAATCTTCAAACTCACTCTGGTACTGGCGGTGGTTTAACAAGCAGTCTGTGAAATCACATTCACATCCTTCATGGTTTTTGAGAGCTCCAGAAGATTAAATCCAACCATTTCTGCATCTTCTTCAGAAGGACTGGACAGGTATCCTGTTCCTCTTGCAGAAAAATATCTTCTTTGGGTTTTAGGCTTTTTTTAAAGTGCAGACTAGAAAGAAAAGATATCACTTCTTTACAACCATGGAGATTAAACTCCCCGCTAGCTACACAGAGAGACTGTGCATTAGTGTTTACAGTCCAGGGTAGGAGGGATCCGGACTAGAGGCTACCTGGATGGGGAGGAAAGGGTCATGATGATGCAGCAACAACCCATCAGCTGAAGGCAGCCTGCTGGACAGACAGCAGGCGATTTGGAGCTGAGACAGGAAAATGCATGCGTAAAGCCAAAAACCGCTTTAGGGGTGTTTTTCATGAGGAAACAACAATATAAGTGGATTTTGCATGATATAGGACCTTTAAAGAAAATCAGCTCCATATTGTCAGAATCACATACTAATCTGGATAGCCTCCCCCACAGAGACTTTGTAAATTGATTGAGCTGCTACAGAGCCTGTACTTTCGACAAATTCTCATCCAATTTCACCTCCTGTTTTCTTTGGCACCAGGGTATCTTTTCCTGGTTGATTTGCATCAATAAACCTCAGTAAGCAAGGCATTGTAATGCCTAATTGGGTGGTAATGAGCTGTCGTATTATGCAGAGTGCTGAGGTTCAAGCTTATTAGTTGCTTGGTTGCCCATAACATTTTCCTGTCTTCTGTTTGCTACTACAGTGTTGCATGATTGTCAATGCAATCTCCTTTTATTTCTCACCTCTTGTTCTTGCTCTCGATTTTTATTCCTAATAGTTTCTCTTGGTTCCCCCCACCGTGCTCTCTGCTGTTCTAAAAATAGTCTTTTGTGGTCCAGGAGGCCTTGGTCTACCCATGTAGTGAGGCAGCAATCAGCGAGGTGGCCATGCACATCAAGATCCACAATAGCTGTCATGCTGCTAATGCTAGCTAATGTAATTCTCTCTGAATTACTCAAAGCCTTGGCAAATGGAACACAGGGTTATATGCCAGGCTAATTAAAGGTCCTGTATTTTTTGACAAGTTAATATACTTCTTTGAAGGTCTTGTGTCTTCTAAGTAGCTAGAAGTATCTCATGAATGTTACATCTTTTTTTTTTACCTGTCTTTTTATCTGCAAGAGATAGATCAGTGGTTTCCAGTGGCAACAGCTTTAAATGTTGTCAAGTCACTGCTAAAGCCAGAATGTTAGTGAGAAGGGCCTTTTTGTAGCAAGTTGCAAATGACATTTTCAAATGAGTCTCTAAAATGTCTTGAAATGTTTGCAAGGGTTTCAAATTTCCTTGTGAAAATTGCAAGGCCTCAATCGCTTGTTCCTACAAGGTCTCATTCACTGACGAGCCTTGTTCTTGTTGAGATATGATTGCATTTTCTTCAACCAGAATTCGCCACAGAAAGGAAGCAAACGGGGAAGCGGTCGAGTTAGAAACAGCCAGTCTCTTCTACATCACAGGGATAATTCCCTTTCATGACCTCGCACACCTTGGTTTGCAGAAGGCAATATTAATTTTGCATCCAGGAGAGAGTAGAACGCATCTAGGCTAGTAGAAGCTATCTGTTAGCATTAGCAACCCTACAACATGGCAGAAGACGTCCAACCTATGTTATTTGTAGAGATAAAACATAAATTTTTCCTTGAGAAAGATGAGTGAATGAAGGCAGCAGAAGAGTCATGCTGCTGTTAGCCAATCAGAGGTGAGATGTTTGCAATTCATGAATATTAATGAGTAAGATGCAAAATTTCTACACAAAACATATCATCAAAGTGTATCAATTCAATGTGATCTCTTCTTGGAAATCTGCATTTTTTTCTACTAAATGCCAACAGTTTCAGCCAAAAAGATGATATCTTTGACTATTCCGTTTTCTCAAAATAACTAATCTAATTCTATCAAATTACCTGGTGACAGTGTTTTAATTATTTTCTCAAGGTTGTGAGATGTGTCGAGATAAATGAGCTTAATGTTCTCACAATTATAACATTCTTAAGGTGCGAAAATAATTGGCTCTTGTGTTCCACTCAGTTAATTTGTTCAGTTTTGGTGTCGTGACACATTAGGATGATCTGTGAGTCATGTGAGGGTGACAGTGTTTACTAGATGTTCCCTGATGTGATGTTTTCAGCTAGAACCAGTTGCTAGCATGGCTGAGGTTATTTGTGTTGAATGATGAACCTCTGTGCTCTGGGTCTGTAGATGATGTAATTGGTGAATGAAGCTGACTCATAAACTAGAGCTGTCTTTGGAAAGGTGCACATCAACCTAAAAGTCATTAAAACTCTTCACTCTGTAGCTAACTTTTATTGGAGCGTATATTTAATGATATTGCTTTACAAGACAGTAAAGGTCTCATAAAACAAATTTATCAAATGACCCTGAGTTGTATGCTGCATCAGTTCCGCCATTTAACCCTAATCCCAGCTTTCCACCGGTGGCGAAAGCGGCGTTTTGCCCGCGAGCTCCCTTCCAACCGGAAGCGTTTCTGACGCGAAATGGGAGTGAAATGTTCCACACAGCTGATCCCGCAAGGTCACAAAATCACGGGAGAATTGCAACACCATGCGTGATTTTAGAAGGCCACACAATAACAAGCAAGGAGAAAGACAGCTGCATGTATTCAAAAAGGTCTGTGGTTTTTTTTCTGTTCTATTTACGTCGGCTACAAGGGTTTCACAGGAAGTGACGTACTGCACGTGCCTTTTATTTTGGAAGTTTCCGGATGTGTTACACTGCCTTCGTGTTTGACTTCCTGTCTGTCCTGATCTAAACTGCGGAGTTTGACGTGTTTCAGAAGTGTAGCACGTAAAAAATAGACTCGAGACGTAACGATAGCATCCCGTCGCTTCTGGGACGTGTTCAAAACGTTACACATAGCTTCCGGTTGAAAGGACCCTGTCTACTATAACGGCGGCTAATTGCCACGTAGTATGTTTCGCGGCCGTTTCGCGATGCTTTCACTTATGGTGGAAAGCCGGGGTAAATTGCGAAAAGTATTGGGACACCCCACCAAGTCAATGAATTCAGGTGTTTGGCCTGACCTAAACCTAAAAGAACAAGTGAATTAGACCCCTCTCTATGTGCCAGGCTTTCTCAGCCAACATCAGTGCCTGAAAACACAAATGTACTTTTAGAAAACTGGGAAAATTCCTATAAACAAACTCCTAGATCTTTTGGAAAGCCTAATAAAAATAGTGGAAACTGCTATGGCTACAAAGAATGGACCAATCCTTACAGATGACAAATAAGGTAATTGAAATGCAGGTGCATCTATAGTTAGATATTTCAGTACTTACAGCATTATAGTGTAGAAAAACCAATTAAATGTACTTTTTAAATGGTGGTCATGTCTGATTGAACATTGCTGAACCATATTAAATAAAGCTTCTGTAGAAGCGTAAATATGCTCATGTTTAGCTGTTAATTATCATTATGGAGTCCTGTTGTGGCTGCAAACAGCATGTGCCGATCAGTTATTGCCTGACCCTTTAAAAGTGATTCAAGGCTTCGTCGTAGCAGATCCACAAATATGAGATATTAGCAAAAAAAGAAAAATATGTATTGAAGTCAGACTTATTTTCTGTTTTTATTGCCTTGTTTTTATTTATTTTTTGGCTGCATATGAAGAAACGTTTTAACCAACCAATCATCAACTGATCTTATGTAACCATTAAAATGTAATTTTATTGAAAAGAAACATTTGAAACTGAAAATTCCAACTTGAGTTGCAAAAAGAAAAGGCCAACAGAATAACAAAATGCATGTTAGATGTAAAACCTGCACCTTTTCATGCATCGTGCACACTTGTTGCTTAAAATCCGGTTTTATACAGTAAACAGCAGGAACTCACCATCTTCACGTGCACACACGTATTTCAGATGTCCTAGAGCTAATCATAAATCCTAATTAGACAAACAAATGACAAACTGAATGTGGGAACCAGCTGGACAAGGGCGCAGATTATGTTAGTCAACCATTTGTTAAACTAGACACCAGCCAACAAATTGGACGAACCTCCGAGCGCTCCCCATCCCGATGCCTTATAGGGTTTGTAATTAGCACCGTGAGGAGGGTGTTTGTGTGTGAGGGTGGTAGTGGTGGGTGGAGGGGGTTGGTGGGACTTTATAAAACATTTTCATCTTGCAATCTGAATGCATTAGGAAAGAAAAATGTGGCCTGAGGCAACTGTTGACATTGCGTACAGAGCCGCTCGGCGCTCAGCTCCTGCTCACTATTGTTATAATGTATTTATATAACGCAGCTAAATGGCGAGACTTGTTCCACATTCATCTACATAACGCAGCACTGTATCGCCTAGGGGTGGGAATACACACACGCACACACACACACACACACACGCACGCACGCACGCACGCACGCACACACACACACACACACACACACACACACACACACACACACACACACTCAGATGAGATTGTGTGCCCCCCCATCTGCAACACACCCCATGTTCATTGGTGATTCCCTTGCTCACTTGTCACTTATGATTGCCAAAAAAGAAAGGTACCATATGTCACTCTTTTTGTGAGCACCGCCACGTCTTGTATAATCTTAAATACACACATGCACATGCACATACACACACTCACTCACATGCACAGGCGCTCGTGTGCAATCATGAACACACAATTTTTAGTCAAAGACAACGATGAACTGAAATTCCCCTCTGCAGACGACTCTCAGACGATGAAAGTGAGCATTTTTTGCTTCTGATTTTTGATGTGCTGTGTGGATGTGATCAGAAAGACCTCACATCACCGCTCCTCTCTCTCTCGCTCTCTCTTTCTCACCACTACCCCCCCGCCCCCACCTCCTTTTGAAAACACGCTAACACTAGACAAGAGCCAACAGTTCCCAGCAGCTTGCTAATTTTTGATCTGGTAATCTGACCAGCAGGTGTTTTATAAAGACGGTCAGCCCTTCTTTCTTTTCTCTCTCATGCTGTCATGATGTAGAAAATATGATAAAACATCTGGATGAGGCACCGCTGTTATTACCCTTCACTAGCTGCTGGCTCATCGTCATCATCATCATGTCGGCTGACTGACAGCAGCCGCTCATTAACATATTGACTCTAATTGACTGTCCTGCTGGACGTCTGAATGACTGACACAAGGACAGACTTACTGGCTGACTAATACCGACCACATGGCTGCTTTACTGACTTGCTAATTAACTGAGTGACCTACTAAATTCCCTGACTGACTGACTGACCCGCTATCTTCAGACTGACCAAGCCACTGTGGCTCGGTAACACATCCGATGACTCATCTGTCATCAGATGTGTTTTCATCACTTTTATGAGGGAAGCCTCGCTCCCAGTATGAGCACGACTGTCAGGCGGAGAGGCCCATTTCCATTTTTTCTCATTAGGCCTGATACGGAAAGAAATGTGAAGAAATGATGAGATATGAAAAGGGCCTGGGATGAAATAAATTGTTGGCTCTGCCTCTTTGTGCGCGTGTGAGTGTGTGTGTGTGTGTGTGTGTTTATTCACACACACACACAGCAGTCTGTTTTGCCCGTATTGACAACGTTCCGTCTGGCTCTGTTGCGTTTGTCTGTAATGTGTGATCAGTGTAGAGGAGATCTGGAACAAGTTGCTGATATCGAGCTTCTGCCTGATGTGCACGTTCAGTTTCCTGCTAGTTAGCTTTATTTTATCTTTTCGTAGTTACATGATAACATAATTAGGTATTCTGAATATTCTACATTTTTCTAGCAAATATGCTAGAATTATGAATAATTTTGCCTGCAGGTCAAACGGTTTTGAACCAAATACCACAGTAGAGGAGGATAAAAAACACTTTACATATATGTGCAAAATGTTTGTAACTAAAATGTTCCTGGATTTGTTAGTCTTTAGAGTTACTTGCACTTCCATTTAATCTTCTAATGTTATTCCCTAAATACTTAAGTGTTTAGGTAATTGCCACTGTTTCAAATATTAGTAATGGAATATAAAATGCTGAATGTGGACTATTTTCAAATTCATGGCATTTCTGATTATTTACCCCTTAAATAAAAAAAATGGTTCAGAAAAAAGTAAAAAATTTGAGTAGGTGAATTAAATCTTTGTATTTCCTAATTTGTCCTGTAACTTATACAACTTTTTTATTTTATTTATTACGTTTTTTCCTACTTTTAAAAAATACTAATTAGTTGACAAAACTTACAAAAATTGTTGGGAAAATGTTGCCTTCATTTTTTTCCCCCAGTAATAGCAAAGAAACAAGTTTGAAAAAAAAAAAACAATTATCAAATATTACCTACTCAAAATACTAGTTAGTTGACCAAACTTGTTGAAAAATATTGGTGGCTTCATAAAATATAACCATAAAAATCAGGTCTAAAATACATCGGCGTGGGTCTAAGTCTCTGGGCGACGCCATATTAGACGCCATGTTTCCTTCTACGGGAGCCTGTGAGGACAAAACGCATTTACAGATTTGTAACAAGCGGTTACAAAACATTTGCCATTTATAAACGTTATTTTAAACATTTACCTCTTCACTCGTTGCCAGTGATGAAAGGGAGTCTGATGTCATTTTGCTGGAAGTTGAAGGATGTGAGGAAGTACTCGTTCAAAAATTGCACTCCCAGGGATTTTTGACCCTAATGGCCATCCGTTGGTAAAGTCTTACTCGAACACAAAAATACTGCTTGCTTGCAATGATTTAGGTATATACTGCCCCCTATCGTCAGAAAAAATACACACAGTCACTTTAAACATTTTTTTGGAAAATCTTGTCTTAATTTTTTTTAGTAATTTAAAAGACACAGTATTTACAGTGTACTAACTTAAGGCTTAGATACACGAATAACACTGGTGTGCTGCAGTTAAGCAAGATTGTTATAAATAACTTTATTTATAATCTTAAAAAAACAGTTACAATCTTGCAGATAGAGATTTCTGATGACCTTTGTGTGTGAATGCATGCGTACATGCATGTGTGTGTGTTAGTTTTAATGAAACTATCAGAAACTTCTTATTGTATGTTCGTCAATGACAGCTGTTAGTCAACACCAGTCAACACCATTCAAGATGGCTGCCATGACAAACTCAAAGTCAGTTACTTTTACAGATATTGAGCTAATTTTTGATATAATAGGAGCTAGGAGTCACAACCAAAACTAGTGATGACAGTCCGTGGATAACACCATCACTACATTGATGAATACCTAGTATTTTTTATTATTTTCAGATTTTTTGTTACACTGCTGATGGAAGAATGTTCTGTAAGCCTTCATATGTGAGTGTATGTTCACAGTGTTCCAGACACATGCTTGTCTTTGAGGCTGTGACTATCATTGTGTGTGTAGTGACTCATAAAACACGACAGTGAAGGCCATCTGTGACAGCTGCTACATAATCAAATTACTGCTGCTTTGTGTGGCGGGTCTCTATGTGGCTACTGTGATTCAGTCTGATCCTGTTTCCTCTTCTGCACTACAAATGACAGTCAACGCTTGTGCATGTGTATGCACGCACGTGTGTGTGTTACACATTTGTGGCAGCAGGTTGGTTCACAGGAGGTATTCGAATCAAAACAGCAGAGTTTAAAAGGAAGCATTGCGTGTCAGTGTGTCACAAGCTGTGCTTTTTACATATTCTGCTCCATTTATTACAGATGCACAAACCTTCTCATCTTTTCTTTTCATCTTTCATTTTCTATATTCCTCCTCTCACACTTTGGCTGAATTGGTTAAAGTTAATCATTGCTGAAAAGGACATTTCTTTTTGAATTTTGTGTTTTGCCTTTCCCTTCAGGGTCTGTCTTATCACATCCAGATTCTCCTTCTACAAGAATTAATTTAGATTTTATAAGGTTTTTTTTCTCATTTAAAGTTCTGTCCTTTCCAACCCTTTAGCGCTGGGTCAAGATGAAGTGTTTTACATTTCCTTGCCTGTAGGAGTTAAATGAACACATTTGCATGTTCAGCTGTGGATTTTGTTCTTATACAGAAACTAAAACGTTGATGTTTGAGCTGATTATCAGCAGCGTCCTCATCAGGAGCAGCACCATGGATCAAATGCCAGCTCCCTCCCTGTGTGACTGTAAACACACCCTGCTGTCAGAAAGCGAAACACTGACCTCAGTCAAACTGTATTTCCTGGCCAGCTGGTTGCCCCCGCGTGTGTGTGTTTACCCCCGTCTCTGTCTCCTGTGTGGGTATTGTGTCCACCACAAGGGCATTTTGTCACCACCCAGCTGGTCTTATCAGAGTCCTGCAGAGCTATACGGCGTCACAAAGGTCACCCACACGGTGGGAAGCAGCAGATAGAGACTCTATCTCTTCAGCTGGGTTTTTATGTTTGAGCTACGTGTCAGATAAAGGTCAGTAGAGGTCACGGGTGATTGGTATTGCCACTTTTATCTTATTTATTTCCATCCTTGAGACGCAGTCAAACAGAGTAAGAGGAAGGATTGCATAAAACATCCTTAACTTCTTCATTATCTCCTTGGCTGCTGATGTGGTGGTTGCCTAGCCGGTGCACTCTGCTTCATTACAGTAAGGAGACTATCTTAAGGGGAGGAATGGCAGCTTTCCAGTTGGCTCTATCAACTTGTCAATCACTGTGGTCTAATCTTAGCTCTGCCCCTCAGTGCTGCCCATCATTTCCTGGCACTCTGCACCGGCGAGCTGATCCACTGAGCCTAATTCCTCTGAAATAGATAAGGACTTTAATGGATGGCCTACTCAATTATGCAATGGTGTTTTGCTGTCTTGGGTCTTGTCGTTTGCTGCGACGCTCCATATTTTGTCCCTTTCTTCTCTCGTCATATAAGGAATATTTATCTCTCAGCTGCAGTCGGCTTCCACAAAGAACCCAGGAACACGTAATAAAATAATAAAATAAGCCCTCTTGTAATCACATACACTGATCTGTTTGCACAGAACACACACATATAAATATATATGGCTCCCTGCCATTCGGTCCGTCATTCTCTGCTGTTGTCACAGTAACCATCTCACCTTCCCTTCACAGTCCCGCCCTAATGAGACCACTGGAAGACAGAGAGGGAGAAGCAAGGGGGTGGAAGAGAGAAACAGACACAGGCAGAAGCAGAGATATATCACAGCAAAGAAAGGCAGCACGGAGGCTGAATTGCTATTGTCTTGTATCTGCTCTTTGCACACATGCTACGCTCTCTGTCAAATGGCCAAGATCGTTCTAGAAACAAAAAGCCGCTGTCCTGCCAACCAGCATCTGCTGATTACACTGTCTGCTCATGATCGCACCCCGGTTTGCTGCCTGGGCATTTCCATATAAATCCAATAACATCGTTAATAGATAATTACTCCACACTGCATGGTTTGTGACCGCAAACAGAGATTAAAATTCAATTAAAGGTAAAAGTGTGTGTGTGTTGCCTGCTCTGCTTTGCTGAGTGGCTCCTATTAAACCCAATGAATCACATTCAGTGATTATATCTAATGCACAAGTCTGTAATAAGTCAAGGACCAGAGTGCCACCAATTTTCAGAACAAAGATTTCATGTCTGAGATCGGCCCACTGATATGCTTTTATGACGGGGAGGAAATTGAGTAAATTAAAACACGATTCAGATCTGATTTTACTTGAGGTTAATGTTTTAACATGATTCAAAAGGAAAATAACGCCACCAGAAGCTTCTGATCCTCCATGTTTTAGGTTGAATTCACTGGTGCACTTTGCATCTTCTATTCATTTGCAATCATTATTTTTACGTATTCTGTTGTTATGGTGGCCTGTTATTTCTTAGCTGTCACACACCTGATCATCAGCACGGAGGTTCCCATGCTGCTCAAATAGATTTCAGTTCTTACTGCAATAGCAGGATGATTTACCACTTCATATGAATGTCTTTTAAAAAGCATCTTGTATTGTAGTTTTTATATCTCAGCAGATTCTCACGATTTTTCATTTTCTCCTTTTATTTTCATTTAGGTCTAATTTTTAATGTCTATGTAAAGGTGTGAAGTAGAACTACTAGTGAGTTGGACCGAGTGATCTTAACTTCCTGTGACACTTCAGGTCGGAGCATCCATTTGATTGGATTCCCGAGGCTACTCAAAAGTAACCCAAGTGTAAAAAAACAAACAAAACACTAAGCTTAACTTACTCACTGTCTCACTCAGTGAAATTATATTAAAACAGATTTCCTTCTCACCTGGCTGGGTGGTTGTCTGTTTTTCTTTTTTTAAAAAGGCCAAAGAGGGACGAAGTTACTATTCACAATCTGTCCTGCCTCCTCATTTCCTGGGTCCAGAGCCAATCATATGTGCACATGCAAGGTTGCAACGTATGCACCGGCTAAGACTGCTGCGCCGGCCTTTGTAATTCAAAACCGGTCGGCATTAAGCTCTTCAAATAGAATCCATTATAGTCTGTTGGGGTGGTTCAAACCAGCCGCGACGCACCAATTTTCAGGCGCGTCCCAGAAGCCGCATGCTGCACCACTAAAGATAAGATCGGGTTATATTTTTGCTGCAAGCTGCTTCTGGGATGCATCAATTTCTGCAGTTAACATAGGGCTAGAGAAGAAATCACTCGCGGTTTTAGTGTAAAACATCCAGTAATTTTCAAAGTAAAAGTCTATTGCAGCGGTGCAATTTCATATCTATGTAGATTACGTCTATACGTGTGACATCACGGCTTAGTTCGAGAAGTGCAGCGGTGTGTTTTTCACTAGTTTAATCCTGGCAGGGGAGAGGAACAACATTATATATGACATCAAACAGCGATATCAAACGTGACCTCCTTTGTCTTCTTTTTGGTTTAATGGCGAATGGCATAAACAAACCGTGACCTTTGAAGTCTCGAAGAATTTGGTGATCTCCCAGTGTGGATTTGCTTGCAGCAAAGCTCACGAGTAAACTGTTCCACTGCCGTTTTGCGCCACTGATGCTTCCAGTGTGAAGTAGGGGTAAGAAGCCACTGCATCTTTTTGTTTCACTCTAATGTCGGGTAAAGAAGTCTAGAGGCTAACTTTGAGCTAACAATGTTAACAGTAAATTAGAAGCAGTCAGCTCTAAAAATGTCTCAAGCTACTTTTTCAATTATTAACAACTCCATATTACAGTGAAATGTATTTATCTACTTATCAACATACTCTGTCTGACTCATCTTTACTCGTCATCTAGAATCTTCTGGTGCTGATCTGTAACTGGCAACAGCTGCTCAAAGAGGACTCGTTTGTTTTGATACATGAACTGCAGTACACACATTTGACCACAGGATGTCATTTGTACTTCATGCACCTTTAAATGAATTATGTAGATTCCCATAGTAATGTTAGTGTGATTGTGATGACAGCCACATAAACTGTAGATAAACAGATTGATCAAACATGCTGATTGAATCAGAGCAGAGCGCCGTTTTCATGTAAACATCTGTTCCTTTATGTACTTTTAAAGTCTCTCCATCTGCTGCGTTCCAATAAAACCCTTAAAGGACTTAACGAGGCCTCTGGGTTTGGCTCAGACCAGCACTTATGTATCTCACTTGACTAAGAGATGGGAAAACACATCTGCCAGATGTTAGCTGGCAGGGAATTTTGATTGGAGAGCAACAGTTTGGAGTAGCCCCTGACTGCAGTACGCAGATCGGGGCGGGGCTCAACGTGGGCGGAGTCAAACGTTTAACTCCTCCTTCTCAACCCCGCTCACTGAAACCAGAGGGAGGGGGTGCTTACTGTGTGACAGAAGCAGCTGGCAGAATGGAGGTAGGCACGGTTTTTCACTTTTAACGATACCAAGCATTCATGTTGGGGCGAAAACGTTATTAACGTGGACTTAAAAGGTATTTTTCTGAGTTTTAGATTAATATAATTTGGCCGAAAATGTATTTTAACCTTTATTTAACCAGATGAGTCGATTGAGAACTCATTCTCATTTACAACGACGATCTGGCCAAGAGGCAGCAGCAACAGACACATAGTTAGCTTTACACAAACAGATAAGATAAAGAACAGATAAGATAAAAAATACAAGATAAAAAAAAACAGATAAAAATAAGATAAAACAGCTAGACATAAAGACAAATGACTGTTCTCATAATATGTACAAGCCATCAAAACAGACTTAAAACAATCTTTAAGTACTCAGAAGCAAAATGTTATTAAAAAAAATAAATTTTTATTAATCTGGACTTAAAAAGTATTTTTCTGAGTTTTAGATTAATATAATATCTGGCATACTGTTGAGGGGAAATATAGCTTTGGGGAGAAAATGTTATGTGATCTTTATTACTTTTGTGAGAAATATTATATTTTACGTGGGGAAAATATGTTACTTTTTTGATCGTTGTTACATGCTAAATATAGAATAAGGTAAGAATAATCAATTTAACTAGTTAGCAACTAATTAGTAAATGATGTGTTTTAAGCAGACTTGAAAAGGTACCATTCATAAACATTAGACATTCTGATAGCCTACATCTGAGTAATGTGCAGGAAATTGATGTTGGGCTTCCATGTTGAGATAGTACATGTTAGCATCCATGACATGAATGGGGAACGAAGTATGTTCCCTGTTGTGGGCTTTTCTTATTTCACTGTTTCTGCCTTCTCCAACCAGTATTTTAATATTTATTGTCTTTACTTTGGATTAGGAGAATTCTCTGCTTAAGGACACCTTTGAGGCAGCAAGGTGGCGTGGCACCAGATCCTTCAAGGGAAAAATGTGCCTTCCCGGGTCATCACCATGGACAAGGAAGCTTGCTTTAGGGGCAGTACAACTGTAACACATGATGGCCTGGATGAAGAGGAGATCAAAGATATCATGGAACCATTCCTGTTCATTTTTAGTTTGCAGGCAGACTATGAGGAGTTCTGTGTAGAAATTATAGACAAAAGGAAGATGCAGGTGTTTTCTGGATTTGAAATGCCATAGAATAATTTTCTGTCCACACACTGCAGGAATGTGTTTAGTGTTTGTGTCTGAGTGTTATGGTATTCATTTTTGTGTTCTGTTTCCTCAGTAAATTGTTTTCTGGAGGTTTTCTTGTTTTTGTGTGCTCTTTGGTTCTTTTGTTTGTTCCTGTGTTGGCTTTTGTTTGCGTTATTAAATTTACCTTTTTAAAACATCAAGTCTGCATCCTTGGTCCACTGTCTCACCACCCCACCTCAAACCCTGGCATGTTTTAAGAAGTATCAATGGCACAATTCAGTCTCTGTTACTCTTAATGGAGCTGACATAACTGAGCGTACAAACATTTTACATGTGTCTACATCTATACTGTTTTTACACTCACTTGGAAATTAATATTAAAACAATTAAATAAAGGCAGCATGTATAAAATAATGGACTTACAGTAAAAAATAAGACTTGAGAAGTTATAAATAAGAATATGTAAGTGTATCAAATGCATGAAACTTTTTCATAGCTGTTTCTGCTTTAATAGTTAGGCCAATATTAAATGTTGATTTCACTTCAATGTTCCAGTTCAGCTGGCCCAAGTAACAGGTTTCAAGTTCAGTGAGGCTGGTACCTCAGTAAAAAGTTGTGTGGGAAGTTGTGAGGGCTCAAGGACAGGTAAACATGTTACCATTGTTTTAGTATTTTATTAGACAAGAATGTGTATAGAATATTATGTAACCTTAGTATTTTTTAGTATGGTGGTATTTACATTTAAGATACATAAAGAAACATGTTTTACCAAAGATCCACATTTTTGCACCAGACCTGATCATGATATAAATAATATTTAATGGTGCCCCATACAAAAGCGTTTTTATTTAATTATAAGCTTAGGTGTGATATATCAGAGTCAGAACTATTTTTATTGTCAATAGCAGTAAAGGTCAGTTTACAGCACGAGGAACTTGTCTTGGTGTCAGGTGCAATAATAAATTATGGTACCAAAAATAGTTAAAATACATACTATAAAATACACAAATACCATACAAAAGAGTACAATAAAGAATAATAAGAATATCGGGACAGATTTGATCAAAATTGGCACCTATTTCATTTAACTTAATCATCAGCGCTTTCTATATATTTTATTGAAATCCACTGAACAGGTTATTTGATTACTATTGTTATGCTTGACATCATAGACATGAATATGTAGATTACCTAATTGAAATTTTATATTTTGATTTATTTTATTTTATTATTATATTAATATTTTAAATATCATGCCATACCATGTGCCTGATTTTGTGAAAAAGCTTGATAAAATGTGTTTTTTAGTTGGGTAAGCATCTTCCTCAGTAGAAATGAATGCACTAGGGGCGAATGGAGACCCATCTAAGATGGCGGCCGGCGGCAGCTCCAATAGGAGCGGGCGTCTACGCTCGGTGGGCGGGGTTAAACGTTTGACTCCGCCCACGTTGCGCCCCGCCCCGATCTGCGTTCTGCAGTCAGGGGTATATGACAGTTTGGGCTGAAGCCGTGTTATGGACTCAGATAGAAGATGTGTATTGATACATACAGCATTGGGAAAGACTGCTTCTTCAACCTAAGTAGAGTCATCCTGTGTTATTGCCTTATTTATCATATTTAGGTACAAACAAACATATTTGTAATAAATAAGCTCACTTTCATTCATAATTTTTTTTACCTGATTCTCCCGTATGGAAGCCCATTCCTGCCACTCTGATAAAAAAAAGATCTCATAACTATGACTTATCTAAGTCATATCTCATAATTATGACTTATCTAAGTCATATCTCATAATTATGAGATAGCTAAGTCATAATTATGAGGAAAAAATATATTTTAATAAGAGTGGCTAGAATGGGCTTCCATAATTTGTGCTCTAAATGTGCACAAAGTTTAAGTACAAGCAATATATAAAAAGTAACGTCACATGCCTCTTTTGAGTCGTGGTTCTATCATTTCATTTATCGCCAAACTCCGTCAGACAGGTTAACAGAGTTAAGGTTCGCTAAAGTAAACTCTAATAGAACTTCATAAAATACTAAATTAAAATGTTTTCTGTTGTTTGGCAGTTAAAGACCCCAATAAATTACTGTAATCCAGAAACAAATCACCCAATTGTGTAGATTTGTTTTCTTCTCAAGTCCTCAGCATTTCATTTGTACACTCATTCATCTAAAAGTACACAACCACATTATCTGTTAGGAGAGCTGATTATTCTGATCTTCTCTTACAGCCCCCCCAACCATCACAGTGTTCACTCCCAATCAGCTTCTCCTGTCAATATTTACTGTCATCTGTCTCTGCTGTTACATCTGATGCCTTCACCACACTCTCATTTCTCACCGTCAACCTAATTAGTCACATCTCTCGCTTTAATTGCATCAAGTAGAAGGAGGTTGCAATCTCAAGTAGATCAAATTAAGCGCTATGCAAATGCTGGAGTGTCTTGTTCCAGGTCTCTGTGGCAACAATGTCTCTATCGTCCTTACTTCTGCTGGGAGGAGACACACGAGGCTTGTCATCAGCTGCTAAATGAAATCTCACACTGGAAATCACCCCTATTAGGCTGGTTAAGTGGTCGACTGTCTGTTCAAGTTTCCAGAGAGAAGTGACTAATGTCTCTTGTGTGTGTGTGTGTGCTCTGCGTGCATGTGTGTATGAAAAAGGTGCAATCAAAGAATAAATCAGATTATAATTCTTTTATGCACATTTTCACTGTGTTTGCCTAATCCAGTGACAATGGCAGCCTGCACACTAGTGAATATTGTCATAAACTGCTTGCCGTACATGTTTACTAACATTAGCAATAATTTCCCTGTGGTGTAGAAGCATTTTTCACATTATTGTACATGCAAAAGGGTTTAAACAACAATCTGTGGTTAAGAAATGCAAACACCACAAAATATATTTAAAATAAATAAAATAATGATCAGGCATTTAAAACCATTTTTAACATTCTTCACAATAAAGGACCCAACGTTCATAATCCGAGATGCTCTGGTTGTGGAGATGTCCGTTTTGTCTGGAAGAAGGTTAATCACTCGTCTTTTAAAATACATACAACACTTCACAAATGTAGTAATTATTAACCAATAAAGATAAATATTAATAATCCACATGGGGAATTATAAAGTCCTTTAAATTCTGAATAACTTAAGCAATTTGTAAATTTAATTTCAGTTTATTTGTGACCATTTTGAAATGTGTTTATGTGTAAAGGTCAGAAATAGTTATTATTTAACTTAGATATCGTTCTGAATGACGTCTTTTCTCAAAATGTGTTGATATCAGACAGGATTGATGAGCTAACGGCTAGTCTGAGTGAAGCCAAAAATGGGTCACTGATGTCTTTAAACAGCTTCTATTTCCTAAATTTCACTGTATTCATAGGAACTTTAATAAATAAACTTTTACATGGCTGTAAATTGTGCATGATAGTAACTTTTGGCAGGTGTGCGAAGAGATTCCTGCTAGTCTTGACCCTCGAATGCACCGTAAAAGCTACATTTTGCTGCTGCTGCTGACATTTACTCTTATAAATACCCAGAGAATTCCATGTAAATACTGCTGATGTTAATGACTGTTTTAGGAGAAACAATTTATAATTACATTTCCTTGAAAGAAAATCAGAGCTGTGACCTTATTTCAGGATTTTTCGCTCAGCATGCCTGTCCACTGTTGCAGATCCAGTCCCACATTAAGATTCCAGTCAAGGTCTTCCTCCAGTCACACTTCTCCCACAACCACACACAAACACAAGCATGCACGCACACACATGCATGCACGCACACACCTGCAGTGGAAGGCATATGGATTTAAGTGATGGAAATCTGAAACGAGGCACGATGAACCATCAGTTGATGGTTGCTGTGTGACTGACGAGAGCTCTGCCCAGGATGTAGTCCACCTCGCACCCCCCACACCTGCTGAGATCTGCTCTCACCCACCACAAATCTTTACAAAGCCAACAGTCAGCAGCTCCAGCAGCAGAAACACTGAGATCAGCAGCCACGCACGCTGCTCTTCTCAGGTTCCTCCTGGTTTGGTTGCAAAAAACAACAACACAGATTTACAAACGAGCCTGTGATCATTTCCTCATGTTACCAACGTTATGATGCATTCATGCAACTGAAGATTATTCCTCTCACCTGCAGCTTTTGTCTTAAGTTTCTTGAACATCTTTTTTTTTTTTTTTTTTTGAAGAAAATAGTTTCAGGTTTTGCTGCAGTTACTTCAGTCTTTACAGTGGTTTACTCTGAAGTGAAAGCCCCCTCCTCTTGTGAAGAAGTGTAGCATGGGCTGACACTAAATAGCTCCTATTACCGATCAAATAGAGGTAATTTGTGCCACAATCTGACATCAGTGACAGGCTACATCAGCCTGCGCCCACTCTGTATATTCAGATGAGCCGGGAAAGGCAGAGGGAGGGAAGATGAGGGAGGAGGAAGGGAGGCAGACGGAGGAAAATGGGAGATTGTGCAGCTTTCTCAGACAGATGGTGATGTGCAGCTGTCTGGGAGGCTGGATTAGTCCCTGAACTCTGCTGTTTCAGGGAGAGGCAAAAAAGAGTGGAGAACAGAAGAATTTGGAGGTATAAATGTAGCAATAAAGGCAAGGATACGGATGTAACTTAATGAGATGAAGAGGGGAATATAAATATGGGATTAGAAGATGAGAAAAAACAACAGATCCAAAAATCAAATATATTAATAAAATATTTACAAAATGTACATTTTAATTTAATTTCTGTTTAAGTAAAACCGTTTTGTGGTCAGTTTACTGCTTGATGCTTACATTTGTGCCTTTAATCTCTATATTTATGTGCAAACAAATGTTTTTCCATAACTCAACAGTCTCGACTTTAACATAGAGGTTATTCAAATTAAAAATGAAAATCAATGTAAAGCAAGTTTCTGTAGAGGATCACAGTGTAGGGAGACAAACAGGCTGTTTTAAACCACTGTTTTAAACATGACCAGGACTTATAAACAACACCAGAACTGATTAAAGCTATACTATGCAACTTTTTCATATTTGTAAATATTTCTTGAGCCAGTATGTGCTAAAATGACCATGCAGGGTTAATTAAATGTCATTCAGACCCCCACTGGCCTCTGTGACAAGAATATCGCACTTGCAACTTCAGATTGGCTCCCTGCTGGACTTAGAAAAAAAGGAACTTACATACCTGGAGCTGCAATCTGCTTCCTGCATGTTTTAGATCATGAACACAGCTGATTTGTTTGATTTAGTGATGAACCGCTCCTGTAGACACTGATGAAGGCTGAGGAGACATTTCAGCAGTTAGATTAAGGTGTTAAATAGACGAACGCACAGCGAGGAGATAAGTTTCACTTTTGCTTTAGCTAACGGACAACAGGGGGTGGTAAAAACAAGCCAAAACTGCCAAGTGTTCCTTTAAATAAACTGACAATGTTTTGACTTGAATTCAACAGGGTAACCCTAACCTTAACTGATTCCTGTAACAGGGTAGTTTTTTAAACATGATGCTAACAACATTTTGAGCCCTGGAATTGCTTCTTTCTCTTATTACAGCATGGCTAGATCAAGAGCTGCATCTCCTCACTGAATCCAACACTAATCAATGAAAATCGGCTTAATCCGACACCTGAAATTGGATCAAGGCATCCCAGTATTTACCTGAAACCCAGCGTTCCTCTTATTTCTGACCTACTTGCTGTTAATGATAAAATAATTTTAAACTTTGTCCTATCTCATCGCTGTGTTTAAGAGATTGAAACAACACCTGAAACAGTGTTAAACCAGAAGTCCAGTGCATGTACTATCATCTTGAGTGAATCCAGAGCTGGCTGGGCATCGGGTGCAGATGCTGCTAAGGAGCAGGAGCAGTAGCTAACTGGCTTAACAGGCTGGTTTAATAATCAGACTGTCTTCTGCCCATGTGTTCCCCTCAGACTGAACTAATATAGTTTTTGCTGGGTAATGATACAGAGACGCGAGCTCACATTCCCCTGTAATTGATCCTGCTGGCTGCCACACACTAACGAGCTAAACGAGGAGGAAAACCCTCCTGGAGGGCAAGGGAAGTACAGATGCAGAGGGAGAAGCAGAGAGAAGAGGGATGATTTAGGCAAGCAAATAAACGTGTGTGAGTCAAACTAACGGCAAAGGAGGGAGAATAGCGTCTGATACAAAAGACAAAGAGATTTTGATCCGTTACTATGACGGCAGCATGCTGTACGGAGATCAAAGCAGGTGCTGTAAAACGGTTGAAGAGTGCAGGAGCTACTTGAGTATTCACTTTCTTTTTTCTCTCTATTCCAGAGAGAATGAGCTGAGAGAGAGAAAGAAAAGGGGAGAGCGGTGCGGACAGAGCACCGGTGCATGCTACCTCTTTCATCTCTGACAACATCCATAGGGGGATTGGGCCATTGTGAATTTGGAGTGAAATATTTCAAAGGGGTGTAGCCGAGGAGCGTGAGCTGCTCCTTGGTAGGGTTCAGTGTGTGAGATGAAACACACCTGATTCCTGGCATCTCCTCTGATTAGATGAGTTTGTCCCCAACCACTGATCACTCTGCTCTTTATTAAACTCTGATCTGAATCTTCAAGCTTCCAAAGGCAGAGTTTGTGTTTTTGTTTCATTTTTCATTTCACAATTGTTTTAGACTTGCAGTTTTAATCAGCTGATCTTCAAGGTGGTTTTCTTTGAAGCCTAATTATGCTAAATATGACCAGATTTTAACGTATAGTTGCATTTTGCTCTGATAATCCTGCACAAATTTAGGCCTTTCCCTTCCTTTTTCATGCTTCCCTCCTCTAGATACAGGTAACAACTCTAAAATTGAAGAAAGTCAGTTACTTGTCCACAGAATGGGCTAATATCTGCACACTGTGAGAAATGCACCAGCAGGTTCCTCTGTGGATTTTAATCAATAACCCTCAGAAATTCATTGTTCATACTGTAGCAAATGAGGGGAAAGAGACAAACGAGCTAAACTCAGCAAAGCGTAAACAATGCTCGTTTTTTAAACAGTGGGTGCAGAAAGAAAGACCCTGTGTATGTGTGTGTTTATGTATCTGTGTGTTAAAGTGCGTGTGGCGATTGCGTGCACGCGCCTACTGTTGTCTGCTAAAACGGAGATGGAAGCTGCTGAATATTCATGGCGTCTGTGCTCGGTTGGGGCCAAGAGATAAGACGTTTATGTTCTGGCAGCCAAAGAGGGGAAAGAGAGAGAGAGAGAGCGGGCATGTGTGTGTAAGCGTGTGCGCAATGGGCGCGGCAAAGATGTGTCGACATCAGTGGTTTAATGGTTTGAATCTAACTTGGGCCAATTAAAAGGCACACGGCGTGCACCGGGGTGCACTCCCATTCATTTCGGGGGAAATTGAGGTTGAAATGAGCCATTGTCAGGCCACGTGGCCACCGTGCATACTGAGTGGCAGGCCCGCAGTGGTTTTCCAAAACAGTGGATAGAGGACAGAGGAGAGTCTTTGACTGTGCACAAGGCGAGGCAGTGTTCGCTTTGAAAAGGAGAGAGGAAGGAGAGAGAGAGGAAAGGATGCTCGCTGAGAGGGGCGCAAGAGATGTAGACAGATGAGGAGAGACAAGAGCGAAGGAGGAAGAAGTGGAGAGAGAATGACAAGACAGGGCGAGAGGAGAAAACACAGAGAGAATCACAAACTGTAAGAGGAAAGGACGTGGATGATGGAAAGGTAGAGATGATTATGGAGTAGGGATGGAAGGAGACTTGGAGAAAGGAACCGATTATAACAGCTAAAATCAGACAAAAGCCGTAAAAGCAGCCATATGGGTGGTGGGGGGGCTGGTACAGTAGCTCCTGCCCTCCTGACGTCAGCTGGACAGCAAACTGGAAGTGCTGACTGAGCCGTAGACACACACACACACACACACACACACACACACACACACACACACACACACACACACACACACACACACACACACACACACACACACACAGAACGCCTGCCAAGACAATGCCTGAATATTGTACATCACAGCATATCAAGCAGGTGCGTGCATGTGTGTGTGTGTGTGTGTGCGTGCGTGCGTGTGTGTGTGCGTGTGATGTAAACTAAGGAGTCCCAAAATAACCGACAACCCCACAGATACCATCCAGTCAGAGGACAGTCCCAGTATGTTTTTCTGGTCACATTCCCAGAGTCCAAGCTTCTTGTCACATACAGCAGCCTAACATTTATCCTCATCATGAGAACTCACCGTCTAAATCCAGATTAGGCCTGCCAGAGGTGATTATGTCACCATGGTGTCCAGCAGAGCCACGAGGCTCACTTCCTGTTTGACTGCCTGCGTGTCCACACTATTGGACCATAGCTGATGGAAGGAGTCACCATGTGACCTCAGGTTAATGTCACACTCCACAGACTTTTGTCTCACACCACTGATGATCACACACTACAACATCTTCATAGGGAAGATTTGGGACTTTATCAGTTTTATTTCAAGATTCCTGAGTAAAAAGTAATATTATTATGTAAGTGATCAAAAGTACTTCACACAAATGAGTCTCTGAGTCTGAAGCACACAATCTTTGTGAAGCACTTTGTGATTCTTTTTCTGTGATAAGTGCTATACAAATAAAATTTACTTACTTACTTACTTACAATGTATGCAGAGTTAAAAGCTGGAAACGTTGGGAAAAGATGAAAAAGACCACACACAGTACTAAGATTGACCACCAGAGGGCAGGAGACATTTATTGTGTTCAATGTAGACAATTTTTAAGGAATGCACTAATCCTGTTAAAGGCATACTGCTGCCCCCTGCTGTTTGCTTTCAGGATACATCATTTTAAAGCGAAAACACAAAACATGGAGCATTTTATCTTGTGTGTCTTGAGTTTCAAGATGGCACATGACTATGGAGTGTTGACAACAGTTTATGCATATAAAAATGTATAATTTCAAGCTAATAGCAATATTTAGAATCAATGTTGGTGAACAGAATTTAATAGTAAACTAATACAAATATTACACACTGTGCCGTTAAAGACTTGGGGATATGAACTACGACACTTTAACTCATTCCCTGCCAATGACGACTTTAGTCGTCATCTCCCTTTTATTACGGGGCGGGCTTCGGAGCGAGCCCCCTCACCGTGAGAACAAACATCACGTGTCTAAAGCGGATCTTCATCCGTGTATGTCACACATCACGTGATCAGGAAGCGGAAAATCAATGGATTACGAGTTTGTTTTGGGCCGCTGCTGTGAAAAAAATGATGCGCCAAACCAGAAATGCTTCTGGAGCGATGGTTGGGCACCAGATTGTGAACGAACGGATAACGCAAGAAATTCTGCAATTCTTCCTGATGTAAGAAGTGAGTCTACTCTTTCTTTTGGTAGTTTTGGCGTTTACATGATCATAGAGCACAATGTTCTGTGACTCTTCAAAAAACAGTAAAAACGCTCAAAAACGCTGGCAGTCAGGGGCTTTCTGATCAGGAAACGACTGGCAGTTAATGAGTTAAACATCCCTGTGGCTAGCTGTTAGCTTGTCAATCCAATCTTTATAGCCAATCTTTATTTCTCTAGACTAAGGCTGTTTAAAAAACTGTCTACAAGTAAGAAATGAAGTCTTCCCACAGAAACCTGCTTCAAAAGATCAGAACTTTAATATCAGTTCATATCATAAAAGAAGGTAAATAAAATAAGGTGCTTCAAATGTGTTCATGTACACATTAGTGGTTTGAACACCACCGGGCCTTGATAATCAAAGACCCTGCACACATTTTGTCCTCCCACACAAGTGTCCTCATCATCAGATTGCATCTTGTCTAAAGACTGCGTGGGAGTGCTCAAACTCTGCAAAAAGCAGCGTGACCCTCCTCTCTGATGCACATGCTGGCCTCTGAGATGTTTTCATTGTTGTTTAGCTTTTTATACATCCGTGCTGCATCACTAATAGCAATAATGATATTATTCAAATACACAATTAGGTCATTTATTTTTCCACCAGCGTTTCTGCTTTCCCTGGGAAATATCTTAATATTATAGTTTAGTGAACTCATGCAAACTACCTGAACAGAAGAAAAATGGCAAAGAATTTCTAAAATGATCTCATAGGGTGTAGAGGGCTAGTGCAGCACACAGGGAACTCGGTTTGCTAATTTTCAAGTTTTAGCCTCGTTTTATCTTGTCTGTGTAAATCTATTATAAGGCTTTGGGCTACAGGCTGTGATGTCAAACGTCATCTGCTTCTTAACGCTGTGATACTTCCCTTTTCCTCTCCTCCCTCTAACTTTTCTCTCTGTGGTTTCCTCCGTTTTCAACAAACAAAGTCTGAAATGAACATGTATGGTAGAGCAGACCCCTAAACTCCAAATGACTGTTTAAATAATCTTAGTTAAGCTCTTTCATCAGCCGGATGTAAAATAATGCTGCACTGTTCTGTTTCACAGCTTCATATCTGCTGAGCTTTTCCAGAGGCTTTTAAAAGGTTAGCCATCAATAATCGCACATTTCCTAATGTCAGCTTAATTTATGACAAATGTAGCCAATATTCTTGATGGCGTGTCTTTGCTCAGTGAAACAATCGATGAACAGATTGATATTCTGTTCTTTACGGTACATTATGGTATGCAGGCAAAGATGCAATGGAGGATACGTCCACACTTTAGCGGTGACAGCTTGTGTTGAGTTATGCAGGATTCTTTAGGTGTGGTGGATTTCTGTTTTACTCGTCCTGTGCGTTTACGTCCTGTAACAAATGATGCCTTATGAAGGTGAAAATGAGCATCAGGGATTTGGTCTGAGACGGTGATTTGTGTTACACACATGGAGGCTGGAGCAGAACATGAAGTTACAGGCCAACGTGTCTGAGGGCCTTTGGAATTCCCAGTGTGATAAACCATTGGGGCCTCTGTAATTCACTGGGATAAGCATGAGGCACACATAACAACCAGTAAGACCATCGTGTAAAATAAATACATATAGGCATGGCGTTAAATATTTCTTGGCAGCAGTGTATGAATGGGTTTTTACTACCCTCATATGATGACCAGTTTTTTTAGGCATTCTTGGACCTGTTATCTTTGACTCTTTGACTCGGTACTGGTTTGTAATGTCAGGGCTAAAGCCATAGTTAACTGGTGCATGTTAAAACAAACAAAACAGGAAATAAAACGGAGACAAGTTATCTTATTTCACTTCCTCTTTAAAGCTGCTATAGCAAATTCGGAAAACATCTCAAAAAGAAAAACACCGTTTGAAGTCACGGACAGCAAGAGACGTTTGGACCTAGAAAACCGCGACTGGTGTTTAGCCCTCTCTCGTTTCCTCTGGTAATGTGGGTTTCTGGTTCAGGCAGAAGCGTCTCAGGGAAGATACCCGAGGGGAGGGGTGAGTTTTTCATGACCATGTTTGCGTTCAAAACCTAGCTTGTTCTGTAGATTCGCTATAACAGCTTTAATGAGTAAATAGTAAAAACAGGATCACAGATTGGAGCAGGGTCACATCACTTCCTGTTTCTTTAAAACAACCATGTTTCTTCCTCAACATTTTGACTTTAATCTGGATTCATCCTCATTTTTTCTCCTTCCATGTGGCCCTGATCTGCCATCATATTCTGAAACACTTCTGCAGCTCCTGGTTAACTGCAATGATAGATGCTAGTCATCTCACTGTAAAATGATGATTTCATTATTGTCTGTAGCTCACCTGTTCAGGCTTTTGCGTGACCTTCAGTTGATTCTTCATCACTACAAGCTCTATTTCTGCCTTTCCTGGGATCCACTGATTACCCTTTTCTCATTCATTTTCCTTTTCCCTTTCCTCACATTTTTTTAAATCGCAATTTTTACTTTTCCCATTTTTTTATGATATTTTTAATATTTTTTTTATTTCTTTACTCTTTTTTTTAATTATTTGTTTTTGTGAAGCACCTTATGATTTTTATCTTGAGAGGCGCTATATAAAAGATTGTTTCTTCTTCTTCTTCAAAAGGAAACACAACCGAATTAGCAAAATAAAGCCGCTTCATTAAACAAAAAGCCCAATGAGTGTGTGATTTGCTGTTTCTGGAGATTGTTGACCAGCAGTGACAATAAATATTCATTTGCCTGACAGGCCATACTTTTGATGGCATGTAAAAGCTTCAAAGCAGCTGTATTTAACTCTGTTTTATTAGCAAACACCTCAGGATTTTCTTTTACAGCCAGGGGGTGGTTTCACCAGAGATGGGGTGGAGCCGTCGAGCAAGGGTTCGTTAGGTTAGTTAGTTAGGTTTCAGCAGCAAGATTAGTTATTGTGACTGGTCTATTTATTAGTCTAATCTGTAAGATCAGGAGAAACAAGGGAGGTCATGCGGTTAAATTGTGATATAATACAGTGGTTTGGTTCTAAATCATATTCAAGCATAACAGGTGACTCTACCACAGTGTGAACATTCAGTAATGTAGTCATGTAAGAAAATGACTAAATGAGATGAATGATGCTGGTCGTTTCCATCCGTGGGTGAGGTCTGAACCTGCCGTGCACCCTTGCAGGCCTGATGTAACGATGCTCAGTGCGGCACCGAGGATGTCCGTCTCAGTGCTGAAGGACAAGGAGATTCTCAGCGTTCAGGATGATTTACGGTGTCTGTTGGGCAAAGCTGATCCCTTTTCTCTGTGCTTTGTTGCAGAGTTTCGTGCGTGCATGTGTAGGTGTTTTGTAGGAATTGTATGTGCCTCGAGAGCTTGTAGTGTGGGCTTGCATGTCATTGTTCAGCGTTGGATCACATCCAGGTGCAGTCTGTCTTTATTATATTTGTGTGTATATCAGTGTGTCACTGAATGGGTGCATTTGCCTATGCAAAGAAACCCAGAGAATCGATTACTGCAGGGGGGGGGTGGTTGACAGCTCTGCCCGCCGGATGCAGCAGGATGCATACTGTAGCAAGGGAGCACCATCAGTTGCCCTGACAACACCAGTGCCTGTCAACACCTCTGTCTTAATAGTGACAAATTGTCCTTATTACATCAGCGTTAATTCCCCCCGATCTCCCTCAGATGAAGATACTTAGCCCTGCACTGATCAAATTGTGTCAGCATAATTACTGGGAACAGAAGCCTATTAAAAACCAGGGCCTCAGACGCACTGTCCAGACTCATCCACAGGCCTATCACTCAACATGCATCTCTGCGTACGACGTAAGGGGGGAGGAGGAGGAGGGCAGGGAGAGGGGGAAGTGAGGGGGTGAGGATAAAAGAAGGGGGATGTTTTCTGAGTCACTCGCATGAACAAAGATTCCCAGAATTGCTCGCCGTTAACATTTTTTGACCGATGGCGATACATGCTCAGCAGAAACGGTCGCTGATTGCAGATGCATTATCACAAAATTACAGTCATTATTATAAGATGTTGTCTTTCATGAGGATCTTTGTGGTGGGGCTTTGTTGGGTTCTTTGAATAAATTACTAAAGTGGGTTTATGTCAGAATAAAACACCTTGCCACCAGTTTATGGAGTGGTTATGAGTAATCGGTGTCTTGTTGGCAATAGAAAGCAGACATGGTGATTCCAGTTTGGAGAATCAGGAAGGAAATTTAAGACAACTCAAGCTAACAGCCAATCAGAAAATTGCTTAAAGAAGACTAGACTAGAGAATATCCCTAAAACCTTGAGTGAATATTGTATTCAATTTAATTTAATACTTCATCACTCAGGTTGTTTTGTTACTGATTTCTCTACCACACAGTGTTTGTGCAAATTCCATCATCTTACCTGTCCGATAGGGTTTCCCATCCACCTGCGTTACCTGTCATCACTGTAGTACGCACCTCTTCCAAAAAAAATAGTACAGATTCTTACTTACAAATACAAACACGTTTTTTAATGTTCTTATGTGTCAATGTCTCTGTTCCAGGGAAACCGCTGTCTCACCGTGTTTTTGGCTTTAACTGAATTAGATTGGTGATTTAGATAACTAAGATTTCACACGCAAACATTCACAGGTAGAATGGGAAATCTGGCAAAACCTCTTAAGATAAAACGTGACTTTGGAATAAACAAACATGGTGGAGAAGGGGGAGCAAGATGTGGATTCCATGTTCCATGTTTGCTTCCATCACCTTGCTTTCTGATTGGCTACATGCGACATTCAATCAGCATCTCGCTTGTTTCTCCGTGAAATTGGACCGAGGCAATCTAACATGTTTGATTGCCTCCTTTTATGAACAGAGAGGTCCTGATGTAATGTCTTTCAGCATTCTTAACACACCACGCACGGCAGGAATGTCTGATAAGATTATGTTTAGAGCCGTTACGGTAATCAGGCTTTTCCTTAAGATTGTCAGAAATACAGAAGCGTATTACCATCAGACAACAACGCAGTATCTCGTATTAATTAAAATGTATCTCGTTATAATGTGATGTATATCTTGTTTTTCATAATAACATTTAAATATCGTTTTAACGGGAACGTTTCTCAAATAAACGTGTACAACTTGTAAAAATGAGATCGCTCTAAAGGGTAAAACGCCAACATCTTGCAGGATGTTTGAAACTCGTCTAAAGGAAACAAAGGGAGAAGATAGAGTCAGAAAGCTTCTTTATGCCTCTTTAAAGTGCGTGTAACAACTAAATTAACTTTTATTGCTGATAACCTGTATAGATGAGTGTCTAATACTGCTGTAGACATGTGTACGTAGTCATTATTTTGGCAGTTTAGTGCTTTCATCTGTCCCAGGAGCCCTGATACAGGCCATTCTAAAACCCCTAAACCAGCCTTGCTGTGAAAAGAGCTGCTAGCCCCTCCCACTTGGCCAGGATGTGAATATGATAATGAGCTGCTTGCTGATTGGTTGGTTTCCCCAGAAGGCCTCAGACACTGGAGACATGCAGGTTTGAGGAGGAAGGGCTCCCCCTTATGACGTGTTAAGGAAGGTTTTCTCAGAACAGAAGTTTTTCTCTCTTTCTAATTTACATAAAAAGTAGGTCACACACGGCTTTGACTTTTTGGCATGCTACTTTGACCACCCAAGCTGTCTTTATTCAACAACAACAAGGAGTCCTCCTTAAATGACCTCCTTTGGAAAAGTTGCAGACTCAAAATAAAACTAAAAGAGAAGTAAAGAAACAATAAAGTTGAGCCAAAATGAAAGCTAATGTTATGCTAACTATAGCAACCTAAAGGGTGATTATTTGTTATGTTGTGATTACAGCTTGTTTGTATGAAGGATTACCCAGATTATTGTGGCACTGATGTACTTTATATTGATCTACAATCAGAATATGCACTAGAAAGCAGTTCACTTAAAGCTGAGGATAGAGAGAAAATAGGATTCTCTGTTCCCTCAGAGAGGAAATTTTTGTTTGATGGTACAATTTAATTTATCTCAGGGAGATGTCAGGGGAGAGGCATTATGCGGGGATGAGGAAACAAGGCCCCCCTTAGGGGACAAACTATGTGGACTATACAAAAAAAACAAATGATTAAAAGTTGAAATTTCATTAAAGCATCAGCCTAGTTTTACAATAACTGCAATTACCATAAGCAATTTTCACAGCCGTACAGATATGGATTTAGCATTGCCCGTAGCTCAGCAGTGAATTAAGTCTTTCTCCTTCTCACTGCGTTGGTCCTGGACGGCGCTGGAATGGAATTCACAAATTAGTGTCGTCTGATGGAAATGTGCTAATTGCTGTTGTTAAGCTGCTACAATAATTAGGTTATGATGGCAGACCGCTACACATGTTGCATGTGCAAGCACGCATGAGCAAATATACACAGGCTGGTGGGCGCGCGTGCACCCTGGCTGCCCAAAGCCAAGATTTCCTCTCCACCATGGTGGAAGTAGAAGGCTAAATTTAATTACTCACTTTACCGACTCTGCACGAGTCTCCACACACAGCTCAGAGTGCAGCATCTAACAAACTCTCTGCTCTATCTTTGAGACTTAAAAACACAACACATTGTCCTGTAATTAGTAAGTTAATGGTCAGCTGATTATTTAGTTGTAGAAACAGCGATGTATGAGGAAAACCTGAAGTTTCCTAGCACAAAAACCACACAAGTAATGGCTGCAAGATACTTTAAACAATGTTTTGTCTCATTGATGGATTTTGGAAGTGTGATGGCCAATTTATGGAGATATTCCCCAACTTTTGTTGTTTTTTATGCAAAGGAAATACAGTTTTATTCAACAGGACAACTTTGATTGATGCAGTAGAGTCATTGTTTCTGATTTTTTTTTTTTATTTCACGGGTCACATTAAGGCTATAACTAGATCAGCGTTTTATCATCTTCATCAAATAGCAAGACTCAGAGGTCTCATGTCCAGACCAGACCTAGAGAAACTCATTATGCATTCATCTCCAGCAGACTGGACTACTGCAATGGTCTTCTGTCTGGTCTTCCAAAAAAGCTGTGAAGCAACTGCAGCTTATTCAGAATGCTGCTACTAGAGTCTGAACAACAACCAAAAGAACCGAGCACATCACTCCTGTTCTTAAATCTCTACACTGGTTACCAGTAAACTACAGAATCAATTTCAAAGTACTTCTACTAGTTTATAAATCACTCAATGGCATGGGGCCAAAATACATGTCGGATCTCCTTCCAGTATCTACACCCAGCAGGGCTCTGAGATCCTTAGGAAGCAGTCAGCTGGTAGATAAGGCCATAATAAAAACATAGACAGCTTCAACTTACATATATCTGATCATGAATAGTATTTTTTGTAACAAGTATAGTTGGACTTTTTTTCTTCTGTTTGATTTCTACAAATACTCTCAAGACCCTCAGATGAGTGCTTTGTGACCCATTGTAGGGTCCTGGCCCCAACTTTTCAAACCACTGATCTTCTCAGCCAATAGAAAAGAGCCCACCTTTATTCTGAGCTTAGTTGTTGCTGGTAGACTAAATAAAGACACAAACAAAGGTATACAGAAAATCTGCAGCAGCAGGTGAACTCCAGCCAACAGAAACACCCACGTTGGTATTTGTCTCTGTTACCTGAGACAACCATGTCTGTCCTCCACGCTTGCAGAACCTTAGTGGTGAGGTTGTGTAACTGTTACGATGCAGCCATCCTGACGTTCCTTAACCTGCTTATGAAGATTCTGTTTAATGGCTCTGGGCTCCAGCAGAGATTACTGGATTGCAAACCTCATCAAAGACATCAGCACCCCCCAGACTCTTTAACCTTGGAGACCCAACTCTCGCTTTCAGCAGTTCTTGTGATGTAGTGCATGTGTGTGTGTGTGTGTGTGTGTGTGTGTGTGTGTGTGTGTGTGTGTGTGTGTGTGTGTGTGTGTGTGTGTGTGTGTGTGTGTGTGTGTGAGCCTGCAGCCTAACTCAGCAAGCTGCTATACATTAATGTAAAATTAATCTTCTCACCATGTGGTCCTGTACAAAGGTGATCTCCCATTGTGAACCCTCCCTTATTTGCAGTGTGCAGCTCTTCTTCTTCTAGTCTCTTTCTAGTAGCAGGCTGTAGTTTATGTCCCTGTAACATAAGAAAATCCTCAAAGATAACTGAGGGGGGCTCTGTCTGCATGTTAATGATTATTCCTTTGATACCTGACCTGTATCATGTGACTGACTGCCATAGTTTAAATAGTTTTGTTTGTTTTTCTAGGATAGATCAATGATTGGACTTGGTTGTGTTGCACCTGCTACAGCATCTGGACAAAAGTCAAATAATGACACTCCTATAAAGAAAATAGTTAATCATTTGAAGTGTCTACACACTCCAGAAGTTTTAATTCTTAAATTAAAAATCTTAAAGTTCCTTCCTATATGATTGTTGACATTGACCTTTCAAGATTAGTGCATTTTTCTGTATCTTTTTCATATTTTTAAATCATGTTCTTGAGCCAGTATGTGCTAAAATGACCCTTTACAGGGTTAATGAAATGTCACTCAGACCCTCACCGCCCTCTGTGGACAGAATACCACACTTGGACTTAGTAAAGTGGAGCTGACATGCCTGGAGCTGCAGTCTGCTTCCAGCATGTTTCCTGCATGTTTTAGATCATGATCACAGCTGATTTGTTTGATTTAGTGATGAACCGCTCCTGTAGACACTAATGAAGGCTGAGGAGACATTTCAGCAGTTAGATTAAGGTGTTTAAAAAACAAATGCACATCAAGGAGATATGTTTCACTTTTGGTTTCACTAACGAACACTAGAGGGTGCTAAAACAAGCCAAAGCTGCATAGTATCCCTTTAACCACCAGTTTTGGCTTCATCTCATCTGCTGTTCTCCAAAATGTTTATGCAGAATGTGCAGCTACTTTTACTGTCTGTTTTAAATGCATTCATTCTGAGATTTTAAAGGATAGAAGGAAACATTTGGAGTTTTTCAGATTCTTGAAGGAGATTTTATTTGAGTGCTTGTTTTTTTCAAAACTTTTTAAAAGATATTGGTCTTATTTTAGGAATATTTTATTGTTGGTGTTGATAACAGCTGAAGTGAATAAATTAGATGAGGTATTACTGAATGTTTTAAAGTGCTGAAATTACTTTTGCTGAATTTTATTCCCAACACAGAAACTGGACAAGCTAATGATCAAAGTATTATTATTATTATTATTATTATTATTATTATTATTATTATTATTATTATTATTATTATTATTATTATTATTATTGATCAACCCTCTTCTCCTAAACATGAACGTGTTGGAAGCATCATTTATTAAAACAACCTCTGACTCTGGTTGTTGTTTAATTATGAATGGTTCAGCTCATGGCAGCTGGATGTTTTTTGCTTGAATTAAAACACACAAATTATTGATGATAAATGAAACTTTTTGTTTAATATTTCACCACATTTAACTCTGAAAATGTGAACATTTGTCCTATAATGATTAAACTATGAGTTTAGTTTCTGGCTGTAACATATTTGAGTGATGAGCCTACATTTTTATTTCTCATCGATTAAAGACAAATTACAGGTTGATTATTACTTGAATATATAAATTATTAGTTAAATAACTTTAAATAATCTGTTTTATATTTTCTGCCTGTGAGTGGAAAATTAGTCTTTGTGTTTCAGTGCAGTTTTTCAGATAAATAAAAGCTCAGATTTGTATTTTTAGATGCATATTTAAATCATTTTATCAAGTAAGAGCATCCAGCATCATGTGATTAATTTGTATGATCACAGGTTAAAAAATATTTATGTGAACTTTTCCCCTCAATTAAATGTAGTGTACATAATTTTAAAATAAGGGAACAGGGCCGTCTGGTGTTACTGGTCCCTGTTTTAGTTAATGGAAAAAACAGACTGGTGAGACTGAATGTCAGAGAAAACCTTTTTGAGTCTTCCAACAAAACTTGACCAAAACATTTAAATCAATTAATTTAAGAAACATGATAATTATTTATGCTAAAGGAATCATTTATTTAACAAACCTAAAGTCAGTGTAGTAATGATAAACAAACAAGTTAAATGTAATATTTTCACTTCTACACCAAATCATAAAAAACAATGAAATGTTGTCTATTATATTTTATTATATATATATATATATATATATATATATATATATATACATCGGCATCAGTCGACATTTGCCCTTAGTAAAGCCGATTTAAAGTAACACTGAGAAGTGCACAAAGTTAAGGTTTAACAGTTAGTTAAATTCTGAGTTCAAACACTGATTCAGCTTCAGAAAAGTTGTGCATCAACCGATGTTATTAGTGACATTTTAGCATGAAAACAAGGTGGAAAACATCTAGATACCGGCCATGAAAATCAGCAGTACATAACGACCATCGGCTGATCATGTCTCCTACATATCGGCATCGGTATCGGCAATAGAAAAACCAATATTGGTCGACCTCTATCTCTTTATTAATGTTATTAAGCATTAATAAAGGATTAAATTATGTAATAACAACTGCTTAACCATATTATGTAATGCATTACTAAGCAGACACCCCCCCCTGGCCCTTTGTCCTAACTTTAAGGACACTTAATAGTTAACAATAAGGGGAACATTTAATAAAGGGACCCTTTGTTTAATAATGCTTAATAATGCAAAGTAACATTAATAAAGGTAGCCTTATTGTAAAGTGTTACCAAACGTTTTTACAAGCTCCTTAAACTCAAGTTTTTATGTAACAGATCTTTTATTTAAATTTCAAAAAATTCTGATTGTTTATAATGAAATTGAAAAAGTTAGTGTTGTCTTATTGGCGGACAGCCTCTTGGTAAAAGGAGGTGTTGTGTTCATGCGGCCTTTTGAGACTGCAGGATTTCATTGCAGTGTTCTGACACAGCCAGCCTCTGTTTTAGCATTCAGGACACAGAGGGAGAGACGGAGAGGAGGAGAAAGAGGAGAGAGAGAGAGCAGAGGACAGAGAAGGAAGTGGAAGGAGCCAAACAGGAACACAGAGAGGTTTTCAGACTGACAGACAGAGTCTCTTTGCATTCCAGCTCTGATGCCAAAACTTTCACTGAATCAAGGATGCCTTCTTCATCCAGGCTTCAATGGCAGCTCTATCATTTACTTGTATTCTGGAAATCTATTCATAGTGCAGGTGCATTCAAGAGAAGAGACTGTTTAGGTGATTTTTACAGGTGCTGAAGATGAACTCTAATTAAAAACTTAGATTAGATTAGATAAATGAATTTACATTTACTTTGTTTAAATCTAGCCAGGTTTTGAGTGTTTTTTTCTGTACGAAGAAAAAAACCCACCAATATTTATAAAGTCCATAGTTAATAAAGTTTTAATTTTCTTCAGAAATCTTACCTCAAAATAAAAACACCACAAATTCTGCTTCAATAATATGATGTAATCTGACAATTCCATACACATTAATGACATTTAGATTTTTTTTTCATCCATTTTTATTGATGATGAACACTTTTGGTTCTGGATCTTGTAGTTGTGTTGCTCTTTAACACAAAACTGAAAACAAAAGAATAATGCTTCAGTCAGCATTTACTTATCAACTATTTGAATTTGTAATCTTTTTATTTTTTACATAATTTTCCTTTATTACATGATATTTATGTTAGATTGTAAGAGAGGAAAACCTAACAAAAACATTTCTGATTGTTGTTTCCCAAAAGAATGATTTATAACAAGGGTGCAGGTGCTCTTTATAATGGTGTTAGATAGTTAGCACATCTAGGGCAAAATATCAACATTCAATAAAATAAAGTACATAAAGCAAAATAATAAGAAATAAAATGACGTAATAATAATAAAGTTATTGGTGGTTCTAGGGGTGGGGCAACAGGGGCATTTGCCCCTGCTGAATTGTGATTGGCCCCCTGAAGTGCCCCTGTCCTGTCACTCATCTGTGCTTTGTGTGATGATCAGATTATTGGTGAATGCAGTTCCAAGTCCAAACACTAGTGGCGCTAATGAGCCCCTCTGTAAATATTGTGGCCCTTTGATGGCCCCAGATGCAGAAAAATCCTAGATCCGCCACTGGTTGGCAATGAGATGAGACAGAAATGTGGAATTGCTTTGTTGTCCAGGGATCCATGACAATGAGAGATGGAGGTATGGAGAGCAAAAAAGGGTCATAATTCGTGTTTTTAGAACACCTTCTGGGGACTGATAACTGCTGTTAAATGCAGTGTCAGGTCTTTTATGGATACCATTACCACTGTAAATGTTACAAAAAGAAAGAGAAAACAACTTATTTTTCTCTTTCATGTTTGACCAAACAATGAACCCACTGCTGTTAAACCCCTGACCTGCTGGCTTCCAGTTGGATATAGTTTTTCAGATTACTTTACTTCATTGAGACCTTTTAGCTAACACTGTTTTCATACAGTATGTAAGAAAATATAATAAACTTCTCTCATGGCTCCATACCGAGCAGTTTTGGGGCTGTAGGTGCTACATTTCCCTGTTTTTCTGGGACGTGAGGATCGATAGGTGAACAACAAACAATAAGTGTCCATCCAAGAAGTTAGAAGCACAAAATGAAGAGCTGAGCTGTGGTTGATTTACAACTGGTTCCTAAGATCTGCTCTTAGAGATGATTTTAGCAGACCTCGTCATCTGATACAAAAAAAAAAGGTTTTGATGAAAACATCTGAGAACAGCTTGTTGTAGTTTGTTATATGATCCTGCACTATATCATGAATTAGTCTCATCTGTCGTTTTCTACACTATCATAGTTGGGTGTATTTTCTTTAGTACAGGTGACTTTTTGATATTCATAACACCAGAGCGTCAGCATAAAGGATTAAACAGAGCAAATTACCTGTTTTGTCTGCAGAAGCGCCACAGAGCTGATTTAGGTTTCTTTGCATGCAACCGTTCAGCCCAGAGGGGCTGTGAGGTGGAGAGTTCAGCCCTGTGATCTGACCTCAATCAGCCCTGATTAAAGCTGGGATCTGATGTCTTAGCCCCCCGTGACCTGATCCACCATGCAGTATACTGCTAACTCTCTCTGAGAAGTGAGTTAGAGAACAGATTCTCACCACCGGTAAAACTCTGGAGCCTAAAACATCTCCAGCGTGTGGTGAGATGGTGTCACAGACAGCTGTCTATTCTTTAAAGGCACACTTGGCATTTTTGGCTTGTTTTAAGCACCCCCTAGTGTCCGTTATTTATTCTGTGGTGGTCAAACCAAAAGTGAAACTCATGTCCTCGCTGTGTGTTCGTTTTTTTAACACCTTAATCTCACTGCTGAAATGTCTCCTCAGCCTTCATTAGTGTCTACAGGAGCGGTTCATCACTAAATCAAACAAATCAGCAGTGTTCATGATCTAAAACATGCAGGAAACATGCTGGAAGCAGACTGCAGCACCAGGCATGTCAGCTCAATTGTTTTCTAAGGGACCGGACCGCCACTCTAAAGTTGCAAGTGCGGTATTCTGGCCACAGAGGGCGGTGGGGGTCTGAGTGACATTTCATTAATCCTGTAAAGGGTCATATTAGCACATACTGGCTCAAGAACATGATTTTAAATATAAAACAGCTGCATATATGGCTTTAAGTGACACAGAAGAGTCAAAGTAGATTTGTTTCTGCATTAGATGCTTACATTTAGTTTTAATTGCAGCTTCTTTTATAAAATTATGATCTGCATCTAATTATAACACACGACAGATGCTAAACTGTAACATGTGAGTTTACCACTAATTCAGTCCGATCCGAGCAGCCTGACACTCATTTGCATCACAGCGACTGAGGATGCTGTGACACCAGTTCATCTGTACGTCGAGGCTTATTTAGCCTGCTGAGAATGAGAGCCCGCTGTTCGTATTAGATCCTGTCTCTGGCAAAGTGGAGATGATTAGATAAAGTGTGTCTGGTGGAGTGGAGCACTTTTTCACTTTACAGACGCAGCGCCAGCAAATAAACGCCGAGAGGGACTCTGCTTTTAGACAAAAACTAAATAATAATATCTTCTCAGAGGATTCTGAATGCATCTGAGACGTCTAATGGGTTAATAAACTCTTCTAAACCAAGCTGCATCCAGGTGTTAATTAAACCACTGGTTTTCTGAACTGTGCATGGAGAATACTGCACCAGTTGTGATGCAATGAGCAGGTTACAGACCAGGTAAAGAAATAAAAATGTAGAAATAGACAAAAAAACAACACAGCTGCTCTAGTTTTGGACCTGATCTGCACTTTGTTCTGTCATAACACAATAACTGAGCTCTGACGTCTTAAAAGGTATTGCAGGAGCGTAGAGGTGCTCGGAGAGAAAATTGCAGCAGCTCACAGCGGCTGGAGTGAAATACCATTTTGTCTCACTCAAGATGGATTCCACAGTGAGATTTCAGAGGACCAGCACAGAATCAAAATGGAGAAGCCAGAAGGGAGAGAGGAAAATAAAAACAGAAAAGATGCATTGTAAAGAGACGATGTGAATTCTGTTTGGGTTGTTGCATCAAATTGTGCAGTTTTCAGCATTTTTACCTCTTTCTGACATACTGTCCTTTGTTTGTGAGCTTTAAAAGTATCAAAATCGATGACAGGAGGATTAATAAAAGGAATTTATGAAATAAAATGAACTTATTTTAATACAGACGTGAAGAGAAGCAGCAGAATCTTAACCAAAAAGCTAAAACCACAATAAAAACAGGCCGTTTTAGAGATTTTCCTCCAAACAATTGTCTTCTTTACTTGAGTGCTTGTGTGTCTACGCACACACGCACGCACGCACGCACGCACGCACGCACGCACACACACACACACACACTTGCTGGTTGCCCATCTAACAGCCCAGTATGTAAACCCGTGAAACCCCTTCAGGACATCAAATCCGTGGAATCTGTTGTCGGTTCTATCTAGGTCAGTGCTTACAATAGCTGAGCAGTTTGGTTTCGCCTCTCCCGCCTTGACACATCCCACCCCCTCCTGTTTGCTGAACCCCACAAGGTTGACTTTGCTTTGCCTGGATAAACATTAAAAATGCACATAAAATGGTAGGATATTACACACGCTTTGCTTCTTTCATACCTATTAGTCTCCAGCGGAATATTAAAACATGTCAGGGTTTGATGTTAACGCTTGCATTTAGGTTGTTTTTTAATTATTTTTTCAGGAAACGGTTTGTTGTAAGTATTTATGAAATGCTGCCAGCAGCCCTGGAGAAATGCTGCAGATAAGCTACAGTTTCTGTTTATGATCCAGTGGGGATGATGTCATATGACCTAAAGGAGGCTGCAGAAAACTTCATAACCAACACAGAGAAGATGTTTTTAAACAACGATGTGTTTAATTTTTGCTTTAGCTGCTTAAAACAGCCTCACTTATTAGTTTTTAATGTGGTTACAGCTCCATGTTTGCATGCTTTGCTTGGGTAAATAGTAGCTGTCAGACATTAGTGCAAAATACCAGCCTTAAACGTTCGAACTGCAGGTTTGTTTTTGCTGCCGTCCTTTCTGTGTAAAATAAATATATAGGAAAAGAAAATTTATTTAAATGCATGCATTAGAAGTTCATAACATAAATGCAAACTGATATGATTGTTTTAGTTCAGGTTAGATGCACACATTATTACGCTAAATTAAGACAAAAAAAGACTAAATAAAAAACACGATCCATATTACCATGCATTATCATCTATTATTATTATTATTATTATTATTATTATTATTATTACAGAATTTACATCTTGAAGATTGGAGGTAACAGAACCATAAAAGGTCATCACCATATCTTTAGGAGTTTATTCATAACATCTACCACAAGTGCAGAAATCTCCAAGTTAAATGCAAATATATTAATTATGGTAGACTTATTAGTCTTGAATGGCTGAATATTAATCTGACTAAACGATATTTTTTGTTTTAGGCCTTTATCCAGCATCTCAACCACCTGGTTTTATCTCTATTCCTTAGGAAAGCCTGTGCAGGTGTTTGAATAAAAGTTAAACGTTACCATTCTTTTACATTATTGTTGTTTTATTGTAACCTCAATTGCCCCAAATTATTAGTATTGTTCCTTTTTTCTTTTTGTTTTTACCTTTATTGTAACAGTTTCTAATTAAACCTGAGACTATGCTGGAGATCTTTCTGTATAACTGCATCTTAATCTCATTATTAAGATTCACCAAATACAAAACATTTAGATTGTTATAATTCTATATTGTCTCTTTTAATAGCAGGAACCGAACCTTAGTTTGCCTCTAACCTTGACAACATGTTACAATACAATTCTCTTTTCCTTGATCCTGTAAATATCACAGAAGCGTTCCTTCTCTGGCCTTAATTCCTTCTTCTCAGTGTGTGTCTTAGCCCGGCCACCTCTACAAAGAGTTGACGATCTCCTGTAAATTGCTTTTTCAATCAGTCCTGACATCAGGCTGCTCCCGTGGGAATGTGGGAATCCATTTGATGGCAGAGAGGAAGGTTTATTTCCTTATGGATGTTGACAACCCCACTCAGCCTGGTTTGATCTGCAGAATTAACATAATGTTACCGCACTTAAAGAACTGGCAGCGACAGCCAGAGAGGAATTGGATCTCTATATCAAACGCTGGCACCAGTGAGGTTAGGCTGCAGCAGGGGCACAAAGACAATAGGGGCTGCTACGGATCAGAGATGCATCGGTTATGCAAACGTCTGTTTATGAATAGATTTTGTGTTCACTCTTATTGGTTCAACATCACATTTAGGGTTTAAGAAAATATTGCTTATTTATCTGTATAAGTGTTTTATTTTTTCATTTTCATCTAAACTCTGTAATGAAATCTTCTCTAAAGGTTTTATCTGCTGTGAAATTTGTTCTTTATCTGAATCATGTGGAGAAAAACAAGTTTTCAGATCTTTTGAAAATGGTTTCAATGGATTATGAATAATTAATATATTGTCTGCTGTTGGTAGCTCTTTGATCGACCTCCGTCTGGATAAATACAGATTAGCTGGTTTAGCTAATGCAGCGGGACCAGTTACAAATGAGATTAACCTAAAACCACTTAAACTGATAGCTGTTCAATTTGTCATCATTGATAAACCTTTACACTGCCGATGATTTTTCTTTAAAGGTGTGGAACACTGAAAAATCTTTTTTTGCGTTGTTTCATGATGGCAGCAGTTCACATTGATTCATTCCTAGCCGTTAGCAGATCAATCTGTGTCTAGAGCAATCTAATTTTCTCCAAACTAAAGCCGTTCAAAGAGCTAATAACAAAAAACAGATATAAAGTGTTTATACCTGGTCTAGAGGAGCCGTGGCTGATGAATGTTTTATAACAGTCCATCTCCTTCTCTACTTCAGGACAAAGATATCTCATCACATCTACCGGAGCCTTGTACATCGTGGACGTCCTGCCTGAGGATGGCTTAAATAACTACCGCTGCACAACACGCCATCGCTACACGGGCGAGACTCGCCAGAGCAACAGCGCCCGTCTCATCGTGTCAGGTCAGCACCTCGTGGACACTGCAGCATTGTTCTTACTCACAGAGCTCATGCATTTCCTGCTGAATAGTTTTATTAGAGGAAACTCATTTAAGATGGAAAGAAAATTTTGAATTTAACTGCAAGAGGCACTAAACTCCTTCTTGAGCTTCTCTCATCTAGTCATAAAACAGGCAGTTTATGGAAGTAGCTGCTGACCCCTACAAGCAGGATTAGATTAGACTGTCTGGCGCCGGGCGTTGCCCACCACTAATTAACTTTTAATTCTCTGCTCTGTCCAGACCCCACCAATGCTGAGCCAGCCATCTTGGATGGCTTTGACCACAGAGAGGTGATGATCAATCGTCGAGTGGAGCTTCCCTGTAAGGCCTCGGGCTACCCACCGCCCAAATACCGCTGGCTGAAGGACAACAGCCCTCTGGAGCCAGACACTCGCTTTCGCCAGACCATCTCAGGGCTGCTGATAGAGAACGCCCAGCCCAGTGACTCTGGGACATACGTGTGTGAAGTATGGAACAGCTACGGCAACGCTGAGGTCATGGGCCGTCTGTATGTCAAACGTAAGTCTGGTGTTAAAAAGGAAGAGGCGCCACTGTTATTCCTGAAGCAGCAGCTGCAGATCTAGTTGTTTTATTAGGATAAAAGGATAAAATGTAAACTGTTAATCAATTTATCTCCTACCTGGAGGAAAGGATTACAAACTATATCAACAAGAACTTTCTCAAGTATCCTCCCAAACTTTCTCCGTATCGTTCTGTTATCTGTTATCCCTGATATTTAGCATTTCCTGTGTCCACAGAGCCCCTGAAGGCCGTGGTCAGCCCTCGGAAGGTGAAAGGCAGCGTGGGCAGCAAGGTGTCTCTGTCCTGCAGCGTGAGCGGCTCAGACGAGTATGAGATCTCGTGGTATCGCAACGGAGAAATAATCTACCCTGGGAACAATGTTCTCTTCAACGGGCTTAACCGGGAGAACCTTATCATCGAGGGCATGGCGAAAAGCGATGGCGGAGCTTACCAGTGCTTCGCTAGGAAGGGCAAGATGTCTGCACAGGATTTTGTGCAGGTTATCCTGGAAGGTAAAATAGCAGCATTATGAAGGAAGCGATGTATAAAGGTACGGATCAGTGTAGCAGCTATAAATAATCATCTAGTCATCAGATTAACTCCCGTTTACACCTCTGTGAATCTGTGCTGCCTTATAATCACTCTTCAGACTCACGTGTACGTGCATGCTATTGTCCCGTCTCCTACCTTGGCAGCGTTGCTTAGGCAACCGTCTCCTGTGGTCAGGGAGCTGCAGGAAGAAGATATTGATAATCTATAATCATGTGGAATAGACTGAGATTATCAGAGAGGAACAGCAGGCAGACACAGACATGAAAAAGGCAAAACGCTCTCTGTGTTTGAGAGGAAGCCTCCTAAACGCAGATCAGGATGAAAAGCTGAGAAAATAAAAGTCAAAATTGATTTATATTCCATTTTAACAATACAGAATTTACCTTACTAATAGATTATAAGAAATGTTTTATAGGTAGTGAGAGGGGCTTCTGTAATCCTGACTGAATGCATTTGCTCAGTTTTAGCTTTTCCATCCCTCTCCACCACCACCCTTATGCTCCACCTTGTCCCCCAACACAGACGGCACTCCCAAAATCCTGTCCTCGTTCAGCGAGAAGGTGGTGAACCCCAACGAGCCCCTCTTCATGGTCTGCAACGTGAAGGGAACGCCGCCCCCCAGGTGCAGCTGGTCGCTGGACGACGACCCCGTCATCAAGGACAGCCACCACCACCTGGGTCACTACGAGACCCACGAGGGGCACGTGGTCAGCCAGCTGAACGTCACACACACCCAGGTGCAGGACGGCGGGTTGTATCGGTGCACGTGCAGCAACTCGGCCGGGGTCGTGTACCACCAGGCTCGTATAAACGTAAGAGGTGCTTGTCAAATCAGCTCCTCCAAGAACAACAATACACAACCTGTGTGTCTTTGTGTGTGTGTGTGTGTGTGTGTGTGTGTGTGTGTGTGTGTGTGTGTGTGTGTGTGTGTGTGTGTGTGTGTGTGTGTGTGCGTGTGTCTCTGTCCGTGTGTATTTATTCAAGCAGTGACTCTAAACAAATAGATGTTTAAACGATTAATGTTTCCATGTTATTAGACGCAGCATGTTTTTTTTTTTGTTCTAAGTATTCCAGCCGTGGTATGAGCAGCAGTAATAGACAGGTATTTAAATATTACATTCCTTTTAATAGTTACAAGGCTTTAATCTGTTTGTCATGTTACTTCCTTATTCTTAGTCTGGTTTAGGAGCAACAGCAGCTTAAATCTGCAGCTTCCCTGCACATTTGGTGGCAGGTACCACGTCTAAAACGGTGGAAATAAACTTTTTGCTGTTCAAATTCTCATCATATTTTTATAATTTATTCTAGTTAAGGCACCAAACTCACAGCTAGAGGGAAAAGTCACTGCTTCAGCGCCCCTCAGTGTCTTTAAGCAGAATGCTTTCTTAATCTTCATCTCTCTTTAGGCCGCGCCAGCATTCGTCCCATGAAAAACATCACCGCGATCGCCGGACGGGATGCCTTCGTTCACTGCCGCGTGATAGGCTATCCGTACTACTCCATCAAGTGGTACAAGAACTCGGCCCTCCTGCCGTTCAACCACAGGCAGCGAGCCTTTGAGAACAATGGCACGCTGAAGCTGAGTAACGTGCAGCAGGTGGATGCTGGCGAGTACAACTGCAAGGTGATGGTGCAGCCCAACAAGATGGAATCTCAGAGCGTTCACCTCCGTGTCAGAGGTGAGGTCTTCTGGTGTCCTGCTGTAAAAGAACTTTATGACTTCCAACAGCTGGTTAGGCTTCTCCTAAGGTTTCTCCAATCAACCCCTCCTAAGCTCAGATTTAATATTTCTTTGAGCAAGCCAACTATCACTTTGCACAGAACAGAGTGTTTTTGTGTTTATTGTTAAGCTTCCATTCAACATTTGATTAAAAACTCTTTACTGGGAACACCATGTTCCATCCTGGTGAAAAACTCATGTCTCGTGTTTGAGACATTTTTAGGTCTAAAGTGTCAGGAAAAACAATCTTTCATTTGGGTTGCTAATTCAATAATCACTATTCTGAAGTGAACAATGTGAATCAGAACTAAAAAGCTTGGCTTTTTTTGCACTGGCAAATTTCATAAATGCAGAATGAGCTTTAGAAAAGATTCATTTGGTGTGATTGTTGATGTGTTGAAGACGTACACGCTGCATTTAGACAAATGCTCCCAAGTGAGTTCATGATCGTTGTAAGTCACAGGACATAACTCTTGTGTTGTTGGGTATTTAGAGAAATAAATGTACGAGACAAAGTTCCCGTTAAAAGTGTTAAAGCAACATTCCGCAACTTTTACACCTTAAAATTATGCTTTTTTGTAAAGTTTTTGCGTCATACTATCATCTATTACGTTCATTTTCATACCTGTGATAGTGTTGGGGGGTCCCACGTCTGTTTACTGCACTATACAGTTTTTGAGCTTCGGGTAGCGCCGGAAGTACTGACTGGGTGTGGTTTTACGGCAGAAAATGGCAAGCCAAAGGGATAAAAAAAGCGCGCGTTCTAAATGCGCGTTATGTCTGCCAAAACGCGCGTCCTGAACGCACTTTTTGATGCCAAAGGGGGCAAAAACTCACGTGTTCTAAAAGCTAGCATTATGTCCGCCAAACCACGCGTCTTGAACGAGCGTTTTGGCAGACATAATGCGAGTTTAGAACGCACATTTTTTTATCCCTTTGGCTTGCCATAATTGTATAACGTAGTCTCGCTGTAGCAGCGGCCGATTCACCAAAAGAAAGCTAGGAATCCCTTATCAGAGGAATCTAGGAAAAGAAAAGAAGAACGTGATAGAGCAAGAGCAAAGACCAGAGTTATTATTGGGCCGTCTTTTCCTCACTGGAGAGCTCTTTTAGAAAGATGAGCATGAACTACGGACTCTGACCTAGCCGTGCTGCTAATGGCTAGGTAAGTAATAAATGATTTCACCAGGGTTATTGTGTTTGGTCGGGCATACAGTTGTTATACAGTCCTGATAAAACTATTTATTCAATGTGTGGAGGTGGAAAAATTTGTTTTCGTTGTTTTGCCTGATATTAGGAATGTAAACATGACTTTTATGCCCGAGAGAGAGATTTAATGTTACGACAGTGACGTTACGCAGCAAGCCTCTAGAGGGCGACAGAGACCATATAACTGCAAAGTTGCGGAATGCTGCTTTAAAGTTATGGCAGAACCCATCAAAGTTTAGCTTTCAGTCAGAAAGTACAGAAAACATGATCTGGGAAGGGATGGAGAACAAAGTTTAAACAAATGAGACCCAGTTAGGACACTTTGAAAGTACGGTAAGTAAATGTTATTTATATAACACTTATCACAGAAAGAGAATCACAAAGTGCTTCACAAAGATCAACAAAACAAATCATAAATTCATAGAATCATAAAATGATCTTAAAACAAAACAACAAAATATCATAACATAAATTAAAATCAGAAAACACAAAGTCATAAAATCATTAAATGATAACACAAATGAAAGATGATAATAAATTCAATTTAAAAAAAAAAGAAAAACACAAAAGATTTAGGTAAAAGCAGCTTTAAATAAAAGGGTCTTCAGCTGCTTTTTAAAGGTGACCAGACTGGTCAATACTAGGATAAAGGAAGTTTATTCTAAAGTCAGGGTGCAACCGGCCGAAAAGAGCGATCACCTCAACTTCAATTTTTGGTCTTTGGACTTTTGTGGCTAAATATATCAAAAAAGAAAAAAAAATGTCTGGTGATCACAAAGTGTTCCCAGCCAAATATAAAGTTTCCTGCAAAATGTTTAAAGATACTTATGTTTACTTTCAACTGTTGCATCTATATTTTATGTAATTTGAGCAAACGAAGGAGGCTGTGACACTAACCACATGAAGAGTTCTAATTTATGAACAGGTTTTTCCAAAGTCTGCCTCAAACAAATTGTATTTCCTGCAAGAAAATGTTTTCCTGTTTGAGTCAAAAAAGTTCTGAGCACCATTTTTTATTATTTTTTTATGTTTATTAAAAAAAACAGAAATAATAAAATTTTACTTTTAAACAGTTGATTAGAATTAAGATGATTTAATGCCATTTAAGAAGAACCTTTAGGAAACTGTTCAAACTGTCTAAAGCAGTGGTTCCCAACCTCTTTTCCAAGGGAACCCCCTTGCTTGTGTTCAAGACAAGCCAGGGCCCCCCAACCCCAACTCCTACCCCCATACACACATCTAAAGTCATTAATTACAAGCTTTATACAAACATACAGAGTTATAACTCTTACACAGAGTGTTGATTATACTATTGGGTGTGTTATTGGGATTTTATAAATTTAATATATACAAATATAATCTTTATAAACTCACAACCTCAGCAGTTGTGGGTCCCGGACCCCAGGTTGGAAGCCACTGGTCTAAAGTTTTATCTGTATTATTAATAACGTGCAGGCTGCTGAGTTTTTAGGTGGGACACAAAAACAGAAGTTTAGGTTGAAACTCTTTTCTGAGCCAGATATAAACAGTAAATATGTGTCATCAGGCTTGAAAAGGAACATTTCTCCAATAAAATTCCTAATAGAATAAGGTGATTAAGCAGGTCAGATGAATGTCGGCCGTGTTTAAGAATTCATTCATCCCATAACCGATCTCCTCTGAGATCTTACAGCTGTGATGCTGAAAAGGGCTTCCCCATTATGCCTCCATTATGGCAGCTCGCCGTGGAGCGACGACAAACAGAAGGGAAAAGAGAGCGATGATATAAAGCAACTCTTCCCAGTGGTGCTGTAGCGAGCGAGTGCATTTGTTAATTTACTCTACTCATGCTTAAAATGCGGAAGTGTTTTGGGGATCCCTGGAGTCCATTATCTCCACTTTGTTTTGAATTAAATAAGCTGCTAAAGTGCTGCTTATTTCAGAGTTGTCTGAACTCACTTGGACGCGCTCACAGATTGCTCGTGCGATGGCTGGAGATTCCCAGAGAGTAAAGCACAAGCAATTTGAATAAATTATTATTGCATGAGTGTGTGATGCTGTAATGCTGGCTGGCTGGTGGTATTCCAGGACCCAATGGAGTCATTTAAAGATTGTGTCTACCTTTTATTTTTCTGGCTACTCGTGGACAAATGTTAACCTGATTTAACAAAATATAAGTACGTCATTTAAAGTCTATTTCTTTATAAATCACCGTCCCTCACCCACGCTTCCCATTTCTGGAACAATTTTAAAGCTCAACAAACAAATAAACCCAACCCTAAATAACCTCAATTTAAGTGAGTCATCACAAATAAAATGTATATTTTTAATGTCAAATTAGTCATTTAGAGGTCTTTTATGCTAAAGAAAAAAAAGATGCTTCTTAAGGATTTTTTACATTGATGCCTAAATAAGAAGTGAATAAAATTAGATAACAATGAATTGTAGTTAATTCCTGTTGATTCTGCTGGTTCTTTTCATGTTTCTGGATCAAATATTCATATTCCTAGTACATTAAAGGTGTCCTAGAATACAACAATCTAAAACAGCTTTGAGCCTCTAAAAAGCATAAGAAGTTTTTTTTTTGGCTTTCATCTGTCCCAGGAGCCCTGATACAGGCCATTCTAAAACCCCTTACTCAGGCCTTCAGTGAAAAGAGCTGTTGACCCCTCCCACTTGGCCAGGATATGAATATGATAATGAGCTGCTTGCTGATTGGTTGGTTTCCCCAGAAGGCCTCAGACACTGGAGACATGCAGGTTTGAGGAGGCGTGGCTCCCCCTTATGACGTGTTAAAGAAGGATTTCTCAGAACAGAAGTTTTTCTCTCGCCTTTTTCAACTTTCTAATTTACATAAAAAGTAGGTCACACACGGCTTTGACTTGTTGGCATGCTACTGTTGACCACCCAAGCTGTCTTATTCAACAGCAACAAGGAAAATATTTGTTTATGTTCTAGTTCCCCTTTAAAGAGCAAGTCACCCCCTACAAGAGTGTTACTCCACCCACACTTCCTGTTTGACAAATGTGCCAAAAGGAGCCGTGACCTGGCGGATCGAGAGGACGCTGCTGAGGAAGTGACTGACAGCACACACCCCACCCCCACGTTCTCTGTTGGAGAAATGAGTCATTAATAATCACACACGCACACACAAACACACACACACACACACACACACATGCTGGAGGATTCCTGTCCACCCCATTCCCTAGAGGACAGTCAGGAGGATGGGTTTTTTTAAGAGGCGAGCAGCTCTGAACCGTATCATTTCGTATTGACTCGTGAGTGGCCGAGCCAGCTGGAGGCGTGGCCAAGACTCGACTGCGGTCCAGTGAAGTGCAGCCATGTAATGCGGTACTGGCAACATCACTGGGAACCTCTTAGCCAACAGCAATGGCTACACATGTCTACAGCACTATTAGGCACTCTTTTATGCAGTTTATCAGCAAAAAAGTTGACTTGGGGGTGACTTGCTCTTTAAGAAAAGACAGTGACTCTGTACAGGTGAGTAGGTGGTACTTTCAGACCCAAATCCTAACTAGGCAGACTCTGGCTTTAATAACACAAAATGGCGGCATCTGTAAATTAAGCTGATGGAGATGCTTCTTCCATTTGATGATGGCCACACACAAAACGTTCACATTTTTCCCGATCAACTAGAAAGAGTCACGTTTTTAGGGCTGTTTGTGTAGAGATGTGTTTACCAGTGCTGTAAGATGATTCAGTCTAAGACGGAATAATCCAAAGGTTTTTGCTTTGCGGTTATTAAGTTAACTGCTGCGTTACTTAAAGAAAGTTTCTGCCTCAGACTCTAGAGTTATCCTTGTGAAATGAAGTGAAACATGGTGTACTTATGTCTCCTGCTGCCCGCAGTCCCTCCCTACATCCAGCCCTTTGAGTTTCAGCGCTTCACCATCGGTCAGCGAGTCTTCATCCCCTGCGTGGTCATGTCGGGCGACCGGCCTTTGGACATCACGTGGCAGAAAGATGGACGGCCGATCCCCATCAGCCTGGGTGTGACTGTCGACAACATCGACTTCACCAGCTCGCTGAGGATCAACAACCTGACCCCCGACCACAACGGAAACTACACCTGCATCGCCCGCAACGAGGCTGCAGTGGTGGAGCACCAGAGCCAGCTCATCGTGAGAGGTCAGGGGGTTGCTTACAGCACTGATATGCTGCATCCTGCAGAGTGTTTGCAGCTCCTTTGTCCTGAAACCATTAGTGGAAATAAAATAATCTTTGGATTGCATTGTATTTTTCTGTCTCCGTACAGTTCCTCCTCAGTTTGTGGTTCAGCCTGAGGACCAGGATGGGATCTATGGGAAAACGGTGACTCTAAACTGCTCTGCTGAAGGCTATCCACCGCCCACTATTGTTTGGGAACACTCTAAAGGTACATTAAGCACGGCCGCTTTGACTGGGAGCCTTTTGTTTGGCCTGTAGCTGATGTACGTGTGTGTAAATAGAGATGAAGAAATACACACAGTCGTCTGTAGCGTACTGTAAACATCAGCTGTGGGTTTGCTGGGTCTCCACTTGCATCATTAGAGAATCATCAGGGAGAGCCGGAGAAGCAGGAGAGAGGCAGGTGAGTTCAGCCACTTGAGCAGGATGGATGAAGAGGAGGCCCAGATGTTTGCTTTATCATCCATGTAACCCGGGATGAAAGCTTTCACAACAACAGAGAGAGAGAGAGAGAGAGAGAGAGAGAGAGAGAGAGAGAGAGAGAGAGAGAGAGAGAGAGAGAGAGAGAGAGAGAGAGAGAGAGAGAGCGGGGCCTCATGCCTGATTAGCTCCGTCAGACCGGTCAGGATGAAGAGATCAAGCTGAGCAGAGAGGTCTTCATGTCTTCTTGTTATGTTTGAAACAAGCTTTTGTGATTCAGAGGGAAGCTCAGCAAACCTAATAAACACACAGAGGTGGATGTGGCCTCGTTTTGTTTTGTCACAAACATTTCTGACTGATTTGAATCTTTTTAAGTTGTTACCAAGACGTTTATCAGGTCATCGGCTATTTAGAAGCCTTTTTCTGGGCTTTTTCACTCGTTTTATGATCAGTACAACAATTTTCTAAGAAATAGCTAAATGTTTTTTTTGTAATGTATTGTTAAGCTACTTTACTCTGACCTATGAATGATTCAGATATAAAATACTTCCTGAACTCAAAGAATAACCCAGTTTTGAGTCAACAAGACGTAACATTTTGTTACCAACACCTACAAACCTGTTCCAGTTTATTTTGTTGACTTAAGGAAAAATTCCAACGATAACAGTTGGAATGTTGCTTTGGCACCAACGAGGTGATTCCCAAAGAGCTGAAAAAACTGACAATCGATGAAACCCCTTGACATCAAATCTGACTTTGGAGTAAACAAATATGGAGGAGGAACAAGTAGAGGTCTTCTGTCACATCCTTTTGATTGGCTACACATCACATTCAACAGGCAGCACACGCTTTTCTCCTTGAAATTGGGCCAAGACAATCCAACATGTTGAATATCTTCAATTTATGATTGGAGCAGTTCTGACATCCTTCCGAGCAGACCGGAGCAGTCTTAGCACGCCACACACAACAGGATTATCTGGAAAGATTATCTTTAGAGCCATCACGGTAACCGGGCGCCTCCTTGAGATTGTCGGAAGGAGAGAATTGGGTCAAGAATCGGCACGATTATCCAGCCGTGTGGGGCGTGTCAGGAAATCAAAGAGAGGAGAAGCACAATGACTTTTAGGTAAAACAAATAAAACATTTTACAAGCAGGTTTGGTTTCAGATAGCAATGTGAAAATGAACCAAATCAACTATAGATGTGAAATATTTCAGTACTTCCCACCCAGCTGAACCAAGCAGATTATCCTGGTGAAGGAACGCTTAACAAGATGAAATTATCTGCATTAGATACGGGCCTAAGACTACTTCATCTGTGCTGCAGGATCAGAACACCTTGGAAGCTTTAGAGAACCATTTGTCGTGAGCCGGAGCCCAGTTTGTCCCCATAATAGTTGTCTACTGTGCATTTAGAGCAACAGATTCAGCAGAGAGGCAGGTAAATGTCTCCGGGATTTATGGAGCTGTAGGTAAAGGTCAGCTGTGATTAGAACTGTTTGGATACACACGGTCCATAATTCCTAGGAGAACACGCCCACACGGCCTCGGCAGACGTTCTCTCAAAGCCCGAAATGAAAAAACAAAGTTACCATCTGACCTTATGCATTCTACGACCACTTGAGTGTGTTTTAATTAAAAAGTAGAAACCTGCAGCGATCCGTGTAGCCTGATATGTTCATGCTAAACTTAGCACAAGCTAATGAAATGTACTGTGGAGCAGACAGCTCTGAGGACATTAGCCTATCGTGGGTTTGTTTAGGTATTTTGTTTTTGTCTGATGAAAATCTGAGAGTGCTGGGAAAGGCATCACCCAAACATAAATAAATAAAAATTAACACGCACCATTGTAACTTTCTGAAATAACTATTTGATAAAAACAAGCTAAAACAAAACAAAACAAACAAAAAACCCCACAAAGGAGTAAAAATGTTATTGCTCTTTTGTTGAGAGGCATTGCTTCCAGCCATAAGAAGTAGGGAGAGGGGCTCAATGTGTAATACGTTTTTCTGCCTCTAGATGGTGCCCTCTGACAAAAAAACTCAGATTTCTGCTTTAATCTGTTTCAAATGATTTACAGTCTGAGCAGTGCCGTGCAGGTGTAACTACGGGCTAATTAAAATGTTTTTTTGGAAATCCTAAAATAATAATATTTGCATTATTTTGGCCTCGATTCAGTGCAAATTAAATACTGTTGTGTTTATTGTTAGACACAGATTATTAATGCAGTTATTAAGACAAGATAAATAAGTGTTTTAACACATTTTAGTTTTGGAATAAAAATATTAGCACTCTTTATCCTATCTAATTGGGAACATTCATGTCTTTTGGGACAGGCGTTCCTAAACGTTTATACAACTAGGACTGGGTTGAATTTCAATGATTTTGGTTCTATTCTGATTCTGTATTTTGATTCTGGTTCCGAGTGATTCTCGATCCTGACTTTTTCAAGCGGCAGGGTCAAAAAACTTTACCTATTATAAATGAGCCAGCTAACCATAGGTCTTACTTGATGAAATAGTCTGAACTTATCCATGAATTTTACCTTTTTTAACGTGAAGCCAAATTTTAGAACACGACAACGCAAACACCTCCAACGGATTCTTCTTCATTGGTATTTGAAGGCTTTTTCTTCTGGTTGGCGGACTGGGAATCAAAACCGGGAATCAGAGTTTAAAAATTTTAACGATTCCATGAAAAACTGAAATTAAGTCCCAGTTCCAATTGATGCTCAATGCCCAACCCTAAATATAATCAAGTTTAATATAAAGTCAACTGTGTCCAGTCATTTTTACGTTAACATTTGACCACCACTAGAGGCTTATTGGACATCTCGGACCATTCTCAGTGAGTCTCTGTGATTAAAATAAGCATCTGTCCATCTGTCTGCCTGTTGTTAGCCCTCACCAGTCTGCCGTCATGTTGAACATGAGCTTCATGTCCGTTCTTATTGCATCACTCTTGGGTTTCACTCTGCTCAGCAGCTGCTCGGGGGTTTAAGGATTTAGGCCCTGTATTAAAAAAAAACATGTTTACATTCCTCTCTAAATCTCATGGACTTTGTCATCAAATCTGTGAATGTAGTAAACACATAAACACTTTTATCTGAGGCCCTGAGTCCTTTCCTTTCCTAAATCGTTTCATGATCATGTTTTTTTTCTAATTTTTGATGATTTTTTTATGATTCCTCTGCTTTCATTAGGTGCTGGCGTCCCCCAGTTTCAGCCCATCCCTCTGAACAGCGGCTCTCGAATCCAGCTGCTGAGCAACGGCTCGCTGCTCATCAAACACGTGCTGGTGGACGACAGCGGCTTCTACCTGTGTAAGGTCAGCAACGACGTTGGAGCGGATGTCAGCAAGTCCATGTACCTCACCGTCAAAAGTAAGAGCCCGTGATTGATCCACAAAACTCCTGACCCCAAAACATTTTATTTAACATCCAAACATCACAGCTCAGGTGACTGGAACAGGTTGCAATAACAGTAATTAAGTGGATAAAACACTAACAGAGATCTAACATTCATTATAAAATAATATTAAGCAATGAGCTTGTTTTCAGTCTGGTGAGATCACGTTCAGCCCTCACATTTACCGAGTCTGTTCCGGCCAGGTTTTATATTCATGCATCTCACCGATCTCTTCAGCTGCTATGTTAATGCTACAGACTGCAGGCTTCTGCCTCCTCTGAGTATTAGCATGTAGCTCCCCTGCAGGGCTTGGAGTGGCTCCTCGTTTTTATGCTTCTTAGATGTGAGTGGGCCTTTTTTTCTGCTGCGCTATACAGTCATCCAACTGGAGCAGGAGGCTTCCTGCTGATGGGCAGCTCTGTCTGATCTGCATCATCTCACTACTCTGAATTATTTACATGATACAAGAATGTGACAAAAGATCACCCTGACCTTTGATCTGTCTCTAAATCTATTATCTAGAACTTTCCTCATGGGTAAATCCACTTGTTTCGTCATAAATTTGGAGTGTCGTGGATATTTATGTGTCGCTGTAATTGGGTCTGCAGTCTTTAAGGCTGGGAGCTGTCAGAGCTGCAACAGCAGGCAGAGACAAACACACAACCGTGTTTTCATAGGTCCGTTTTCTGAACGTGGCGCCCAGTTGCTATGCAGCAAGTTGACCTATGTCTGTACCAACCTTTCTTATCTATTTTCTACCATACAGAGAATAAACTCTGTGGCTGAAGCTACAGCAGCAGCACTGACAAGAAAATCAAATTGATACAGCAAAGTTGTGATCTAGACACTTTTTCCCACAGGTGAGGTCATGATTCAGCAATTAGAAAAAGATGAGGGATTGAGGGGTGACCCATCCATCCATCCATCCATCCATTGTCTTCCGCTTATCCGGAGTCGGGTCGCGGGGGCAGCAGCCTAAGGAGGGAAGCCCAGACCTCCCTCTCCCCAGCCACTTGGGCCAGCTCCTCCGGGGGAATCCCAAGGCGTTCCCAGGCCAGCCGAGAGACATAATCTCTCCAGCGTGTCCTGGGTCTTCCTTTGGGTCTCCTCCCGGTTGGACGTGCCCGGAAAACCTCACCAGGGAGGCGTCCAGGAGGCATCCTAATCAGATGCCCGAGCCACCTCAACTGGCTCCTCTCGATGTGGAGGAGCAGCGGGTCTACTCCGAGCCCCTCCCGGATGACCGAGCTCCTCACCCTATCTCTAAGGGAGAGCCCAGCCACCCTGCGGAGAAAACTCATTTTCGCTTGTATTCGCGATCTCGTTCTTTCGGTCACTACCCAAAGCTCGTGACCATAGGTGAGGGTAGGAACGTAGATCGACCGGTAAATTGAGAGCTTCACCTTTCGGCTCAGCTCCCTCTTCACCACAACAGACCGGCACAACGCCCGCATCACTGCAGACGCAGCACCAATCCGCCTGTCGATCTCACGCTCCACCCTTCCCTCACTCGTGAACAAGACCCCGAGATACCCCCCTCCACTTGGGGCAGGACCTCGTCCCTGACCTGGAGAAGGCATTCTACCCTTTTCCGACTCAAGACCATGGTCTCAGATTTAGAGGAGCTGATTTTCATCCCAGCTGCTTCACACCCGGCTGCGAACTGCTCCAGCGAAAGCCGGAGATCACGTTCTGATGAAGCCAACAGGACCACATCATCTGCAAAAAGCAGAGACCTGATCCTTAGGTCACCAAAACGGATCCCCTCACCACCTTGGCTGCACCTAGAAATTCTGTCCATAAAAGTTATGAACAGAATCGGTGACAAAGGGCAACCTTGGCGGAGTCCAACTCTCACCGGAAACGAGCCCGACTTACTGCCGGCAATGCGGACCAAGCTCTGACACTGGTTGTACAGGGACCTAACAGCCCGTATCAAGGGGCCTGGTACCCCATACTCCCAGAGTACCCCCCACAGGGCCCCTCGAGGGACGCGGTCGAACGCCTTCTCCAAATCCACAAAACACATGTAGATTGGTTGGGCGAACTCCCACGCACCCTCCAGGACCCCCCCAAGGGTATAGAGCTGGTCCAGTGTTTCACGGCCAGGACGAAAACCACATTGCTCCTCCTGAATCCGAGGTTCGACTATCCGACGGACCCTCCTCTCCAGAACCCCTGAATAGACCTTACCAGGGAGGCTCAGGAGTGTGATCCCCCTGTAGTTGGAACACACCCTGCGGTCCCCCTTTTTAAATAGGGGGACCACCACCCCGGTCTGCCAATCCAGTGGAACTGCCCCCGATGTCCACGCGATATTGCAGAGCCGCGTCAACCAACACAGCCCCACAACATCCAGAGCCTTAAGGAAATCCGGGCGGATCTCATCCACCCCCGGAGCCTTGCCACCGAGGAGTTTTTTGACCACCTCAGTGACCTCTGCTCCAGAGATTGGAGAGCCCAACCCAAAACCCCCAGACTCTGCTTCCATCCTGGAAGACGTGCCGGTGGGATTGAGGAGGTCTTCGAAGTACTCGGCCCACCGATTCACAACGTCCCGAGTCGAGGTCAGCAGCACACCCTCCCCACTGTAAACAGTGTTGGTAGTGCACTGCTTTCCCCTCCTGAGGCGCCGGATGGTGGACCAGAATCTCCTCGAAGCCGTACGGAAGTCTTGTTCCATGGTCTCACCGAACTCCTCCCACGCCCGGGTTTTTGCCTCCGCGACCACCCGAGCCGCATTCCGCTTGGACTGCCGGTACCCATCAGCTGCCTCCGGAGTCCCACGGGCCAAAAGGACCCGATAGGACTCTTTCTTCAGCTTGACAGCATCCCTAACCGCCGGTGTCCACCAGCGGGTTCGGGGGTTGCCGCCACGACAGGCACCGGCCACCCTGCGGCCACAGCTACGGTCAGCCGCCTCGACAATGGAGTCACGGAACATGGCCCATTCGGACTCAATGTCCCCCGCCTCCCCCGGGACGTGTTCGAAGTTCTGTCGGAGGTGGGAATTGAAGCTCCTTCTGACAGGAGACTCTGCCAGACGTTCCCAGCAGACCCTCACAACACGTTTGGGTCTGCCAGGTCTGACCGGCATCTTCCCCCACCATCGAAGCCAACTCACCACCAGGTAGTGGTCAGTTGACAGCTCCGCCCCTCTCTTCACCCGAGTGTCCAAGACATGCGGCCGCAGATCAGATGAAACGACAACAAAATCGATCATCGACCTGCGGCCTAAGGTATCCTGGTGCCAAGAGCACATATGGACACCTTTATGCTTGAACATGGTGTT
>SSNS01000602.1:130174-311583 GCA_006937985.1 Aphyosemion australe
GAATTCTGTAGGAGATATGAGGAGACAATTTCAGCTGTCTGACTTAGAACAGAGCAGAAAATGCCTGTTTTTTATGGGAGGAAAATGTGGCTGAATCCTCCTTCTGACGCTTGTAACTCAAAAACCGTGACAGATACAGCTAAAACGAAGACATCCCATCGAAGCGGACGAGTAAAACTACTGTTTTTGAGTAATTGATGAGTGTACTCAAAAAAATGTGGTCGTAGCAGATTTTTGTTTAGAGAAAATCATCTGAATCTGCCGTTCTCCAGATCTGAAGCTCCAAACATCAAATTGCAGGGCTCGAACCTCGCATCACCATTCGAAAACTATTGCACCGGTTCGAAAAATTCCAAAACCGTCAGCGGCCGAAGGCTTTGATGGTGCTCTGTGTGAATTTTTGTGTGCCTATCTTTAATATTGTAGGAGATATGACGAGTACAGTTTAGCTCTCGGAGAGCGATCGAAGCACCTGAGCTGAGAAAAAATTGAATGGCTGCCAATGGGAGAAAATCTGGCTGACTCCTCCTTCTGAGCCTCATAGCGCAAAAACCGTGGCAGCTACAGCAAAATCGAGACCATCCCATCGAAGCAGACAAAAAAACCTACTGTTTTTGAGAAAATTACGCGTCTACCCCAAAAGATGTGGTCGTAGCAGAATTTCCCCTTCGGGATTTGAATCTGAAGCTGTCAGTCACAGTGGGAAAGGCATGACCATATTTGGGACAGCACAGCCCAGCTGCTGGGAGGAGAAATATTTTAAAACCTTTCCAAACTAGTTAACGCTACGACCACAATTTTTGGAGTACGTCCATAAATTATAGCTCAAAACGGAGGAAAATCCGTCAGCTTTCATCCAGCGCAAGTCTCATTTCCCTCGGTTCTACGGTTCTCTCATGGCACTTCCTGAAGTCGAGCAAAGTCGGTTTTCGGCCCTATTCTTTTGAATGGGGGACGGAGGAGAAAATCCTGAAATTTAAAACTCGTACCTCAAGTTTAACCTGTGATTATAGAAAAACCGTAAAAGATATCAAGAAGCTGAAAAAATTTGAAATAGTTGAACTTCTTTTGAGTTTGTTAAAAGTTGAATGAAGTCTCTAGGTTGAAGTTAACCCTGGCAAGTAAGAGGTCAAAAAGATGAACGATTTTGTTCAAAATTGAGCGATTTTAAGCATTTTCCATTCATTTCAATGGGCTGAAAAATGGCAGAAAAAGCTGAATAAATCGGAAACGGTTGAAGATATCAATACCAGGAGATATAGCCGGAAAGAGCTGAACGAGCTGAACGGTTTGATACCAAACTTGCTGAAATAGCTGAAAAACTGTAGGAGGAGATACAGTTCAAAAAACGTACGGAAGCAGAATAATAAGAAGAAGAAGAAGAAGAAGAAGAAGAAGAATAATAAAGAGAAACAGGAAAACAATAGTTTGAATGCATACTGCATTCAAACTAATAAAAGCAAATAATTATTTGCAGTTCTTTTACTGTTGAATGATAAAGCAAATGATTGTACATCATTTTTACATTCCTCCATTTTTGAGCACAGCAATGCTAAAGAGCTCAACTATATCCAAATAGCCCACTTTTACAGTAGTTTGTAATTTAATAGACACCCCCAACCACCTCCCATATTATTCAAGATGACTTTCAGTCTGACACTTGTGCTCCTCAGTAATTTTTAATCACAAAATCTTTAAAATATCAACACTGGATAAGCTTGCTCATTAGATTTGTCCTAATGTTGCCACATTTACAGAAATGATGCAGCATCAAAACTTTGGTATTTTTTTTTTACTTTCTCTTGTTTTACTGCACAGACATGCAGACAACACACCATAAGTACATTAAAGGTATTAATAATCGAAGCATGTAAGTTTCTATTGAAGATTACAGTGTAGGGACACAGTATCTCCGCACGTAATCACATGGTTCATGTTGTTATTCCTGCAACCAGATGTCGAAAGCTTTGTTCACACCGAACTTGGTCGGGTTTCCGTACGACTTCTGGACTTCTGGACAGACTGCCATCTGTGTGATGTATGTCTCTGGACTTCCTAGAGCACCAAATGAAATTTGACATAATAAGTTAAAGATATGCCTGTAAAAATAATGCTGTGAACTGATATCGCTGTCATTAATGATAATTTAAAAAGCCCACAAAAATAATGTGACACAGGTTTTATTTTGAAACATACTGGATTCACCATGCTGAAACACGTCTCACTTCCTGTCTGGCTCATGTCATTTCTTTAACTTCATGACAATCCGCATGCAGCGTCCGGAAAGAAAATACTCCATGCAGAAACTTTCTGTAGCTTGGCATCCGGAGCTGCTGCTGGAATTGTACAACAAAAATCAAAGTTTCTTTATTGGTCACCCTTAGGAGGAATTTACTTTGTACAAAAGGGTTTCACCACAATATGTCAGGATCTGGGACTGGACTGAGCAGACAGAAGCGTGAGTTTGAATGTGGCATGGTGTTATGACCCAAGCGCGGAGTGAAATGACACTGGGTTTGAACAGACACGCAGTTAATATAATAACCACAGCACACAGCTTGCAGGGAAACAAGAGCATGCTGTGGTTACAGAATAAAGAGAAATTACTTACTGGTAGCTGACAGAACTGGTAAGTTGACTGGCTGGTCTTGAAAGTAGATCTGGCTCGTCTACTACTCTGGACACGGTTATCATGAAATGCTAATCGGTTATCAAGAAGCAATAACTGAGCCCTGAGCAGGAGCGCCGACTTCCTGAAATACTCCCGCGCTGATGACGTGGGCAGGAAGTTCGGTGTGGGGCATGATGGGTAGTGGAGTCCTGAGGCTGGGAATGACTGGGGTGATGCAGGCTGGTACTGGTGTTCTGGGCAGGTTTGGGTCTGAGGTGGAGGAGTTCTGGGGAGATTAGGCGTGAAGTGGGGGTCGGGGAGCCAGGATCGTGACACAATACCATGGTTTACAGATACAGTAATTTTGCCACCATTTTAAAACTGAATAAATAAAGTATGGTGTATACATATAGTTACACTTTTCACTTCATCCTGTTTTTGTAAAAATCCTTTAAACATCTTATATTTAGGATTCTAAACAAAAAATGTTAAGATATGCAGGATTTTTATAAAGAGATTGCCACTATTTATGTAAACTGTGTGTTTTCATCCTGAAGCAGAACATCATGAGATGACAAGGTAGTCTAAGGATATGAAAGACCTCATCTCTCGCTCTATTTACTTCCATCTTTACCTCCCTGCAACTCACTATCTCTCTCACCTCACCTTTCCCCATCACACTTCCTCTTCTACCCATCTGTTTTATTACCAGATACTGTAATATCGTTGGATATTAAAAAATATACATGAACTGAGCATTTACAGGTTGAGCCTGGTGTGTTGGAAATGCACAGAGATAATGTCAGGAGACAAGAGAGGTACTGAAGCACAACCAAGATCACTGGAGAACATCGACACATTAGTTACAGCATTTTATTTGACAGAAATTCATGCAAATACAACATAATACAAGGTCAAGCAGAGACAGAAATTTTAAAAATCACAGCCTCTAGACCATTAAGCATGTGTTGATCTGAGGAAAATAAACAATGAACAAATGATTTTTACATTGTGATCTAGTAATGTTTGATGAGCAAACAAGATCTTCATTTACATTAACGTGCACCATTAAGGCCTCAGATAAACAGATGGAGAGGGAAAATACGCCTGTTTTAAGGAGCATTAACATTTGGAGAAAGGGCAGGGGAGAGTTCAGCAGTAGAATTAAATACAGATTTGTTGTTGAAAGGCCAAATAAATCAGCTGTTTCCTGCAAGGGAGCAGTGGGTAAGGGAGTGGTGGTGCAGGGAGGGGTGTCAGATGACCACTTTATCCATCCATCCATCCATTCATTCGTCCATCCATCCATTCGTCTGTCCGTCCATCCATCCGCCCGTCCATCAATCTGTCCATCCATCTGTCTGTCTGTCTATCTGTCCATCCATTCATTCGTCCGTCTGTCCATCCATCCATTCATCCGTCCATGCATCAATACATCAATCCGTCTGTCCATTCGTCCATCCGCCCTTCCATCAATCTGTCCATCCATCTGTCTGTCTATCTGTCCGTCCATCCATTCGTCTGTCCATCCATCCATCCATTCATCCGTCCCTGCATCAATACATCAATCCGTCTGTCCATCCATCCATTCATCCGTCCATCCATCCATCCGTCTGTCCGTCCATCCATCCGCCCATCCATCAATCTGTCCATCCATCTGTCTGTCTATCTGTCCATCCATCCATTCGTCCGTCTGTCCATCCATCCATTCATTCGTCCATGCATCAATACATCAATCCATCTGTCCATTCGTCCATCCGCCCTTCCATCAATCTGTCCATCCATCTGTCTGTCTATCTGTCTGTTCATCCATTCGTCCGTCCGTCCATCCATCCATTCATCCGTCCATGCATCAATACATCAATCCGTCTGTCCATTCGTCCATCCATCCATTAATCCATTCATCTGTCCGCCAATCCGTCTGTCCATCCATCCATCCATCCATGTAGGTTTGGATTAATCCAAGAAATGTCATTGAAATATGAAAATAACTTATTTTATAATAACTTATGAAGAACAATAGTACAGATAATAAGAAGCTAAAATGTGTTTCTGACTGTACATCTGCAGGCTCTTTGTCTTGACTTGGTTTGGTGTTTGTATTTGTGTTGGATCCTCTTAAACAACCTGACGGCTGCTTTAGGCTGGATGAAAGTAACACAGCAGAGTCATTTCAACACTATCACACAATTGTACAATAATAAATGATTCACTGTAATTTCAAATACAGTAATCGACTCAGATTGTCTAACTGTGATATTGGGAACCTAGCGGTAGCATGGCCTCTGCCAGGCATGTGGCCATGTTTTGTTTTCTGTCACCATTACTATTTTGGTTTTTCATGCATCTATTCTTATTTTATTCCTTCCTGTACACAGATGCATATTGCAGGACCAGCATCTGTTTTTATGTTTCTGATAGATGTGTGTGTCTTGGTGCGTTGCGTGTCCGCATGCGTCTGAAAGTGCGTCTGCCTGGGAAACAACAGCACGGCCAGCAGACTTGTCTACTGTGTACGAATAATCAAAGTGGTCTCTCTCATCATTAAATCATAGCTGTCCTGGTGGGAGGCTAAGGAGGGAGACAGAGGGAGTGAGTGAGGGATCATAGTTAGCGCTGCAGGGGAACATGCTCTCCCCCTCTCCTCCATCGTGTACCGCAGCTGAGATGTGTCATGAGCACAAGTCGTTTCTGCTCTCTCTGCTCACCCACTTAGCTCCCCACCAAACACACACACTCGTACATATGCACACAGAGGAAAAAACACTCCTGCTCACAGATATGTTATTCAGGGGTGTACAGACATCCACACACTGACTCAGACACACACATTGGTTCTCCTCCACGAAGAGGAGACCTCTAACCACTGCTGCACAAGAATCTGCCACATGTAGCTGCCATTACTCAGTGACACAGTCTCCACTACAGGGTGTTTATTCTCCAAATGCTTAAAACGCCACAGTAAATATCATGTTTAAAATGTGAAAAATTATGTTTCTATCTCTCTTAAATAATAACATGTCTAAGCTGCTTTCAGACAAAATGTGGTCCAGATATGATGGAAAATGTGATCATTAGTCACTCAGATTAGGAATACTCTCAGATTAACACTATATTAACGACTAAAGGGTAACTTTCATCTCAGTATCGTCTGGAAATCAAAATAAGATCCAAAAAGAAAAGTAACTTAAAATCACCACAACAAATTCCAAATGTGCCCTCCTGAGAGGCCTCACTAACAGGTGTGACCCAAAATGATGCTTTTGAATTGGTCTGTGACCAGTGAAAGGAACATTAACGTGTGGTGCACCACCGGATAACGCGTCTCAACTGTATGCAATTCAAAAATGTTATGGTATTGCAAACATATGGCGAGTCTTTTCCCTGCTGAATCAGAGCAGCCAGAGGCTAAATTTTGATTTTGACAGGTTTTCCACTGCAGCAGCCTAATGCATATCAGAAGCTGTCAGTGAGAAATATGGAGAAGGTCTCTGGTTTCCTGGCGTTTCCCATCTTATCCAACCACTAGTGCTTGTGCCAACACTGTTCAAAGATGTTTCCTTAAGCCAATCTAAAGACACAATCATGCAGATCATGAACAAGAGTTTAATGATGTTGAAAAGTTGTGACTAGAGACTATGTCTCCTTACAGTTAGCTAAAACTCTGTACAGTTCGCTTTGACATGATGTATCTGATGATGGTAATACTGGCAGCTTTGGAGGCTTAAAGGAGCAATATGTAAAAGTTCTACAGTGAAAAAAATCACAAAAAGTCTGCTGTCTCAATCATGTTGGAAGGAAGGTTACATTGAAACAACTTTTATTCTCAATTGGCTGGGGGTTTGTCAGATTTTCTCCTATTAAAAAAAACAAAACAAAAAAGGGACATAGTTATTGTTTACAATCAGTGAGCCCATGAGGCTGTCGAGTCTGCACCGAGCTAACAGCGCCTGCATTTGTAATTTAACACCGACAGGAAAAAAGCTCCCAAGTTGTTTAAAGACCAGAAGCCAAGAAAACAGGAGCGACCCAGAAGTTATTTCTTATACCCCTAAGAAGCCGCGACACCTTTATTTTTACTCTAATATTGGGTGAAGCAGACTAGAGGCTAACAAGGCTAATGGTGAATTAGAAGCAGTAATCTCTAAAAAAAATCTCAAGCTACTTTTTCAATTACCAACAACTCGATATTACAGTGAAATGTATGTGTGAAGTGAATAATGAGTCAATTGTGGTGTTTTACTTCCTTTAATGAGTCGTTCAGAACTATAACAGCAAAATGGCAAACAACCACACTTCCTCTAATGCTGGAGAAATATTACCATAATAATTGTAGTAAGCGCTCCCTACCATAAGATACCCAAGAGTGCTAGCTCCAGATATGACAATATATTTACCTACTTATCAACTTACTTGTCTTTGCTTGTCATCTAGAAATCCTGTAACTAGCAACAACCATCCCTGCTGAAAAAAACAGCATAGACCAGCATAGGTGTTACCAGCATATGTTGTGTTTTGGTGCTGGTTTAGCTCATAGACCAGCATACAATGCTGTACCCACATTTGACCACAGGATGCCATTCTTAACTCATTCTTACATATTGCACCTTTAACATATCATATCATAAAGATAATAAGCTACTGCTAGTTGTTTCATCATGAAAAAGACATTTTATAGGCTATCAAAAGTTTTACAAATTCAAGCTGAAGAGTGTCATCGGAAGCCATCAGATGAGAAGAAGCATCTGTATCTAGCTTAGCAATGTTTGAGTGTTCTTTGTACATTTTATGTCAAGTGTATTTTTTGTGTATTTGGATGCTTGCACATGATTTGCCTTGGTGGTTAACTGCTAATTGTACTGTAGAACCTCAACTCTTGTCCTTAAATCTGCTTAATGGAAGTACTGAGAGTTTATATAGTCCATTGTCTCAGAGTTCAGCCTCTGTCTGTGGAACAGTGTGGTTCGGGGTGGGTGGGTACACTAATTATTCAGGGGAGTGTTTCCACTATCAGTTGGACTCTCACTAGGCAGCTGGGGTTAAACCTATAAGCCTACCATGGTGTCATAATAGTACAATGACAAACGCGACAAAATAAACCAAAACAACAATGGGGTCCAGTGAGCAGCTGGTGCTTGGTGTCCTTGGTTTTTGATTATTATGCTATACAAGCCTTAATGAAGTATTTAAGGCTGTGGCAAAGAGAAAGGCAGCTGAAAAGAGATGAAAACTTTTGGCTTGGACATTGAGGGTGGAGATGGAGGGATAAGCAGTCATGTTTTACTGTCCTACAATCAACATACTATGGTGTTTGGTGCCAGTAGTTCTACCCTACTGTACTGTCCCATTGTCCCATGGATCTGCAACTGATGAGGGCGCAGGAATGGTGCGATACCGATCGATTATATGGGCCGCTTTTACTATCGAAACAGACAAAAATTGCGTATCAACCTGCACCAAACCACTCAGTGGAAACAAGGCATTTTGAAATGCTCATAATATTAATTGGGGGCTTGTCCGGGATTGGACCCAGTACCTCTTGCACGTTTGTTACTTTAAGTCAAACTTAATTATTCTTTGGTTAATCTTTTGCAGAGAAGTGGAATCATTTCTGTTTAGTGAACTTGATGAGTGTGATCCATCTCTCCTCACTTTGGAGATTATTTTAATGTGAAAAGCACCTGAAAAGCTTTAAGTGTCACAATCAAGAGAGAGATATTCATGTAAGTAGAAGTGTGTGTATGAGCACAGAGATTTCAACATATGCTCATACCGCTGAATAACACACACACTCTCTCACGAGCTGGATGTGCAGCTAATGAGCCCGGTGTGTGGTTACGGCGTAGTCAGACGGGCTCCTTGCTCAGACTGATGGGAGTTCATGCAGGAGTCACTGCTTTTTTCCTCTGTTCCTCTGCCTCATCTTCAGAAAGCAGCCTGTTACCGTTTGCTGTCGCTATCAAAGCAGGCGCAGGCTCACCTTAAGGGCTCCGTTCCAAACTCCAGGTACAGAGGAAGACAGGCATGCTCAAACATAAGTTCATGGTGGTCCCTGGAGTGTTTAAATGGTTGTCACGATTATCACAAAAAAGACAGTGTGAGTTTTCTCAGCACGAAACAAAAAAACCCACTTTGAACGTGTCGTGTTTTGCCAAAATATAATTTGATGTCTTTATCTTCTTTTGTAAAAATACGCCCACATATTAGAGTTAAAATGTATCAACAAATAAATCGTGTCCTGTGTTTGATCCAGTCCCAGCTATGATCACCTCCTACCCCAACACCACTCTGGCCACGCAGGGCGAGGAGAAGAGGATGAGCTGCATCGCCCACGGGGAAAAACCCATCATGGTGCGCTGGGAGAAAGAGGAGCGCATCATCAACCCCGAGACCAGCCGATACGTGGTTACTGTCAAAGAAGTGGCTGACGAAGTCATCTCTACTCTGGTGGTGAGTCGAAGATCTCAGTCTGACTGTAAATTAGACACATCGAGGCTTCACTCTGACATTTTTATCCACAGAGATGGAAAACACAAAGTATTAAGTTTTACACGTGTAATCTGGTAAACTGCAAAATAATTTCTCCTGTTTTTGTATACTTTAATGGAATGGTGTTGTTTAGAGTGGTTTGGTTCTTTCTGAAAACCCTGAGAGTGGTGAATTTCTATGTAGATCATGCCAACAGTTCGTGAGGACTCAGGATTCTTCTCCTGTCACGCCATCAACTCCTTCGGCGAGGACAGGGGCATCATACAGCTGACGGTGCAAGGTAAGCCTTCATCTCCCCTCAGACTCTGGAAGTGTGTTTTGACTAGTGGATGTAGAATAAAAAACTCTTTCTGAGAAGATGGAAAATTCCAGTCTTTTATTGCTTTATTCCCTCATTTATTAAAGAGGACATATAATGTGAAACATCTTTTGCATAATTTTGTTTTGCCATGTGGGTCTCTACTGCCTCTATAAAGTCTCCAGACTTCAAAACAAAAGTCCATCCATTCTCTGTCAGTGTTGCCTAAAACAAGATGTTTTAAAAAGTCTGTTTGTGATGTCACAACAGGAAAATTAGAATAGAATCACCTGAGCAAAATGAGTATAAAACAAAGGGAAAAGTAGCACCTGAGATTGTATTTTGTTGTTTTTTGTGATGTTTAGCATGGCTTCAGCTAGTTCAGGCCCAGCTCATTTATCGGAAGAAGTAGCACACCTAGGTGGGGCAACAGTGAATTACAGGAGCAGTGTTTGCGAAAACTTTTGAGCCACGCCTGCCAAACTGGCAGACGTGGGAGCGTCTCACGCAGGACATTTTTGAACCACGTAGGACAATGTCCTCGCGGGCTTCAGATTTGTATATATTTAACAGTGGGTAATGTAGTGACCTCTGACCTTTACATATTATACATATTTTTATTGTGACAATAATCTGTTGACATAATTTGAAAAAAGAACCATCAATGTGATTTTCTGAAAATTTCAGAAAATGAGGATTAGACAGTCCCTCTGCTGAGAAAATAAACCAACAGAGTTTATCAGGAAATTATTAGAGATCATATAATTATTATAAATTATCATGAAACACCAGAAACAACATATTATATATGACAATATTTCTAAATATTGTAATGATCCATAAGGGCTTTTTGGGACTGATGTTGTAGCCTGATGTTATTGTTCCTTTAGGAGACGCTGTGGCTGGTTGAGGTGAAGCTGGAAGTTGGAGATCTTTATCTCAGCTGTTTGTTAAACAACTCTAATAAACTGCTGTTAAGGACAAAATGTCATTCTGTCTGACAATTTAGTTCAGCACAAATATCACAATATAAAGAAATTATCTTTTTCTTAAGGGGGGGCACTGTGCCGTGGTCCCTGAAATGCCTAGAAACGGCCCTGGGTGTGGGACTGAGTTTTGAAGGTGACCTGAATTGTATCAAATAAATAAATATTACATGCTTATAAATTATTATTATTATAAAATTACAAACGTGTAGTGGACATATCTGCCTACATTTTCCTTTTCAAACACTGTTTTTTGTTTTTTTATGCGACTATTTTCCTGTCCTGTTTGTCTTTTGCTGCATCTCCTCTCAATCCTCCAGAGAAACTGCTGTCTGGCTTCTTCATTTTGAACTCATGAGTTAATTTTGAAATTAGCACGTCAAAAAGATCCGTCAACCGCAAAAATAGCAGAATGTGTGCTGTGTGGCCGCGCCAGTGAGGTGACGTCACCGTAGCACGGGAGATGAGCTCTGCAGCAGCGGAGCGCGTCAGGCACAAATGAAAGACAGTATGAGCAAACATGAACGATCGCGTGTTAATTATGTTTTTTTTTTTGTGGCGCCACTTTGAGAATGTTACTGTGGCCGTGCGCAGGACGCAGCTGCCCGGCGGAGCGCAGCAGTAATCAGCGCTGTGCCGCTCTCCATCATCTCCGCCCAAAAAAAGACCCGCTACGCTGAGAGTCCAGATAAATAATGTAATATAGGTAGAAACTGGATCTTTTTTCGGGCTCCCCCTGGCTGTGTAAGTTGAGGAAGAAAACAAACAATCTGCAATTTGTGGTTTTCAGGAAGTTTATTTTATTTTGGCACGTTCAGAGAAGACGCACGGCGTCGGTCATAATGTCTGACGATTTAAAGTTTTTCGTCGGACATTATTAAATCACGTCGGTAATGTCCGACTGGCCAGTAGCAGCATTAGTGGGGGAGGGGTGGGCGTGGCCACCTCCAGCTTGTTTTATTAAAGTGACAGAGCCCTGAAACGGCTCATTCTGGAAGATACTGATATTTTCAAGACTAACAGTTGAATTCACTTCATGTGAGAGGGATTTTCTGCAAAGAACTTGATGACCATGTTTGGTTTTGACCATAGAACTTTTATAACTTAAGAAAAAAAGTCATAATATGTCTCCTTTAATGCTATTGGTCAACTCTAGGTCCAGCTGATGCTCCATCTTTTAAATTTACTGACATGTTCACATCTCCTCAGAACCACCAGATCCTCCAGAGGTGGAGATCCGGGAGGTTAGAGATCGCACCATAGCTCTCCGCTGGACTATGGGGTTTGATGGCAACAGTCCCATCACAGGTTACGATATTGAGTGCAAGAACAAATCAGGTAAAAGTTAGGGTAGTGTAGTTTTTGCTTTATGTGCTGGGAAAATAAAACAATACTAATGATCTGTGGACCATTTTAATTCATCTAGCTTCATGGTTATCCGCCCAAGTGACCAAAGATGTGTCACCACAGCTAAATCAAGCCACTATCATCGACCTCCACCCTTCCTCCACTTACAACATCCGCATGGTTGCTAAGAACATTATTGGCAACAGCAACCCCAGCAATGAGCTCACCATCACCACTGATGAAGCAGGTCAGTAGCATCCTCGTGAGCTGGATTCCCTCAGCTTTGAAACCAGTAGAGCAGCATTTAAAAACAACCTCAATCACACTTCATGTAACCAGATAAAATTAGGTCTCAAACAATATCAAAGCATGGAAAATAAGATAAATAATTCACATTTGTTTTATTTTGAATAGAATGATCAAAGGTGGACATTCACCGTCGTTATCATTTACGAATATTCAGTTTTTGCCATTATTTATTAATTTAATGAAATAATAAAGATTATTTCTAAGACTTTGCCATGTTCAGATTAGTTTATGAAGAGAACCAAAAGGATGAGTGAATAAATAACCATTTGACTGTTATTTGAGAGTGATGCTAAAAATTAGGAACTGGAACTGTTCATCATTACTTTTAGTTAGCCCTGTAAGTGTTCACTTATCCTTAAATTGCTTGTAATGACCCCCACTGGGCATTTTTAGCACATTAAATGGCACAATCAGTCATTTTTATTGCTAAAATGAAGTAAGAAAGCTCTTGTATCATTTCTCACATTGTTTAAGAGGCAACTTGACAATGAAGTTCTTTTTTATTAATATTAATTTGAGGTGAAAGTCTCAAAGAATATAATTGAGCCAAAAAATAATGGAGGAAAGCACGTTCTTAGCTCAACAGCACCATCTAGAGGACATGTGGGATCTAATACTGTAAATATTGGTTCTTTTTGTAGCTCCTGATGGCCCTCCACAAGATGTCACCCTAGAGCCCACCTCCCCACAGAGCATTAAAGTCTCCTGGAAGGTACAGTTCCACCTTTGTGCCAGTTTGCATGTGGGTTTAGTTGATTTATGGTTATGGAGCTGATGAAACATGACAGCAAGGATCAAACCACATAAATGTGTTAAATCTCAAGCTCATCTGGCTTTTTTTTAATTTCAGCCTCCCCAGAAGCACCTGCAGAACGGCGTGATCCGAGGATACCAGGTGGGCTACAGGGAGTACAGCCCTGGTGGGAGCCACCAGTTCACTATAATCAGCGTGGACACGACGGGAGACACCACGGAGAGCATCGTCCTGGACAACTTGAAGAAGTTCACTCAGTACAGTGTGGTGGTCCAGGCTGCAAACAGAGCCGGTACCGGACCTTCTTCTCAGCAGGTGGTCACCAAGACCCTGGAGGATGGTGAGCTTCTGTCTTTTAGCCAAGCAGTTTTACTTTAAATGAAACTGTGAATGCAGCTCAAGCAGTTACATCAATTCTTATGAAATGTCTCCCTCTACTGGACATTGTTAGAGCTGCAGCTTTTACAGAAACCGCAGTAGATGCTGCATCCCCTGTTCTCTCCTTCATTTGATGGATGAGTAGATTCAGTTATTATTATAATTAATAACAGACAGACAGACAGACAGACAATTTATTGTCGGTTGAGATTGCACTCAAAGAGGGTTCATTAAATCGCCAGTTCAACACCTTGTGTCCTCACCTGTCTCTGACAGTGCCGTCTCGACCTCCTGAAAACGTCCTAGCAGTGGCCAAGTCCCCAGAGGTTATTTCTCTCTCCTGGATGCCTCTACCCAGAGAGGCTCTCAATGGGAACCTGCAGGGCTACAGGGTCATCTTCTGGGCCAATTTACCTGATGGAGGTATTACCAGTCACACACACACACACACACACACACACACACACACACACGCACACACACACACACACAAATGATGATCATGTGAAGAATCAACTTTACGTGCCATTGATTAGCTGCTTGGGTTGCATGGTGCTGCAGCTGGTAGCACTGTTGCCTCGCAACAAGAAGGCTGCAGGTTTGAATCCTGGCTGTGACTTTTCTCCATGGAGTTAGCATGTTCTCCCCATGCATGTGTGTGTTTACTGTGTGTGCTACAGTTTCCTCCCAAAGACCATAAAAATGCATGTTAGGTTGATCGGAGACTAAATTGTCCCCTGGTGTGACTGAGTGTGTGTCTGGTTATTTGTCTCTGTGTGTCCCTCTGATGGACTGGAGACCTGTCCAGGGTGTCCCCAGCTTATCACTCGATGACTGCTGGAGATGGACACCAGCTCCTGTCCTAGTCAGGATAATTCACTTCAGATAATGGATGGCTGTTCAGCTGCTGCTTTCTCATGCATCCACTAGGGGGAGCTGTGGTTTTGTTTACTGACGTGTTCTGGTGTGATTTCAAAATAATCTGTGGTTTCCATGAGCTTAATGAGCTAGATCTGATTTTTAAGCAGTTTTCCCCTCATTACATAACACAATGATTACTCTCTACAGCTGATAAATGCACTGAAGGATTTTTTTTTTTGGGTGGCTGTTTTTTGAATGCATAACACCATACAGACATGTTCATCTCCATCATCCAGTGTGCTTTGATGAGTAACATACATTTTATAAGAGCAAAATAAAGTAATATTTTATATAATTTTTATATTTATCTGATCAAATATGTTATCCAAGGCTGTCAGGAAGTGTATTGCATCAGATACTATGAACATGCCTGCTTTTGTGTGTCAGAACTGGGGGATATCCGAAATGTGACCACCGGCCAGCCATCCCTGGAGCTGGACGGTTTAGAGAAGTACACCAACTACAGCATCCAGGTGTTGGCCTTCACAAACGCAGGAGATGGCGTTCGCAGCGAGCAGATCTACGTTCGCACTAAAGAGGATGGTATGAGACGCATTAACGCTCTTTACAAACCTGAGAGAACGTATTCATAAGTGTCTGGTTCTGTGTAGTTCCTGGTCCTCCAGCGGGAGTGAAGGCTGCTGCCTCCAGCAGCTCGGCCGTCTTCGTCTCCTGGCTACCTCCACTTAAACTTAACGGCATCATCAGGAAATACATCGTCTTCTGCTCTAACCTGCACCCGATGGTAATAGTATTTATTTACCATGAGATTTTTGTGATTTTTGGTCCTTCCAGTGCTTCAAACCCAGCCCAATAAATGTGAAGCTGTGTTGGGACAAAAAGCAAACACATATCTGCACGACTGGTCCTCCACAGTGGTACATTAGTGCTTTCTGTCTTCCGTTTTTGCAGGTGATGAGCGAGTTTGAGGCGTCTCCTGATGCGTATTTTTACAGGATTCCAAACTTGGCTCGAAACAGGCAGTACAGCGTCTGGGTGGTGGCCGTGACGGCTGCAGGTCATGGCAACAACAGTGAGAAGATCATCGTGGAGCCTTTGGCCAAAGGTCTGCTGATTCAGCCAGACTTTTGTTATTAGAGTTTGATAGTTTTAGCACTAGTTGGGGCTTTTTTCTTAGTTAAAGAGGTCTTAAATACAACATTCCGCAACTTTTACACCTTAAAATTATGCTTTTTTGTAAAGTTTTTGCGTCATAGTATTATCTATTATGTTCATTTTCATACCCGTGATAGTGTTGGGGGGGTCCCACGTCTGTTTACTGCACTATACAGTGTTTGTGCATCGGGTAGCGACGGAAGTACTGACTGGGTGTCGTTTTACGGCAGAATATGGCAAGCCAAAGGGATAAAAAAGCGCGCGTTCTAAACGCGCCAAATGTCCACCGAAATGCGCATTTTGAACGAGCGTTTTGGCGGACATAATGCGAGTTTAGAACGTGCCTTTTTCTTATCCCTTTGGCTTGCCATAATTGTATAACGTAGACTCGCTGTAGCAGCGGCAGATTCACCAAAGAAAGCTAGAAATCCGTTATCAGAGGAATATAGGAAAAGAAAAGAACGTGATAGAACAAGAGCAAAGACCAGAGTTATTATTGGGCCGTCTTTTCCTCGCTGGAGAGTTTTTTTAGAAAGAAAGGCATGAACTACGGACTCTAACCTAGTCGTGCTGCTAATGGCTAGGTAAGTAATAAATGATTTCACCGGGGTTATTGTGTTTGGTCGGGCATAAAGTTGTTATACAGTCCTGATAAAAATATTTATTCAACGTGTGGAGGTGGAAAAGTTTGTTTTCATTGTTTTGCCTGATATTAGGAATGTAAACATGCCTCTCTTATTACTGAGAGAGAGATTTGATGTTACGACAGTGACGTTACGCAGCAAGCCTCTAGAGGGCGACAGAGACCATATAACTGCAATGTTGCGAAATGCTGCTTTAAAGGTGCAATAAGTAAGAATTTCACAGTGAAATAATCCCAAAAGAGTCTGTCTCAATCATGATGGAAGGAAGGTTACACTGAAACAGATTTCCCTCTCATCTGGCTGGGGGAATGTCAGTTTTTCTCCTTTTAAAAAGGTCAAAGAGGGACGTAGTCTTTGTTTACAATCTGTCCTGCCTCCATACTTGCTGGTTCCAGAGCCAATCAAATTTGAGTCTGTAGGGTTGCCAAGTCTGCATTTGTAATTCAACACCGACCAGCATAAAGCAGCAACGCTGTGGAAATAATGTCTGCCAGTAAACTGGAGCGACCCAGAAGTTATTTCATGTACCCCTAAGAAGCCACGGCATTTTTTTGTTTTACCCTAACAAGGCTAACGCTGAATTAGAAAAAAGCTCTATAAATGTCTCAAGCTACTTTGTCAATCACCAACAACTCGAAATTACATTGAAATGTATTTATCTACTCATCAAATTACTGTGTATGACTCGTCTTCGTTTGTCACCTAGAATCTTCTGTTGCTGATGCGTAACTGGCAACAGTTGCTCAGAGCAGACTTGTTAATTTTGATACATGGACTGCAGTACCCACATTTGACCACAGGATGTCATTCTTGCTTCATGCACCTTTAAGGTTCCTGAGAACTGTGTGTTTGTGTTGATCCCATGCAAAGTTAATGAGTCTGTGTTGCTTCCAGCTCCAGCCAGGATCCTGACATTCAACGGAACCGTCACCACTCCCTGGATGAAGGACATCGTTTTACCCTGCAAAGCTGTCGGCGACCCTCCTCCAACCATAAAATGGCTCAAGGGAAAGTAAGTCACGCTCATTAAGCCCCGCCCAGTCCAGACCCAAACTCTCCCCGCATCATTTCCTGTCTTTTTCCTTCCAGTACTAATGGAACACCTACACCTGTTATCGTGGATGGTCGCCGTAGTGTCCATGGAAACGGCAGCTTCATTATTCGTACAGTGAAAGCAGAGGATTCTGGGAATTACAGCTGTGTGGCCAGTAACAACTGGGGGTCAGATGAGATCACACTCAACCTGCAGGTCCAAGGCAAGAGGAGAGCCGTCACTGGTTGAACAAAAGAAGTTACACACAACTAAAACTTTAATTTAGTCAGATACATACGTTATTAGTCCTGTAAGAAAAACATTTTTACATAAACTTTCATAAACTAAAACCACAAAACCTAAACATAAGATGGTTAATTTAGTAAAGAAATAAGCAAAAAAATCAAAGAAAGAAAAGAATCAACGAGGAACAGCGAGATACTTTCACTGAAACAAAAACATCTTCGTCTTTATATCATAACATACATTACATACATTTGTATATGACCTAAATTATATTTGAACATTGCTAAAACCTCACATTCAGTTCAGTAGCGGTTTCCTTAATACACATGAACGTGAAAGAGAGACATTTTTATTAGAAGTCATTATTATATAATTGAATACATTCATGTTTTTCCAATTGAAGGACTGGTGGTCCCTCTGAGGTTAATTGTATTATGAAACCCATGTTAAGGTGTAAGGTTTTTTGTCCTAGCCAGCTGCAGACATCACTCTTACTTATCATAATTGGGTTTGTGGTGTCCTCATCTGCGTGAGGTTTCTCTCCAACACACCTGGTTTTATTCAGTAGGTGATTAACAGGTTTCTGCAGCGCATCGTGACCTGCTGGACAGGTGATTCAACCACTTCATCAGGTGTGTTGGAGCAGGAAAGCAACTAAAGCATGATCAGTAGGGGCTCTGGAGGACCAATGTTGATCAATGTTTCCACCTTTCAGAGATTCTCTCATTGCAAAACTCATCAGGAAATCTTCTTCAAAATACAACTAGAAAATAGATTTCTTTATGCAAAGAAACTTAAACAAATAAATATAATCTTTAGTTGTATATATTGGTATATGTTTGTTTATTGTTCACCTCTCCTTTTTTATTTTAACAATAACCATTATATTGCCAGTACTATTTCCTTAATGATCTTTTGTTCATCCCTCTGTCCACAGTGCCTCCTGACCAGCCACGCCTCACGGTTACCAAGACGACCACCACATCAATCACGCTGTCATGGATACCCGGCGACAACGGCGGGAGCTCCATCAGAGGTGAGGATGTCACACTTGCATCACAGCGACATGTGAAAATGTCCCTCCCACTTATTTGCTGGTGCTGCACGGCGCCTAATCCAGATCAAACACAGGAGGAAGGATTAGGTTCGCTTAGGTGAGAGATTAAACCGCTCCATCTTAAAGCACAATCACTATTTGTGGTGATTTATCACGGCTCCTAATCAAGCTGCAGAGCTGTAATCACCACAGATACCCTCTCTGTTGTGTGTTTTCTCTCCCTGCTCATGGCATCATCCATCACCAGAACACACACACACACACACACACACACACACCTGGGATTACTAATTTGTAGCCTTGTATGTAATCTGCTTCATGGATGGCTCAAACTGTTTCCCCCCTCCTTTTGAAGGAATTATTCCATCTTAATTCTCATTTGTATTATCACTTATATGCTAACAAATTGGTGTTTTTGTTTGTTAATTTAAGAACATAATAATCATGTAAGTGATCTATCAGAAACAAGGGAATACTCATGTTTTTATGAGCAATACTTTAAACCAATTAGCTTGGAATTAGTCTTTTTTATATTTAGATGCTTCAAACAATCATAGTTTCATGTTGTAATCACCCCTGCAGCCACCATAGAGGTTTATCTTCATCAGATTTCTTCAATTACAGAAAATCTTGCACATCTTAATTAAACTTTATCCAATTTACCGTGAACGGCTTCGGGTTTTCTTATATGACTTTCTCTCCTCCCTCCTAGGTTACATCCTGCAGTACTCAGAGGACAACAGTGAGCAATGGGGCAGCTTTCCCATCAGCCCCAGTGAGCGTTCTTACCGTCTGGAGAATCTGAAGTGCGGCACGTGGTACAAGTTCACCCTGACGGCCCAGAATGCAGTGGGTCCGGGTCGGATCAGTGAGATCATTGAAGCTAAGACCCATGGGAAAGGTAAGAAGGGAGTACTCATGATTTTTTTATTTTGTTTCTCTGAGATTTCAGCCTCAGAATCAGGACAAACCTGGTCATGCTCACATATCAACCTAAAAGCACAAATCACACTCGTCTCTGAGAGGTCGAGAGAAAAAAAAACACGGTGTTGACACATATAATGCCAAATCTCATGTAATTCAAGATGAAAAATTGATTCATAATAACTCATAGATGTTATCATAATGATGATCTGTGCTCTTTAGCAGTAACATGATGAGGTTCTGCTATCCATCTTTTTTCCCCCCTTAGAACCTCAATTTGCCAAAGAACATGAACTTTTCACCAGCATCAACTCCACCCGGGCCAGGCTCAACCTGGCTGGCTGGAACAACGGCGGCTGTCCGATCACCTCGTTCATACTGGAATACCGAGCCGTGGACTCCTCCACCTGGACCACCGCCCAGCGCACCTCGCTCACTAAGAGCTACATCCTATATGACCTGCAGGAGGCCACGTGGTACGAGCTGCAGATGAAGGTCACCAACAGCGCCGGCTCTGCAGAGAAGCGGATCACCTTCGCCACTCTCAACGCTGACGGAAGTGAGTTAGACAGAAACGACCTGTGCTGAGAACTGACGGTCCAAGATGTTGTCCCAAATGTAATAAAATTATTTGAAGCGATGAAAATGAGATCTAATCAACAGGGTTGGTTGGTTGGTTGGTTGGTTGGTTGGTTGGTTGGTTGGTTGGTTGGTTGGCTGGTTGGCTGGCTGGTTGGCTGGTTGGTTGGCTGTCTGGTTGGCTGGTTAGTTTGTTGTTGGTTGGTTGGTTGGTTGGTTGGTTGGTTGGTTGGTTGGTTGGTTGGTTGGTTGGTTGGTTGGTTGTCTGGTTGGTTGGTTGGCTGGTTGGTTGGTTGGTTGGCTGTCTGGTTGGTTGGTTGGTTGGCTGGTTGGTTGGTTGGTTGGTTGGCTGTCTGGTTGGTTGGTTAGTTTGTTGTTGGTTGGTTGGTTGGTTGGTTGGTTGATTGGTTGGCTGGTTAGCTGGTTGGTTGGTTGGTTGACTGATTTTCAAACAAGATTAGACAAGAGATTGAATGTCCACAAAAATGAAAAAGGAACAAACAAGCATAAAAATGAAAACAAAGTTTAAAAGGACATCATTTACAACAAATGCACTGTAGTTAAATTAGTAATTCAAACTGTCAGAGTAATTTCTTAAGAGGCACATCATTGGTTTTCAAAGGAAAAGGATGAAGCATCACTTATTTTAGCTGTAGCCATGGCAGCGATGTAAGAGTGACAGAAATATGATGGTATTGAAAGAAGCAATCTGTCGATAACAAGCCAACAGAACAATTAGTTAATGAGACAATGATGGATCGAGTGAGAAATTAAATTAATTTAAGCAATTTGATGGGTGAGAAAGCACAAGTGACAAAAAGATGAGACCAGCAAGAAGCATTATGTCATCACTTTGGGAGAACAGAGACAACTGGAGAAAAGAGATCTTTTAAAATAGTTAAATAATAAGGAGGAATAACTGGAGAAGGTGAGGCCTCTTAAGGTACACAACAGAGATCGTCTGCCATTTCCTGTTGGGAGTTAAAAAGCTTAAGTCTGCATATGAGGGAAAAGTTGGAGCCTGTTTTCTAACTATTCCCATTTCCACAAAGGTACCATCCCTCCACTGCTGAAAACAGGAGATCCCATCTCAGACAACATGTCAGGCAGCGGAGGTCTGAAAATGGTGGTGACCATCACATCCATCCTGGTGGTTGCTGTGCTGGTTTTTATCATGCTAATGGTGCTAAAGAGGAGAAGGAGGGAACAGAGACTCAAGAGGCTCCGAGGTACGTTTCAAGTTCAAATTGAACGTCTTTTACGTTTTATGAGATTGTTCTTGTTATCTGAACAAATAAATCAGATGCACAGGTCTTTATTAGGTACACTGGGTTGGACCAGCATTTGCATTCAGAGCCACCTTAAATCTTCATCTCATGGATTCATTAATTTGATGGAAATGTTCCTCAGAGGTTCTGTTCGACATAACAGAATCACACAGTTAAATCCATGATGAGAAGATCTTGTTCCACCACATCCAAAAGACTTGACTGGACTGAGACCTGGTGATTCTGGAGGTCGCTGGAGTCCAGTGAACTCATGGTCATGTCCTAGAAACCAGTTAGAGATGATCTGAACTTTGTGACATGGTGCATTATCCAGCTGGAAGTAGCCATTAGAAGATGGGTACACTGTGGTCATCACCGGTCAGAGAAGAAGTTTACCCCACTTCATCCAGACTGTCAATGAATCACGCGTGTGGCTGATTCTACCTGCACCAATCAGAAACTCCCACTAGTAGGTTGGTATGACAGTGACATAACTTCAGCCGGCCAATCAGTCCATAGGTGGGAGGGTGGGTGTGGTCGGCTCAGCACGAAATGAACCGCAGGGAAGCAGGGCCGAAAAAAGCAGTTGACTTTGCATGGACAATGCCAATGTAGATGCAATGACCCTCCCAGGGCCAGACCAAGCTGATCGTAGTGTATATGCTGCTTAAATGGCAGATAGTGAGATAAAATTAGCTCCCACACACCATTACATACCACCAGACTGAACCATTGCAGGATGGGTCCATGCTTTAATGTTGGTGACACCAGATTCTGACCCAACCATCTGAATACTGCAGCTGAAATCCAGACTCATCAGACCAGGAAAGGTTTTCAGTTCTGGCGATACTGTAAGAACTGTAGCCTCAGTTTCCTGTTCTTAGCTGACATGAGAGACACCTGGTGTGGTCTTCTGCTGCTGGAGTCCATCTGCTTCAAGGTCCAACATGTGGTTCAGAGATGCTGTTCTGCAGACCTAGGTTCACCACGTCTAGGTGTATTGAGTTGCTGCCATGTGGCTGACTAAACAGGTGTAGCTAAAGTGGTTGTGAGTGTATGTCTGCATGATTATTTAGTGTCATGTTGTTATTTCTTACTGCTGGAGTTTTTCTCTACCAGGTAACTTTGGTAAAGTAATGCAAAAGTGAGTTTTTATTAAGAAAATATGCTTGTGTGTTTTGCAATGGTCCAGTGCATTCAAAGTACTTTTTAAGAGGATTCATCAGTGCTTTTAGAGTGTTGCAAGGACTTTTCCTTAGTAACACAAGACAGGACTATTATGGTCTTAACCACCTCTTTGCTGACTTCACAGATGCCAAAAGCCTGGCAGAAATGCTGATGAGGTATGTATTTTTAATTTTAATTTGTGCACGCTCCTTTAATTTTAGGCAGAACATAAATCACGTTGTGGGCTACAGCCACAGCACCTTTCAGTAAAACTCAAACGCTGTTCTTTTTACCTTCGTGCAGCTTCTTATCAACCTAATCTGAATTAGCATTTCTACTGAGTAAAGGAGCATTTTTCTCATCTCTCTCTGCAGTAAGAACACACGGACACCGGACACGGTGAACAAGCAGCAGCAGACGCTGAGAATGCACATCGACATCCCCAGAGCTCAGCTCCTCATCGAGGAGCGGGACACCATGGAAACAATTGGTACGACGCTCAGAGTGAGACCTGTTCTAGTGGCTCGCCATGCTGTATGCTCACTCTAACCTGCTCTTTTGTCTTTTAGATGACAGGTCCACTGTGCTGTTGACTGACAACGACTTTGGGGAGACAAACAAGCAGAAGTCTTCCACAGTGACCCACACAGTCCACTACCAGTCTCTGTCCCAGGCCACCGGGCCTCTGGTGGACGTGTCCGATGCCAGGCCTGGAACCAGTGAGTCCCACCACCGTCAGTGCTCAACATTTATTTCCTTTATTACTAACAGTGATGCTGTTGTGAGTCCTGTAATAGCTCTTTGAAAGTCTAGAGAATCTAATTTGTTAGATTGATGAGCTAAAGGCTAGTCCAAGCAGGTAGAGTACTGCTGTCTTAAAAAATACATTTTAATTTCAAACACCATTTTGGTAAAAACTCATCTCTGCTTCTCTAAACTGTGATCAGAGCTATCTCCAACAGGTAGGATGTTAATTGTTTATAACTCAAGAATTCATTTGCAAATACAGACAACTCAGTTTTTATATATTAAAAAAATGCATCAAGCTTTGCTAATTTTGATCAAAAATATTTTTTTCTGCTTCTTTAATCTAAAGCAACCCACTTAAAATGATATTGTTTAAGGAAAACCCCAAACAGGAAAAAGGACCTACATCGTGGGCAAACAGCCTTTCCTTTGTGTCTGAAGTGAACTTGACCTGGTCCTGTGACGGCGAGCCGGCTCTCTCAGCAGCCACAAGGTTTCTGGTGTTTAAGCTCCACTGAAGCCAAACTGATGAGGAGCAGTGATCTCTTCACCTCTTCTCGGCTCATTCTCATCCAATAACCGACTCTGAGTGGGCGCTCAGGCCTACATGCACACTCGGACTCACACCCACAGCTAGTGATGTCCTCAAAGCACTTTTCTGTGAACAATGCAGGCTCATTCCAAAAGATTATTTTAATAATCTGCAAATTAATATTACGAAAGCGTATTTCTTTAGGAATAGAAACACAACTAAATAGCCATAAAGGTCACAGAACAATATCACACACCTGTACAAACACACACAGAGCCTGACCCTGCCTTCACAGGCCAACACACACGTCCCATGACTGGTTCATTAAACCAGACCAGTGGTGTGAAGTCTCACTGATGACTCAGGCCTTTTGTCCCTTTGTGACTGACTGACATCCTCCATCATTTCATCTCTCCGTGACCGAAAAACAGTCGACTACAGTTACCAGCATCATTCTTCTCTGCATGGTTCCAGTCTGGGACTTTCCTAAAGAGGAGTTATTATCGTGTCCAACAGAGCAAACAGCACCAGCAGCCTGCCTGGGTCAGATTTAAATGTATATTTAGAAAATACAGCCATAAAGCCACGAGTCTCTCACGTCAATGTGGAGGAATTTTGTCCCACTTTTCTTAATTCAGTCACATTGAATGGTTTTTCAGCATGAACGGCATGTTTAAGGTCAAAGGTCAGACATTTTCCTTCAGAGTTGACGGTGGTCCTGGTGCTAAAGCAGCAAACCAGTCCCTGACCATCACACTACCATGTTTCACTGCTAGTATGATGTTTTCCTGAAATGTAGACGTTGTTTAGCTCCAGATGTAACTGCACTCACACTTTTGTTTCTTCTGTCTACGGAATACTTTCTCTTTGGGATCATCAAGATATTTTTGGACCAGATGTTTTGACCTCAAAATTCTCCTCAAATGTTTTACTCACCTGTTTTAATCGGGAGCTGTCCATGAGCAAAGCTCTCATTTTTGTAGATAACTGAGTGACTAGAGTAAAAAGGACTTTCACTGTTTTTTCCCCTTGACTCGTACTAGATCCCACTGCCAGACGCACTGCCAAAGCTGGCCCTGCAGCAGCACGGAGCCGCTACGCCAGTCAGTGGACTCTGAACCGGCCTCACCCCACCAGTTCCTCCCACACCCTGACCACCGACTGGAGACTCCCCACACCACGAGCCACCGGGTCTGTGGACAAAGAGAGTGACAGCTACAGCGTCAGCCCCTCACAGGACACAGGTATAGAAAAGCACTCCTTCATTAGTTTAATCATGTCTTTAATAAATATTCATCACACCTCATGATTATCAGATCGCGCACGGAGCAGCATGGTATCAACAGAGAGCGCGTCCTCCACCTACGAGGAACTGGCCAGAGCCTACGAGCACGCCAAGATGGAGGAGCAGCTCCGCCACGCCAAGTTCACCATCACCGAGTGCTTCATCTCCGACACCTCATCCGAACAGATGACAGCAGGGACCAACGACTACACCGACAGCATGACCTCCAGCACGCCATCTGAGTCGGGCATCTGCCGCTTTACTGCTTCCCCGCCCAAACCTCAGGATGTCAGCAGGGTCATGAACATGGCCGTGCCTAAAGCGCACAGACCTGGTGAGGAACGAGAGTTACAGCTGCACAAAGCGTACACAGATCATTAGTCAGCCCTTTTCTTTTAAATGTGTATACAATTTTCACTTAACATTTTTTTTACATTTTCTAACCTCAGAAACGAGCTGCACCTTTTTTATTTGTTAGTTAATAGCCTGCCTGTAAAAGCCCCTCAATTAACTTTTGTCCAGCCTTTGTTTTAATTAAACTTCCTTCAGCTCTGTGTTCTTCTGGTCTCCCCATTAGTCTTCAGAGCAGCACACAGACTCTAATTAAACTCACACAGTAAATTAGGAATGTTTGAAGCTTTTTGTGGGAGCTTTTGTAACATTAATGAGGCAACTTAACCCACCAGAATTCATAAAACTATAAATAAAGTTTGTCTTCAGCACCACGAGAATAATATTACTGTTTGAAAACTTTAAATATTCAACTAAAACTCATTTAAAACTTAATGTCTGCACATGTGCTGTCAGGTAGGAGTTTCACCTTACATGACCTTTTGCTCTTCCAGGTAGCAGCAGATCAGTTACAGGCAGCCGTTGACCACACACAATGCACAGACGTCCAGACAGACAGACACTTCCCTCTCTGACACGTGTAGACAGCTCGTCCATCGTCGCCGCTGCCCTGGTGTTATAATGTGTCTGGAGCTGCTGGTAATTAGCCATGTTGGAGGTCTCCTTTAGCTCTGTGTGGACGGATCAAGCTTCCCAGTTTGACCAGAGCAGAGTTGAAGACATCAGATCTCCTTCTTAGGTTTCAGACCTGATAATGTTATAAACTTTTGTGCTCAGGACAGCGGGTTTGTCAGGCAGGGAGAGGGCAGCTGAAGGCTATCTGTCCACCTGATCTGAGACTATTGTTGGTGAGCACAAAGCAGCACTTTGCTGCTACACAGGAGACCTTTCAGTGTAATAACAGACTCTTAGTCCACCAGGTCAGAGTGGCAAAGACTCTGGTGTCTGTTACACCGGCTGGACCGTGCAGATATCAAGCTGCAGTTGTAAATTCAGTTTCCTGGTTAGGTTCTCGTCTAATGAGTTCTTTTATGGTGTCGGACAGAAGCAGTGTAGCTTGGAAGTTAGTGAATCCAACAAAATCTGTTCAGTTTGAACATTTCTGACATCTTAACATTGTGTTTGAGCTGAATCAGCACTTAGCTGACTGTAAAAATACTTTTTTTTGTGAGGTGGTTATCTGGAAGCTTGTCCTTTAGCCATACGGACATCTCAACAATTAGCCAGAAACAGTGAGGGACAGTTTAGTTATTTCATCATTTTAAACAGAGGCTAAAGAAACCCAGTCCTAATGATTCAGAACTCATAATTAAAGGTTTATTAGTCGCTAACACAGCTCTCTTTGCTTTGGAGGAACGGGGATTAGTTCTTATCAGATTGATGGGCTAACGGCCAGTATGACTGAAGAGCAGACTTTTGACATCTTAGATTCACGCAAACCTTTACATTGCTGTCAATCACTGATTTAATAATTATTATAAATAAGGATTTTTACATTTTCGGACCGCACATGTGGTGATAAAAAATCACAGTTTTAATCCTATAGTGTGTGGTCTGCGGTAACATGGCTAAAGCTACACACCAGCCGATTTCACACACAAACGTTCCCCAGTCAGACGGGAAATCTTGTATCGTGACTTGCAACAGGGAAGGCTGTTGTTAGTTTAGTGTCCAGGAAACAGCAGAGAACATCTCAGCTAGCAGAAGCTAACCATTAGCATTAGCAACTCCACAACACAGCAGAACTCCTTCAGGCTGCGGAGATAAAACATCAACGTTGCAAAGAGTCAGTGGTAGAGTCATATTGCTGTTATCCAATCAGAGGACAGATGTCCAAATATCAGAGACTCCAAACTCTGCCATGTTCTGCTCTTCTCTCCTCTGGCTAACTTCTACTTCCTGAAACAGGAGCACCAGAGCTTTTTTCCCACAGAGATCGATTCACACGGCTTCATTTCATTTATACTAGAGACCACTGCAAATGTAATCAAAAAACTTAAACGTAAATGACAGAGTAGCGCCCATGCCAACAGCAGAAAACACAGTTGTAGGGTAACGTTTCTAATGTTGACAATTCATGTTTTTATTTTTGGGTGAAAAAGAAACACGAACACCTGCAGATGAATGTAGCCATCATGAGTTCTGATGAATCAGAACCCAACACTCAGTGCTTTTTTATTGCTGTGAAAAAGATTTGATCCCAGATGATTTGGAGCATTTCAATCAACCTAATTTAATTACGTGTAATTTACCACCTGGTTCTCCTCTGTGTGTCGCCTCCCAGGAGGAGAGCTGGTCCATTTGCCACCCTACCTCCGTATGGACTTCCTGTTGAACCGCGGAGTGCCTCTGCCAGCCCGGGGAGGGGCGGTCAGCAGCAGTAGTGGCAGCAGCAGCAGTGGAGGTGGAGGAGGCGGTGGAGCTGCAGGAGCAAGCGGAGGAGCTGCTGGTGCTATAGGGGAAACGAGAGGCGGCGGAGGAGCCATGGGCCAGGCCTGCCTTGAACCGCAGAGGAGCCGCACCCTTAAGAGGCCACCTCCGATGGAGCCCACCCCCATGGAAGTGCCCTCTCCCAGGGAGGTGCAGCAGTGGCAGCCAGGGACTTCCTCTACCCTCCCTCACAGGGAGGTCCGGGAGAGGGGGGAGGCCAGGGGGGAGGTCCGGGGAGAGGTCCCCTCATCAGGAGATTTAGCTCAAGCACAGGCTGCCAAGCTCAGCACCTCCCAGGAGTCCCTGCTGGACTCCAGAGGACACCTGAAACAGAGCAACAACCCTTATGCCAAGTCTTACACTCTGGTATAACACTGGGACACGCGGGACAGCGTCAGACATCAGGACTGCTGCAGAGACAACGTGAGAGGAGGGACAGGAGACAGACCACCGGCACGGGATGGACAGTTCGCCACAACAGAAACTGTTGTACATAGAGCCGATTCTGACACGCGTCTGATATGGATGCTTCTCTTTGAGTCTGTCGTCTTTCTTTTACTCTTTTCTCTCTCTCTCTCTCTCTCTCTCTCTCTCTCTCTCTCTCTCTCTCTCTCTCTCTCTCTCTCTCTCTCTCTCTCTCTCTACTGTTGCGTTCACACGTTTCTTTCTCTCACATCTCGCTCCTCTTCTGAAGAGTTTTCTCTCACAGTTTTTATTTTCTACTTGAGTATTATTTTATGCTAAAGTGACAAAATAAGAGGATTGCCAAAATGATTTATTTAAAATTTGAGAAAGAGAAAAAAATCATATTGAATTTATATCAAGGACAATTATAGTCATAATTATTATTATTATCATTATTATTATTATTGTATAAAAACAGAAAATATCTAAAAGATAATAAGGGAAGAGGATGCCTCTGCAGGAGAACATTGCTTTCCTGATTTCATTTCTTTTTTAATGTGTAATGAAATCTGTGATTTGGAAATCAAGGGAGTTTTGACACTTTGAGGAGCCAATAGAGAGAAGAAGAAGAGCGATGCCAGACAGCCGCCAATGCTGACCAAACGTAACGTTTTTCAAACTTTCTGACAACTGCATGGCGACTGAACAAATGACAATTAATAGGAATGGCTGGAAATCCAAAAAAAAAAAAAAATTAAAAGAGAATTTTTGTCACAATGAGAAAGTATACAATGTGAATATATATAAAGAGATCACTTTTATTTGTCAATATTATGGGGAAAATGATTTGGTTAATAAAGTCCTTAGTCATGTTTGCACACATCTGAGTTTGATTCGTGATGTTCCAGATGGATTATAAAAAGTATTTATTTTATTTATTATATTGTCTCGTCACTGCATGGTGTAGCTCTGGTGCCTCATTGCAAGAAGGTTGCCGGTTCAAATCCCAGCTGTGGAGTTAGCATGTTCTCCCGTGATACAGTATGGGTTTTCTCCCCACAGACCTAAAACATGTTAGTTAGGTTACCTGGTACCTCTAAGATGTCTCTAGGTGTGTCCCTGTGATGGACTGGAGACCTGTCCAACTCGTCCTTCCCCTCTTGCCTGATGACTGCTCGTGTTAGACCCCCTCTCCCAGTGACCCTATGGAAAAGCAGTCCAGAAAACCGGTGAATGAGAGAACTTGGATCCTACAATTGTGTAAATTTTGCAACGACACAATAGGGCAACTTGCAGAAAAAATTCCAAGAAGAATCTCAGGAATTTCAAGATTATTATTATTATTATTAGTAGTAGTAGTAGTATTTTATGTTAAAAAAACACAGATATCTTTATCTGGGAAATTCTTAAATTAGCAAAAAGGCCTAGTTTTCCATGACAAATTTATGTTTCAATGATAAATATATTCTATATTTTTAATTAATAAAAAGTTCAAGGTGTCATCACCTATAATACCGGGGATATCTACGTCCTATTATAGTCTTTTAGACCGTTAAAGTAAATTGTATTGGAAAAATAACAAAAAAATGTGTTTTTTTAGTCCTTTATGGTGAAGGGCATATTTTCTCACGAGATCACACGCGATATTTCGGCTCTCCCGGACGCGCACGGGACTGAGGAGCGCGTTGATTGGTGGAAGGAAGCAGGAAGCAGCTTCAGCGTTTCGCTCCAAAACAACAAAAGTTATAACTGAACCCGACCTGGCAGTGACCTACGGGATCCAACCGTGTATTTACGAGCCTGAGCCTCGCCTCGTGCATAATGGCGTCCTCCTTTGTTGTTGAGTTGGGATAAAGCAAGCTAACAGCCAGGCATCGGCTCTTATGCTGTTGTGAAGATGGAATACACAAACCGATCAGAGTTTTATTTCCCATAACATGGATTATAACATGAGTCGTCAACGGTAAGACATAATTTATGCGTTTCACGTTATGAAATGAGCTTTGTTGTGCTGGTTTGTTCGTATTTGTTTATATTCAACCTTTGTGTCGGCATATATGGCCAGAACTCAAGTTCTCATTTTGGAGTGCGCGTGCTCGTGGGGTGCATGTGAGCTGGTTGAAGAAGGCAAGATTAAACAAACGCTTCAATGTTAAATATCGGCTTCTCAGCCAGTGAAAAATCATTAGGAAGCCATTATAGACATTTTTTCAAGTGGAAAAGTGAAGATTTCAGGTGATGACTCCTTTAAAAAACCTTGTCTTGGGCCCAGTCCCAATACTAGCAATTGCGCGTTCCGGGCCAGGGGGGTGAGTGCGTAGGGTGTCACAATTCTCAAATGCGGAATGTGACCACGCCCCTTTTGCACACTTGATCCCTTGCCCAAGTCCACACCGATGCGGACTTCAGGCAAGGGTACAATCCATTGCTGCATGGAAAGTTTGAGAAGAAGGCGGAGCAATGGCTCTAGTGCAGGGGTAGGCAATGGTCCTCGAGTGCAACTATCCTGCATGTTTCAGCTGTTTCCCAGTTCCAACACACCTGATTTTAATCAGCAGGTGATTAACAGGCTTCTGCAGAGCTTGATGACCTGCTGAACAGGTGATTCAACCACTGATTCAGGAGTGTTGCAATGAAAACATGCTGGATGGCGGCACTCGAGGACCAGGATTGCCTACCCCTGCTCTAGTGCCTTTTCTGAAAATATCTATTTTCAAATGAAAGAAGTTAATTTTAAGACGATTAATGATATCTATTCATGCTCTGAATGATTTAGACCAGTCGTACTCACTCCTGGTCCTAGAGAGCTGGTATCAAGCATGTTCTCCTTGTTCCTCTACTCCAACACACCTAATTCAGTGGTTGAATCACCTGTGCAGCAGCTCATCAGCTCTTCAGAAGCCTTTTAATCACCTGCTGATTGAAATCAGGTGTGTTGAAGCAGAGTCAAATAGTATTTCCACAATAATGAAATACATTTGATACATTATAAGTATCTTTTTCACATAAATTAATATTTTTCCTTCACTCACCCAGGTCTAGGTTGCAGGATAGCAGCTCCAGCAGAAAGGCCCAACCATCCTCTCTCCAGCTACCTCTACCAGCTCCACCAGGAACTTTATGTATACCCTGGACTATGTGGAGATATGATCCCTCCAATGTGTCCTGGGTCAACCTGCGGGCCTCGTGCTAGCAGGACAGACTCAATGTGGAAGAGCATCAGCTCTACCCTTTATCTCTCCTGGATGTCCGAAACTCCTACCCTATCAAGACCCGATGTGATCCAAACCCAGACCTGTTCTACCTGTAGAATAAAAATAAATAAATAAACACTTCCAAAGAACTTGTCTAACAACATGAAGAACACTAAAAGATCTCAAAAATAACACATCGTGCCTCGTTTTAAAGGACTTCAAGAAGAAAAGGACCCAGATCATTTGGCTCAGGTTAGTGTCAGAGACAGAGCCATAAGAACGAGAAAACACTTCATCTAAAACCTCCTAGCAACGGTTAAACATGGTGGTGGTGGTGTGCTGGTCTGGGACTGCTTAAAGACCCATTGTTACTGATGGAGCCACAAATTCTGCTCTCTACCAGAAAATAAGAGTCTGACCTTTGACCTTAAACAGGCTGGGTTATTTAGTCTGGAAAACCCGTTATTAGGGCTGAATTAAAGTATTTTGCAGAAGAGCGGAACAAAAAGGATCAGCGTTGTTGCTGTCAAGGGCACCATGACCAGCTGTTAGGTTTAGAAAATTAAATCATCACAGAAACTTGTAGCTTTGATTTTAACTATGTTCAGAGGCTGCAGTGATCCAATTCAGTAATTAAGTGCTGTACGTGTAGAATAGTAGGTCTAGAGCCATGAAACAAACCTGATCCGATATGTTCTGCCCTGTCCTGCCTCTCATCAACAGATGGCACTGTGCAGTCACTGAATTAAGTCGTTTCCTAAGTAGTGCTGACTTTGAAGAGGTGGAAAGAGATGGTTCAGCACCAACATGATTTGTGTCAACCTGGATAGAAACATCAAGAGCGACCCAGCAGTCTATTCCTGCACGTGTTGCCCTTTGCAGCCACACACCACCACGAACACGGTGAATTATTCATGCCGGAGAACACACACACGTAGCAAAATAAACACAGATTTCCTTTTGGGAAATGGGTGCCACTGATAAAGTTCGAGGATAAAAACAAAAAGCATGTTTTATTCAGCTGTGGATGAGGTGAGCATGCGATGAAACAGAATTATCCTGCTGCACGTTCAGAAATGAGCTGTCAGCTCTCTGACCCACCTGAAACACTTCCTGCTCTTTTATAAATAATTCTAGGAGGCCGGTGGCAGGAGAAAAACAACCTACCGCCGCTGAAAATAATTGCTGTTTCTGGTTTAATCTATGGACTGAGTGGGATGCTTTAATGAAGACAGATTGCCCACCTGGACTCTGACGATACTTTACTGCCATTCACTCGGCTGTATGCGTGAGAAGGAGACGGGATCAGAGTGTTAATGTGTGACTGGCCTCCCGGCTGGGGACCATTATCACACCTCCCACTGCAACCAGACACAGAAACCTCAGGGGGAGGAACGGATAAACGAAACGTCTGCAGCAAATGTTCCAAATCCCTGCATCTTTTAACAATACAGAAAACTGCTGATGAGACTGGTTTGGTTTTTAAATGGTTAATTTAATGTTTAAAATAACAAACTGCAACTTTTATTGTTTACCTTTAACGCCAGAAAAAAGCAAGGCTTTTTATTTTCTTTTAGCAGTTTTTATTCATTTGGAGAAAAAACTGGTTATAATACAAAGGCAATTAATGCTATTTTAAAACCAATACTTTATATAAGGTAATGTTAATAAAGGTAGGCTAATGATGAACTATTTAATTTTTTTATTTAAAAAGGTTTAAAAAGGGTAAGTCGCCTCTATAGGGCTTTCTAGGGTAGGATTTAGTTTCGCCACCAGAGGGCGTATGATCTGATATGTTTGCAGTGCTGTAGCTAGTTGCTAATGGCTCCTGCTTTAGCTATTTTTGTTGAACACAGCTAAATAGAATCGATTTATTGAGTTTTAGTAGTTGAGTAGTCTGTATAAGTGAAGATGTTCTGGCTTTCCTGTTATTTAGACTAACTATGCTCTCTTAAAGGGACACTTTGCAACTTTTTCACATTTTTAAATCATTTTCTTGAGCCAGTATGTGCTAAAATGACCCTTTACAGGGTTAAGGAAAGGCCACCCAGCCCTTATCACCCCCCTATGGCCAGAATATTCCACTTGCAACTTCAGAGTGCCGGTCCGGTCTTTTGCGGATGTTGGGAAAAAATTGAGCTGACATACCTGGTGCTGCAGTCTGGTTCCAGCACATTTGCTGTATGTTATAGATTGTGAACACAGCTGATTTGTTTGATTTAGTGATGAACCGCTCCTGTAGACACTAATGAAGGCTGAGGAGACATTTTAGCAGTTTCATTAAGGTGTTAAAATGACGAACGCACAGCAAGGAGATAAGTTTTGCTTTTGGTTCAATAAAACTGACACTAGGGGGTGCTAAAAGCAAGCCAAAACTGCCTAGTCTCCCTTTAACAGTAATTTAAAGGTGTGGAACACTGAAAAAGCATTTTTAATTTTTATTTCTGATTAGAATCGGTCATGCAGGTTGAACATGAAAACAGTCTCCTACACCTATCTCTTGCATTAACTTCTGATAGAATAATAAGATGGTGAAATTCTAGTATTTGAAAAGCATGACAGATCTACATCACACTGTGTTACAGCTACCACCTGTGTGTTTGGAATACCGCTGCATCCTCCTGCATGCAGCTCAGTGCTGAGAGTTCAGCATCATAAACAGGTCCCTCTGGGTGTGCCCCGTGCATATCAGCACCTTGGACAGCATCGCTTTGGAGGAGCCCTGCACAGCTGTGCTGAATCACCCTGATGCTGCTGAATGAGCAGCACCTTATTAAAGGGAGCAGATCACACATGCTCTTTGGAGAGTGAGGATGCAGATTGGTGCGTTGGCCCACTTCCCCTAATCTTTGGCTTGTTTGAATGTTCACAGGAACCTATGTAATTTTAATAAGCCACATGCTTCACATAGCAGCTTCTGGTGTGTTTTGGTGTAGAATAGATATAGCAGCTGGCTTAGATAATACTTGTTCGTTCAGTAGCTTGTAGAGTCACTCTGGGAGAGCAACCTAGTTATGGTTGATGTTTTAAGTTTCCCCAGTAGCCTTGAATTTGGTTTACTCTGCAGCGATAAAGCTAAATGAGTTGTCTCCTTGGACTTTTAACTAATTATTGAGTCTTTTTGGTGGCAGATCTTTAGTTGGGTGGTGAATCACAGTTTTCTACCGTAGGGGTTAATTTAGTTTGTTTGATACTCAGGAAGACGCATTTTCAGTTTGTTTATTGTTTTCATTTTTGAATCCCTTCTTTTATTGTGTGGGTCTAGAAAACGGCCATCCCACAAAATAAAACCATTTTTCTTTTAGTAACACACTCATCTTATGTTACACCTTACCCTTTACTCCTAGCAAAGCCTCCTGGGGTCGTAACGCACTGTCACTTAAAGAGCCAGTAATGCCTAAATCAACTGGGGTTTTTTTGCTGATGACCTGTATAGATTGGGGCAGCAGTAGCTCAGGAGGTAGCGCGGGTTGCTTCATGATCAGAGGGTCGTGGGTTTGATTCCAGCTTGCACCATGGTGCATTCTGCTGTTGTGTTCTTGGGCAAGACACTTCACCTGACTTGCCTGTGTTGGTGATGGTCAGAGGGGCTGATGGCATGAAATGGCAGCCTCGTCTCTGTCTGATCAGGAGCCAGCAGCAGCTACTTCGAGGGCAATTTTCCACTTTAAATGTAAGTCAACCAATTGTAGCTATTGGTCTTATATGTAAAATGTTTATTTACATCCAAACCAGTTATCTATGGTTGGTTAGTTGCTTAGTAGTTGCAGCTTTGGTGGCTAACAGGTACTAATTCACTTACACATTTGATTTAACCAATATTTACACAATTAAAAAAGTAAAAGGCTCGATATTAAAACTTATCATTACTATGATGGGAGGGACATCAACAGAGGGCATAAACAGGGGGCGGGCTCTGGCAGGCCACAGTCACATGGGACAAGTCTGTTTCATTTCACCATTTTCTTTGACCAAGGAAGGACAGTGTCCTTGTAAGCAAGGCACCTGGCCTGGCAAGGCAGTGGCTTGGCAGGCAAGGCAAGGCAAGGTTCCTTGAGATTGAGAAACACCCATGGACTCACCCATCTGGACTCACGACGTGAAAGGCTGTTGTTGGTTTAGCGGCCAGGAAACATCAGAGAACGTCTTGACTAGTAGAAGCTAACCGTTAGCATTAGCAACTCCACCACACTGCAGAACTCCTCCAGGCTGGTGTCATTTGTGGAGATAAAACATCAACGTTGGAGTCAGCGTTCAGTTACTGTAATCCCATCCAAGGCGAGCTGTCCAAATATCAGGAAATAAGACTCCAGATCCTGCCGTCTGAAGCTCACTTCTAGTTCCTGAAAATGGTGCACCAACATCATTGTGTCTAACACTGTTCCATAAATATAAATTGAATTGTTTTTAGGTAAATGAAAAAAAAAAACAAAGGCTGTTAGAAGACACCTTGTTGCTAATGCAAAAACGCTGTAGCATTTTATTTTGAAAGAATTTACAGGAAGTGTTTCTACTAAATATTGAAACTTTATAAGTGCAGTTCCCTATTGTCATCAAGCCCTTTTTCTACAGTCATTAATTGTCCTCCTCCTCCTCTTTAATATTAATATTCACACGAGGACATTAGCATTTAAGGAGGAGCTAAGCAGGGCAAAATGGTTTGCACAAACAACAGGACAAACCCTGCACCCTAAACAGTCTCCTCTGTGATCGTGCATCTGTAAAGCACATTGAATAGCGTCTGTGTATGAATGAAATGCGTTATATAAATAAAACTGCCTTGCCTTGCCTCATATGGACCTACTGCATGTACTATACAAATCTATGCAGTAAGCAATAAAATTAAATTAATGTAATAATCATACTGAGACCTGGTATCAGCAAAAATCTGCATTTAAATCATTTTGATCGATATTGGAAAAAAAGATCTTAACTTATATGTCAACACATTCAAAATGATCTTTATTCATAAATTTGGACGTGTTTGGATTTTACAGCAGGGAGTTCCTGAGACAGATATGATCATTTATTTCTGAATGAAGCTCTTGTGGTTGTTCTAAGCGTCTGAAGGGGAAACCACTGTGCGATGAGGAGTAGACCGGTGGCCTCCCAGCTGGATTTCATAATGAGGTGCCTGAAGAGACGGCAGGAAACAGAGCGGCAATTTAAAGAGCATGAAACGGAAAGATCCCCCCCGAGTTCACACAACACTTCCTTAGTCAGTCACATCCTCGGTTCTCCTGGGAGCTGATTGTTTCCTTGACATTGTGCTCATCATGTTTATCTTCTTTTCTGATTCTTTTTTTTCTCTTCTCGTCTGATCATTTCCTCTCCTAGTCTCAGATGGTCCAGCAGCTTGACCGTCGTCCACAATGAGAGTATTGGAGCAAAACAGAAAAAACTCTTCCCACGAGCTTCTTTAGTCACGCTAAAGTACAACACAGCAGCTATGAAGCTAACACACACACCAGGGTAGTTATTCCATCAGGTAATGAAAGAGTGGATCATCAGCAGTGACACAGAGAGAAATGGCACACTTTGTGTCTTTAAACATTTTTGTTCAAAAAATGACAAAAATAAACCTCTGTGATGTTAACTGTTAACAATATTAGTACGTTCCTCACAAACCTGCTGTAGCAAATCGTTTACGTGTTTTCAGCCCTCTGGTGGATGATTTAAGCAAGTGCCATTTTTATGATTATACATAATCAAATTGGACATAATTGTAATAATGCTATCCAATAAACCGTTTGTTTTATATTTTTTGAACCATTTCTGAAACACATCCTCTAGCTGACACAGATGGAGCCCACGACTGATCTGTCTGGAAAACATCTCATTGACTCTGATTAAACTGATTAAAAAGTGGTCATTATGCTGCTTTTAATGATGCTCCTAGTTTGTTCTGATCAGAAGGTGTTAGACACCACCAGGGATGGATAATCTCATCTTGTGATCTGATAGTGAGTTTGTTTCAGACCCGTCTGGGTCTAAAAAACCTGCTGTGGTTCTGAATTTACTTCAAATTAAAGATCAGTTCAGAAATAAATGTAAATATTAAGATCGTTTCCATTTCTTTTCAGATATTTGTCTTATGTTTGTCTTCTTTATTTTTCTTCTCTTATTTACATTATTGTTATTATTGTTGTTGTTTAGATTACTAAGGAATGAATATTTCCCTTGTGTCACTGATCTAACTTCATCTGCAACTAGCAAATATACTTATAGCTATAAAGATGTGATATTAGGTCTTCTCAGCAGGAAACTAACCCCATCAAATCAAAATACTGTGAGTCTTTTAGAGCGTTGCATCATGTTTCATCATCCAATCATGGTGCAGGAAAAGAGAGGGGTGATGGGGTTGTCTGCTTACTGTATCTCATAGATGAGATGCTTAAAGCCTCAGCTGCTAAAGGAAGAGCGAGTGGCTCTAGTGAGATGTGGGCAAAAACAAAGATGAGGAGCTTAATGAAGATGATCACCACCATCATGAAAACAAGGACTTCTGCTACCACTGATGAAACGCTGCTGATTCTTTTCATTCAGGATGTAGCTGTCACTCAGATTGGGAATAGAAATCATTGCTTTCATTTTTATTCCCAACTTTCATCTAACAGTTCTGAACTTTCTTTTTTTTCCTTTGTCTGTCTGTGATTGTGCATTTTTTAAAATAGAAGATGATAAAGGAGCAATCAGACTTTCTGCAGTGAACATCTATATATATCCTTGAAAGCGAGATTGCATTCACGCTGTATTATTCTTCGACAATATAAATTATTCAGCGATGTGGTGGATGTACTCCTTTTGGGATTTTGGTCCGCTGTGATTCAAAGATACACACATTTCCTGCAGCGTATTAGCCTGAGGTGGGGGTGGGGGTGGTGTGTGTTCTTTTGGGATGTGAGATGTGCAGGATCAGCAGCAGGCAGAGGCTCCTGGGGGCACCCTGAGATGATGGTGTGTTCCAGAGAAAGTAACTTTAGGGTCATCAGGAACAAACATGGTGATGAACAAACGTCTAGATTTTATCTACAGAAGGTAAAAAAAAAGGACTGGTTGTGTTTTGCTTCCAACTCTCATGAAAGCCTAAACCTGAGGTAGGAGAAGTTCAGATGGAGGAACAGATTTATTGTTAGATGTGTTTTTCTTTGTAGAGTGTGTGTGTGTGTGTGTGTGTGTGTGTGTGTGTGTGCGTGCGTGCGTGCGTGCGTGCGTGCGTGCGTGCGTGTGTGTGTGGTGATGGTGGGGGGAGCTGAGGAGCCAGCGGAGGAGATAGAGGAGGACAGATGAAGCTAGCTGGGAGGCAGCAGGAGGCTCCAGTCTCCTATAAACGTTGTTATAGCCGTTTTTATCAAGGGTCATCAGAGGCGGTGATTCGTTCATATTTGTCAGAGAAACGTATGATTAGGCTGCAGGTCACCATAAAGATCTGGTACAGATTATGACAACTTAAAGCAATAAAACCTTGTAGATTGGGACTGAATTTGGAGAACAAATTAGCTTAAAACGTTGTTTTGATGCCTCTTAACAACGTTCTAACATCCTATAGCTATAAATATATTGTGGAGATAAAAATTAAGTGGTTCTCTGACATGTGGAGGTGTTTAGGCTTTAATCTGGCATTTAGGCTTTGTTCTGACTAGCTGTTAGCTCCTCGGTCATGGCAGTTGTTAGAAGCTATCTGCAGCAAGTAACATATTTAAAGTGACTGTGTGTATTTAACCTGGCAATAGGGGGCAGTACATACTTAAATAATTGCAAGCAAGCAGTATTTTTGTGTTCGAGTACAGCCTTACCAACGGATGGCCATTAGGGTCAAAAATCCCTGGGAGTGAAATTTTCAAACGTACTTCCTCACATCGTTCAACCTCCAGCAAAATGACATCAGACTCCCTTTCATCACTGGCAACGGGAGAAGAGGTAAATGTTTACAACATTTATAAATGGCAAAAGTTTTGTAGCCGCTTGTTACAAATCAGTAAAATGCATTTTGTCCTCACGGGTTCCCGTAGAAGGAAACATCGCAACTAATATGGAGACGATCAGAGACTTAGACCCACACCGATGTATTTTAGAACCAATTATTGGTTATATGTTACGAAGCCGCCAATATTTTCAATAACTGGGCATCATTTAATTCATTTTCAACAACATTTTGATTCATTTTTCCAGAGATTAACGGTAAAAACTACACATTGTCACTTTAATATGTTTTCTTTTAACTAAACATAATCAAACAGAATATTTCACTGGATATGTCCAGCTGCAAAAAGGATGAAGTCCCATTGGTAGAGACAGAAGGAACAAAGTAAAAATAGACTGTTTCAAAATCACAAGGTCAGTGGAGCAGCCGTGCTCCCAGAGCAGGAGGTTTCTGGGTCAGTGTTTAAATTTGAAGATGAGAAATTATGCATGGAGAGAGACACTGAGACGGCACAAAAATCCTGCAGGAATCACACCGCTGTGGGACGTAGACCCACAGTCGGTGTTTTTGGTTTGATATTTTAGTTTAATATGCAAAATGTGACAGGTTTGATTAATTTTATCATTCCCAAGGTGACGGAGATGTTTGTTTTACTCCTCTTGATGTCATCTGTCCTGTTTAGCTTTTAACAAATCAGCTATCATGTTCTGGAGCTGTGTCAGCAGCATAACCATCATTTAAAACATCTGTTAGCTTCACTCATGATACGGCATGTTATCAGAGGCAGAATGTAAGTACAAGTACTTTGTCAGTGTACTTTAGTACAATTTTTCTGTATCTGTACTTTACTGAAGTAATTTTCTTGATTCCTACTTTTTACTTTTACTCCACTACCTTTTCTAAAAAGTTTCAAAAGTAAAAGTTCTTTAATTTGAGTTTTGTCCATCCAGCACATTTCTACACACACAAAGCATTTTTAAATGTTAGTTGAATACTTTTCTTTTTTACTTTTAAGTATATTTGAAAATGCATACTTGACTTTTACTTAAGTAAAACAATTAAGTACTTCTTCCACCACTGTCTGTTATCGCTCTAGTGTTTGTTTCCTTCTTTTTTAATGAAATCATTTCAATTCCTTCCTCCAGTTTCACATGCATCCCAAAGGAACAACAGGACTAGGTTGTTGCTCAACATTTTGCTGCAAAAAGTAAAAAAATTACAAAAGCTAATAAATTATCACCTGTTTTTATTTAAATTAAATGATTATTTGATCAATAATTTTGACCCGTATAGCTCCTCAAGAAATGCTGCAAACAGATAAGCCACAACCAAAAACCCACTGCAGACATCACCAGGCAAGTCCTGACTGGGAATCACCAGGAAATACGGAGGAGACGGCCATGAAACAGCTGGCTGTGGGATCTGCAAGCAGACGTCCAGATGCTGGACTACACAGGACAGCGGCCCTTGTCCCAGAGGGGAGGGCAGCAGGAGGAGACATCACGATGCACATGAGGTCCATGTGGACCAACAACAAATTGATCGATTGATTGATTGATTGGCCACCACAGAGTCCAGACCTTAACCCCATAGAGAATCTTTGGGATGTGCTGGAGAAGGCTTTGTGCAGCGGTCAGACTCTACCATCATCAATGCAGGATCTTGGTGAAACATCAATGGATGGAAATACATCTGGTGACATTGCAGAAGTTTATTGAAACAATGCTACAGTGAATGTGTGTCGTAATCAAAGCTAAAGGCGGTCCAACTAAATATTAGAGCGTGTGACCTTTTGTTTGGTGACTTTTTTTTTTTTGGTTGGGCATATATATCTGTATACTTACAGTCATAGTATATACTTCTCACATGTTATCAGGATGCTATAATAAATAATATCCTCCTTCAAAGTCCAAAATCATGTTAATACAACCTAAAATGAACTGCAGCACATGGAAAATGAAGCTGTGTTGTATTTTTTTAAAGTTGAGGCAAAAATAAAGGAGCTTTTTTGTTTGAAAAAATAAATCTGTCCCTCCATCTTTTTAATCCTGTCTCCAGGATGAGAGTGGGCTGTATGGTGGCGTATTTCATGAAACCCAATGAGGCTGTTGTCAGTTCTCTGACAGCATTACTGCCCAGAACAAGTGAAAAATGCTGCTCAGAGTCCAAAACCACAGCAGCTTTTAAATCCACCTGACAGCTGACATAAATATAAATATATGAGGCTAAATGACCAAGTGAACTGGAATATTTACTAAAGAGCTACAAGACTGGCAGTTCATCAAATGACATATAATCTGATCTGATTTCAACAGAATCACTCTGTAATAACAATTATCAATGTGTTTCCATCTGATCCATGTTATTAAACTTCTTATTTCTCAGTTTCTGACCTCCATAACTGTCAAATGTCTCTGTGCACTAAAGAGAAGCATCTTTCACTGAAGTTATACATTAAACTACATTCAGAAATGGTTTTGTTTACTTAAAACAGGATGAAAGTGCTTCACTTCATCTAAAAAGCTTTCTAGCCAGAAATACTGAGACAGGTGTAGACAGGTAGACGTCTTTCAGGTCTGACATCACTCAGGCAAACTTCAGCTTTTAATCAGCTCGTGGAGATTTGGCAGAAATCATTTTCTTTCTTACTTTGTTCACAAAGAGATTTGAATTTCCTTTTAATCTGTCAGCTTTGACGCTTCGGGCTGCTCACTGCAGGAGCTATGTTAGCAAAAAATACCGTCTCTCAAAAGAAATCATTTCCAAATGAAAATGAGAGGCAATCCTGATGAAGAGGAGAACAAGGTGAAAAGTCTGAACTATACTGCTTCCAGTTTTAGCATCAATCAGCCGAACACACGCTAAGATGTTATTTTAGACAACGAAATCCCTCACACCCCTCTTGCAGGCACACACTCGTTATTTAGAACAAATGTGTGTTACTAATAGTAAGACAGGCTTCTAATGACCAATGCAATTTTAATGAAACAAACCAAGTAGAACCATCCATCTCCATGTCTGCTGGGACCATTGGACTGCAGCTCAGGGAGTACTCGTGTCTCCAATGTTAGATTCTGCAAGAATATTGCATGAGATGATTCAAACATCACTAAAAGCTACATAAATATGCCTGTGAGAAGGTCTTGCATATGTCTTTATGTGTCACACTTGAATGTTTACAGAGATCACCTGAGTGAAAACAAAAAGCACAATTCAAATGATGAAGCAACACATCTCAACACATTTTAAAGAAACTGAAGAACAACAAGAAAAGAAAATCCCTGCACAGTTGACCTCACTTGTTCAGGAGTGAGGCCAGAAGAAAGAAGATCATGGGCATCATGAGAGAACTCCAAGTGTAAAACAAGACTTTGGGGGAAATACAGTGAGGAACATAAGTATTTGAACACCCTGTGATTTTGCAAGTTCTCCCTCTTAGAAATCCTGGAGGGTTCTGAAATACATATTGCACATTTTAGGTGGAGACATATATATATATATATATATATATATATATATATATATATATATATATATATATATATATATATATATATATATATATATATATATATATATATATAGTACTGCCTTCTAGAGTTCTAGAACCCCCTAAGGCACTTTAGTCATTCACCCACACACACACACACACACACACACACCCTGGTTGTGATGAGCTACAATGTAGCCACAGCTGCCCTGGAGCACCACCAGTCCCTCTGACCGCCAGCAGGTAAGGTGGGTTAAAGCTGTTATAGTGAATCTACAAACAAGCTAGGTTTTGAATGCAAACACGGTCACAAAACACTCACCCCTCCTCTCAGGAATCTTACCTTGATCCGTGTCCACTGGAACCGGAAACCCACAATGCAAGAGGAAACGAGAGAGCGCTAAACACCAGTCGCTGCTTTCCAAAACGTCTTTTGTTGTCCGTGACTTCAAATGGTGTTTTTCTTTTTGGGACTCTGGTAGTTTGTCCTAAAGTTGAAGTGGTAGCAGCCGGCTGTTTCTCCTTCTCTGATATTATTGAGCAGAGAACATCTCACACCAGTGGTGTTGTTGCTAAATGACACGAGTGTGTAATGAATGGAAGTGCAGAAGTGCAGCAGTTCAGCAAGATCGACAACCAGATGGTCCAATAGTTGCTTTTCGTCCGAACATGTTACTGGTGGAGGTTTTTAGACAAATCCGAGAGAACCACTTCATTAATCTCAACAATATGTTTATAGCTATAGGCCGACTATGTTAGAAGGTTGTTAAGAGGCATGATTATAAAATTTTAAGCTTATTTGTTTTTCAAATTTGCCATTGCAGCTTTAAGTGTCTTGCCCAAGGACACAATGGCAGTGACAGAGTGAGCGGCTAGCCATTGCTCCCCTGACTCGGGAGTTTTTACAGTGAAATCCAGACCCAGTTATCAAGCGTCAGTTACTTTTCCACACCATGCCAGGTTGGTTTAGATGGATTTTCCCCTTAATAAATGAAACCATCATTTGAAAACTGAATTTCATATTTCCACAATACTTTCCCCATAAGCAGATATTTTATTCTACATGTGCAGCGGTGTGTGACCCACCCAGTCCTGAAAATATCCATTTTTATAAGCATGCAAATGATTAATTATGATCACTAGCTGCTGAGCGTGAAATTGATTCCTGTAGCTGTTGGGTCGTAAAAGCTGATTTCTACTTTTCTTCTGAATCACAGAAAAATTGGGCAAAAATGATTTGATAGATTGCACAGCGTAACTAAAACGTATCTACATGAAATGCTCCAACTTCACCTCCAGATATTAAAGATTTATTGTGCCATCTGGGGGATAGATAATGGTCTCCACAGGCAGCACAGACAGCATGCAGAGACGTTCACAGTTACAGTCTGAATGCATGTGGAAATGCTGTAAGAGTGCATGTCTCACCATGTCATTATTATCACTATGGACCCAGTACATCCACAGCTCATCCCTGCTGTAGTTAATCTGAGAAGGCACAAAGAAAGGTGCCTCTGCTGCCTTTGAAACCTGCACTCTGAAGATGTATTTCAGACCTGGACAGCTCTGTCTAGAGACAGGAGCGTTGCAATCCATCTTCACTTTCTCTGCGAGGGAAATAAAAGTGAGACAAAGTGAGAACAGGGAGCGTTGGAGACTCACTTTCTCATCCTGCTTGTTACAGTGCAACGTCACAACATCTCCATATGTTAATGCCATGATTTACATTCTGTTAGAGGATGCACACAAGCACACAAAAAGCAGTTAGGCCTTTGGGAGCACTGGGATTCTCTGTGGAGTCGGTGAAAGGAAAACAAGCAAAGCAGAAGCTGCAGTGAGTGAGCAGTAAAAACTCAAAGGTCATGCTTGTGAAGGAGCAGGATTATGTGACAAAGTCAGGTCTCTGTTAGTTTATTCGTAGATAAATGTGTCTCAGGTATATTTTATCATTTTTGATGCAAATTTTAAAAAGTTTTAGTGTAATTTAAGTTTTTATTTTCTGCACCGCTATAAACTGTGTCTGCAGATGAAAAAGAAACTGAGTGCACTTGTCTCAGCACTTTAATGCTCTGCGGCTGACGAAGCTTATCTGCAAGATCCATTCCTCGTGGTGCAAAGGTTATCACTGACCTTGGTGTAATTCAGTCCAACGCACCGTTGCACCCAGCCAAAAAACCTGAATGTAAGAAAATCTCTTTAACTTCTTTATGGCTCTTCAATATTTAAATACTTTCCAGACAAAAAAAGACCTCTTAGAAGGCTGCACTGGGCCACTTTTATTCGGATAAAGATATTCCACAATGTTCTTCATCACTTTTTGACCTTGTGTTATCTAATTTAAACGTAATTCAATTTTAACAGCTTTTTTAATGATTCCTAGAGTTTTTGAGCAGAACCTTGTTAGAATTATCTGTTCTAATAAAGTGTCAGTAATGATTTGGGTTTAATTAAACCCTTTACAACAGGAAAACTAAATCACCTTCTGCTTTTACAGCAATTTGGCTCAAATAGATTAAATAATGGGAGAAGTGGGGAGTGAGTTAAAATAAACACACTTGTGACTAAAATGAAAGATTTTAGTTCATTCTGAAATGATGGGAGGCTATTTGTATTATCGGTGCCATTCTTTTGTAGAAACTCAATTCATTTATTGTAAATATTTGTTTAGAACAGCTAAAACGCCCTTTGCCTGTAATCAAATTACATATAAATATTACTCATGTCATTGAAACTACAAGGAGCCACTTAGGAGGGTCTGAGGACCCACACGTGGCCCCAGAGCCACAGGTTGCAGACCACTTGTCCTAACCACAACCCTTCAACTAACTCATGAGGTTTATTGATTAGAGCCGGCTCACATCCAAGAGTCGGTGATGGTTTTCTCTTTTTTCATCATAATAAGGACTGTACCATTATGTAATAAAAGGGTAGTCTACCAACAGACTGTACCACTGCACTGGGAGACATTCATTTATAACCTAATGATCCAGATAATAAATAAATGACAGCAGGGTCTTTTCACACCTGCGGTGTTTAGTTTGTTTGATCAGAGTTCTTGATTGTCTCTCTTGGTGCAGATGTGAACAGAAATCACAGCAGGATGCAGACCAAAGCAACCTTACTGACACCCTTTGGAGTAGGCAGTCCTGAGTGAAACTTTGTTGCCCCGCCCCCAAGTGTTCACACGTGGATTGTGGAGAAACATTTTGTTCTTGCAGTTTTCTTCTGTGTGAAAAGAAACTGAACCACATGGAACAAGCAACTAGTTAAAGTCATCACTGATGAAGCTCAACGGTAACCAAAACCTGGAGATTAACACCAAAACAAACAGCCATCCCTCTAGTGGCTGGTTCCAGTATACATTTTTAAGCTCCGCCTTCTCCATTTAAATCAATTTGATCTTTTCCTGTAAAATTAAAGTTGCTCCTAAAATAACTGTTTCAGTTATTGGTTGATACTGATTCACATATAGCTTACCTTGCAGCTGTTGGGTCAAATATTTATTTTTCTAATACGTTTAGTTGTAATTAGTTATTTGATGCATTGAAACACCTAGCTAGAGAACCGTTATGCTAACTCCCTACTGCTTAGACTACACAGCTTAGACCTGCACTCATAGGTAACCACACAAACACACACACATGAACATATTCTATAAGATAGACGCACACACACACACACACAGAGGTACATGCTGGACAATACCATTCCTATTACATTTATTCTTGTAGATTTGTATTTATTATTATTATTACTATCATTTTTTATTATGACGACCATACTGTTTTGTCCTGCCTGCCTGTTTGTTGTCTATTTGTTGTCCCTCCACCCCCCCCCACCCCTTCCCTCTCTGTCTTTCCCTGTTTGTGTTGCACATCTCTTTTCTCCCTGCCTGTCCACTCTGGTGCATAAGCGAATGCTGTCTAACATGCCAGAAACATAAGTTACTGTGCAGCAGGAGGAATATCCCACATCCCTCTTGCTGTAGAGTAAAACTGCTCTGGCATGTTACGGCACCCGGATCAACCATTCTGACTGCTACCAGGACAGGACAGGTTAAAAAAAAAAAAGCTAACTGCCTACTGATCTGTTTTTGCTTCAAGTTCAAACACACTTAATGCGACAAAATTATTTTTACTGATAAAAAAAGATGCACCAATCCCTTTAACATTCAAATGCAGTTTTGTAGCTACTTCCCCTGGCTGAATCAAGGCCTGTTTTTTAAACTGGCTAACATCTACTGTATTTTTCCTGTTTTCTCATGCAGACTAATGAGTGAGACCCCATTATGCGCCTGAGCCGTACAGTGTATAACGATGAAAGCTCTGCACCCTCCTCTGATCCACTTTAAAGGGATGAAGACTTGTTTATGCTGACTGCTCATGGCTGAAAGTTTGGCCAGCTAATCATTTACACAGAGCTGAACTAAAGTGTGGAGCAGCAGCTGGTCAGCTAAGACGATAATCAGAGGCTGAGGCGCCATCAGAGTCCTCTTTTCTTTTTGTTACAAAACACACACACACACACATTTCTATTTAAGGCTAAGCAGAGACAGAAATAGTATTTTCAAATGACTCTCCTGTCAGCAGGGAAATAAACAAATACGCTGAAAAAGTCTGCGCTGCTGGTATGTAAAGCTGAGAAGAGCTCAGTGAGAATAAGTCACACATTTTGTTTGGCTGCACACAGAGGTCATCAAGCTGAGAAGGGAGTACCAATCGTTTCTATTTCTGGTTTTGTCACAAAAGTGTAGCGAGTGCTGCTGCATGCATACTGCAGCACTTCAGCAGCACCATGCCGCTTGAGCCCTTTGACAGATTTCAGTAGATTTCTGCACAGCAAACAGTTTCCACAGTTTTTTTTATTTATTCAATGTACATTAATACACTTTTTTCATAGCATCATGCAGGTAAGAAAAATGCTTCTATGTGAATGAAAAGTTCAAGGCTAAGTTTCCTGAAAAACACCTTTAAGGTCAGCTCTCCCTCCGTCTACTCAGAAAACAGGTGCCTTTGGGGAAACCGTCCTAGTACAGTACAGGAGAGGAGAGGATGGTGGGACTTAAAGGACGAGTACAAAAACTTATTCTAACACAAAAACCAGCTGGAACTCAGCATCTATGGAACACATGTAGCAGAACAGAAAGCAGAACTTTATCACCTCTTCAGGTTTTTGTTGATACAGCAGTCAACGTAATGAATATTAGTAACAATAACAGGTTAATGAGAATTCACAGACATTTCATCAGAGTAACAGGCTAATTCATTCCCCTTTTGCCCTCCCAACCCCCGCCACGAGCCCCAGACCTTCCACAGGTATGAATTTGTTTACATGCAAATGTCACACCGGCGCCACCGTGCTGTCGCCTCGGCCCACCATCACAGCTCGAGGCGACAGAGCAGAATGACGCTCACTAGCACTTGTCGTCACGCTTCTTCTTCTGGAACCTCCTGAACTGGGACTGGATGGTGACCGCTGCCTTTTCGGTCTCTGGGGCGTCCATGTCGATGTCAAAGTCTTCTGGGACGTCCGCCTTGGACTCATCTGGGAAAATAAAGAAATGTGGTGGTTGAAGCAGTTATAGTGAGTCCTAAAGAAAAAAGCCACCAAAGAAGATTTTGTAACAATTTCTTTATATGAAAAAAGATTTCATTCAAGTTCTGTTCTAGATGAACTTGTTCACACATCTGGAGAGAAAAGAGAAACAGCACAGCATTAAGAGTGTAAACTGTCCTCTGGTGTCATAAAGCCCATAAAAAGTGCTTATAGAGAAAGTGTGTTGTGTGTTTTCTTAGGTCAAAGTGTAAAACACGAACTGATCGCCGGGTTTTAATCCTCTCTTGAGCTCAGCCTTATCTGACAAAGACACAATTGTAATCCCTGCAAAAACGGATCCAACTGCTTTAGCGCGCATTAGGAAAGATGAGCCTGTTTTTCTTTGGGTCAGTGATGTAACACAGTGTTTCTCTCCAGCCTTTATGTAATAAACGACCGGATCATCACTCATTCAGATGTTGACTTAGCTGGTAGGCAAAGTTTAGGGTTTCAATGTAATTCAATACAGACGCATCATTTGAGGCTAAAGGTTTTGCAAACTTTAGATCACTGAAGGCTAGACGCAAATGTTACTAAATGTTCTCCTTCTATCAGATTTGCTCACACATCATGTTCAGTAATCACACACTGCTGAGCTGAGTTACCCATCAGGCTGAAAAACCAGAGATGGAGGTATACAGGAGCATTCTGTGTGGGTAAAACAGTAAAGGGCTGTAAAAATATGTTTTCAAATGATGATTTCACTAACTAAGAGCCAACATCTACCAAAGCATTAGTTACAGAAGCAAAATAATAGAGGAAAAGAGCTAACATCAGTTTTCATGCTGTTATAAACATAAAATACATCAAATTCAAACACACATTGTTTGATTAAACTTTTTTAGTTCTTATTTGCAGCTCAGATGCCTGCTGCTGAGGGACAAACATGTCATATTACCACAGGGATGTTCAGCACTCAAGCTAATATTTACTCAGGATTATTCCACTATGGCTCTGTCAGCGACACCTCCTAAGAAACTGCCAACAAACAATTTTAAATCCTGCAAAAAACAGAACATGAATTTACCAGTTCCTTGATTGTTTCTAATTTTTTATGGTTTTCTTAAAACAATCGCACAATGGGACCAGGCTGAGTCTGCTCATCAGAGCAGCACAAACAGACGAGAGAGGAGACTCGTATATCGACTGTGCAGCTAATCCATGGGTTCCCCTGAGGCTGAAAGGGTGAGCCTGAGTACCTCTCCTGCTGCTCAAGACGGAAACAGTAACTGCTGTGTCAAGCCCAGCTTTGAGCTCGGCATTAATTGATATTGAATTTTCCAACGCTCTAATGTCTGCTCTCTTCATCCCAGTAGCATGAGTTATTGGGTCGTGCTCTCTGCTGTCTGCAGTCAGCCTCAGACGTGATCTTAACGTGCACACAGACGGCTTGTTCGTCAGACTCAAGAGGATGTTTTTGGAGGATGGGTCAGCAAAATCACTAAAGTAAACCCATCATTTATGAAAACGTGAGCATCATTTAAATCTTGATTAGCAGGTTAAACATTGAACTTCAATAGAAGTTTTTTTTAACAATTTAATTATGAAAATTGTTTAAAAGGTAAAAAAAAAACAGCTAAATATATATGTGTATACACATATACTCCTGGGTTGAAACTTTAATTGTTTTTATTTATTTTTTTATTTTCCATGAGTGTCTTCTAAAGGGTTAATGGCTCTTGGTGCTGGTCAGATGCATGTGTTTAGAAATGAACCATTAATAATTAAACAATAATTAGGTTAAGTGGTCATCATGCCTTAAAGTGCTGGGCAAATCCAATTTAATGAGGGTAAATAGCTGATATCCACTCTGATTAAATTAGAACTTATAGAGTCACGTTTGGAATCAGCAACGCTGTTTAAAACCAAGATGGTTCTGTGTAATTGGATCACCTAACTATCTAAACTCTAACAGACCAAAAACCCACATTTTTTTCCAAAAATGTTAACTGCTTTGAATAGTATTTGTATTTAATTTGTTGTTTGGATTTATTGAGTTTACCATGAGCTTGTATCCCAGTCACCGCTCTATGCAACCCTGCAGCGGATCGAGCTGTGTCTTATATTGAAGTCAACATTATTATATATATACCTTGTTGTGTAATGCAGAGATTCTACAGCGCAGGAGTATTGAAGCAGATGCTAAAATCCAGAGAAAGAACAATCCACCCAGCTTGCATTTTCATGCATATGTAATATTTTTATACAGAGCTTAATGCCTAATTTCAAAGAAATTAGAATTAGTGACGACACACTTACTGTTATTCATGTCAGCCGTTTTTTCTGCATTCATTTCTATGATCACTACAAACTATTTAAGTTGATTTATTCATCCAGACATTCATCTCAAGGCCGTCATCTTGATGAGAGCTTTGAGTTCAGAGAAAAGATTTTTATCTTCCTTTACAGGACTGGAAGCAGAGGCTGAATGTGACAGTGATGAATGGTTCTCAGTTCAAGAACCTGTCTTCTACACACACACACACACACACACACACACACACACACACACACACACACACACGGTGGATTATCAAGCCTATTACTTCTGGCAGCACTTTCAGTGTCCCTGTCTTCAACAAATGGGTGTGTGTCGTCAGCTGGGAGGATGGATCGTCTTCACTGGGCTCTCAGCGAGGAGAAGAATAAATTCTTCCGTGTAATTTCTGCTAAAATAAAAACTCAAGAGATTGTTGTTGCTTTGTTTGTGATTCAGGCGGTCTGATCCATAAAAGACACAATAAAGACCATCGATGGTTGGGTGTCTTTTAAAAATGTACAGCCAGTGAAAGCTGGTGTGTCTTACTGGTTTTATTGTTCAAAACCAGTTGAAGAAGAAAACCCAGAGATTGTGATAGGAAAAAAAATAAAAAAATGGAAAAAAAATTATGTACTTCCAGCTGTTTTAATATTTACTTCACTGCAATCCTTTATTTTTTTTCTGTGAATGAAAAGTCAACACTGTATGTGTACAGTATGTGTGTGTGTGTGTGTGTGTGTGTGTGTGTGTGTGTGTGTGTGTGTGTGTGTGTGTGTGTGTGTGTGTGTGTGTGTGTGTGTGTGTGTGAAGGAATATCTCCCACAACATGCTTTTATTTTTGCACAAATTAAAGTGTTTAAAAAATCTACTTTCAATTGAACTTTTGTTCACCCACTATTTGTCCAACGTGTTTATTAGGCAGTAGCCCTGTCATCTACAAAATAAGAACAGGACCACCAGCAGCATCTTTGCTATGAGGACAGCTGACCATGCACCAGTGTCCTGAAGGATGCTAACATCTCCAGCATCACTGCAGCCATCCCCAGACACCAGGTATAGACCATAGATAGTTATCTCAATGTCAGAGAACCACCTCTGAAAACAACTTCTTTATGGCCAACTACAGGAAGGGCAATGCATCCAAGAGGGGTAGGAGGAGGGGTGTAAAGGCAACATTAAAACCCACCTGAGAAAGTTCAGTTTCAATTTCCACACCTGAGAGGAGGTTGCCCTAAACAGGATGGAGCAGGATTGTCCATGAAGCCAGACAGCAGCTGCTAAAGTAAAAAGTCAAGAAAGAAAGGAGAAGCACCTAAAAATGGCTCCTCAAACCACCACATCTATGACAAACATCCATCTAAACTCTGACTGTAACAGAATCTGTAGATCAAGAATCAGCCAGTAGCCAATTGATGTCCCAGAATTGACCAGAACCACCAAAAAGGACATTGCCCAATGATGAGTCATCATGAAACCTGAAGCTAATAATGGCTTCACCCAGTGAGAGAACCACCCCAGAATGAGCTCTTTCAGCTGTAATGTGTCTACTCACAAGATGAACAAACTACTCATCAGACTCTCATTACTGAGACATCAAAGGAAAATCCATTACCTTTCAATAAGAAAGGGAAGAGATTGATGCTACATGACTACACTCAAGAACTTTACCACCAAGTAAACATCTGCACTAGCTCTGCAGACAAGTGTGCAGCAATCAATGCAAAAATACTACAGCAAACAAGATATTTAAAACACCGTCCTCCCCTCCAGTCCCATCATGTACAACTTAAAGAAGATCAAAAGACTGAAGATCTAAAGAAAAACAAGGATAAACAAACATAAGACACCAAACTCTTCCTTTTGTATTCTCCTGTGTCTAAAAGCTCTGTCAGGTATTTTGAGCTAAAATCAGCTTTTAGGCTGATGAATCTACTTTTAAGATGTGTCTACGCATGCAGAGCAATGCTAATTACAAATGATGAATACTCCACTCAGTTGTCATTATTTCACTCAACTAATTAAAAAGAGCAATAGAAGTACAGATCTTGATTAGGGATGCTCTGATCTGAGCCGATCCGAGTGGAAATGATCAGATTTAACCTTATAAAACAACAAACATGACCTTTTAAATTCATCCTGAGACACAGATGTCCAAACGGAATAACAATGGTTTAGTTTAGGTCCTCTACATCAGTGGTTTTCAATTACTTTCGGTGAAGCCCTCCCTAGGATACCTACATTTTTGTATTGTTATTTTTGGCAGATAAACTAAAAATGATATAAATATGGAAAGACATAAATAATAAAATATAAACTTAAAGGATACCTTGGATGTGTTTTCCTTTTTCCTTTTTATTTTAATGCATTGCTGAAGTATCGGATCTCTAAATAAAATGACCCGGACTCGGATCGGGAGTAAAAAAATGTGATCGGCACATCTTCTAATCTTGATACATTGTGCACAAAAACACAGTTTTTTAAACTTTATCATTTCTTTTACAAATAAAAGCCTTCTGGTGATGGATTGCTGTTGGACAGTGGAAATAACCTGTAATACATCAAGCAGAAATAAGACAGAACAGAAAACAGGAATGTTAAAATGTGCAAATTCTGTATGTGCATCAGCAGAGTGTGTGTGTGTGCGTGTGTGTGTGTGTAGCTGAAAGCTGATGTGTAAAAGCAATAGAAATTTCAACCACCCTGAGGCCTTGAAACACCACAGGGGCACCAAAGCGTGAGAGAGACTACAACAATCGATGCTCAAACATACATGAAGGGCTGGGCGAGAATCGATCGGCAGCGTGAGTTTGGTTTTCCACTGCAGGTCAGCTTTCACTTTGTTTTGGCGAGAAAGCGTAAGTGTAACCTACTCGGGTGCAGATAGTAAATATGAGAATTGAAAGAAGAAAATTTGGGGAAATGTGTGGTTTCAGCTCTTTTCAGCGTGTAAACGTCTCTGATGCAGCAACGGGGGGTGAATTTACTGACAATATCCAACAAAACAGGAATAATTCATTACCGCAGTGATTTAGTACAGCAAAGCTAATTAAAAACTGAAGGAAATGGGTCATCGTCACTTTGGGAGCTTATCCAAAGCTAATTAGTAAAGGATGTCTTTGATCTCGGAGGTGAGCCTGTTTGAAATTACATCTTTTTGAAATGAGTTAAGTGTTGCTGTTGATGCAGCACTTTCTATGTTGTGCAGCTTTTATTTTCTGATGTCTGAGATGCACAAGCAAGCACTCACAGATTCCTTTAAATTATGATCGCACATCAGCGTCTGGTGATTTGTTTTTTCATAAATATGATGTAAAATTGTTGACAGCTGTTAAACTGAAGGGGAGAATCTTTTTTAAATAAATGTCAGGAAAAAACAGACATACAGTATGTCACAAATAAACAACATCTGGTCTCCCGTCATGGCAGCCTGTCACTCAAGACCACTGGAAAGAGTTTTACTAACATTAAATACTTCATGTAAATATCTTATTTATTGGAACTTTTAGACAATTATACTTCCACGCCACATTATCTATCATTTTCCATTAAAATAATATTTATGTTTGACAAAGCTCCAGTCATCAAGGGTCTAGTAACCTGCATGTTTTAAACATTTTCCCGCATTGGCACACCTGATTCAAATGAATGTGGTTGCCAGGCTCATGCAGAACTTGATATCATAACGAGGAGGTAATTCATTTGTTGGAATAATGTGTGCCAAAGCTGGAAAAGATATAAAACGTGCAGGATCGTGACCTTTGTGGACCAGAGTTTATGCATCATTCTGGCTCTCATCTCCATCCTGATGTGGTCCGAGATGGACCCAGGGTACCTTAGTTTAGTGCGACTTAGGTTTCATTTGATTGTTGCTTGAATGCAAATCATTCAACTGTAATATTTCAAGGTCATCACATTTTTCATTATTGTGCAAAACGTAAGAAAAAGTAAAGTTAATGTTTTCTATGTTCCTTCAGATAAGCATGGTAAGGAGTACAACAAAGTGGGAAAAGTACAAGTCAATTCCATTCAGCAGAAACACGTTTTCTTCTGCATTTTTTAGTAAACATTTAATCCTCCAGCTTGTTTCTGCTGATATCAGGTAAACAGCCTTTCCTGCGTCACAAAGAATCACAGACTTGTCCGCTCCCAGTTCAGTGAGTGAAAACACCTTTTTTTGTAATTGCTGTTGAGCCTGGAAGAGCTTATATTCCACTCTGCATTCAGGGATTCAGTGTGGGTGAAAGTCAATAGCAGTGTTTCTCCCACCTCTCCCACTCTTCAGGTCTCTCTGAGAGACGGACTGGGGAAGCACTTTTTACAGGCTACAAATTAATTTTCAAGGTCACACAACAAAGAAATGTGTGTGTGTGTGCGTGTGCGTGTGTTTACTGTAGGCTGTGTAGCTTCCATTTTCAATTTCTCTTTTATTAAGTGAGAAGAAAAACAGACCTGAATTTTACAGGCTGTAGAAAAATTGGTCTCCTGCCTCCTGATGTCACATCTGCTTAAGATCATCTGGATCCCATTTATTTTGTTTGCAAATATCTAGATGCATATTGACTCAGTTCACTGAGTCAATTTATCAAAGGTGGGAGCAATTCGTTGTTTTGTAAGTCTCAAGACTTCCACAGCAAGGCCAAAGCTATGAACTTTGGGTCCTAAACAAGTAATTTGAACAAATTAGGAATTTAATTACAGAGTGATGGTAAATAATTTCTAGAAAATAATGGAAGTTTATGTTTTATGTTCAGCGTGTGGAAGTCATTGGGGTTAGCCAAGTCACAAGTATTTTGTGATGACTTTAGATCATTATTGTGACTTGAGTCTGACACAAGTCCAAGTCATGTGACTCGTGTCCACACCTCAGTGGTTTATGTATATCAAATGGGGTTGGCTACTCAGCTAAAATAATCAACTATATTACATAATTCAAGGTAGCACAAGATGTCATTTTTACTTGTAAATCTGTTTCATTATACTGATTTTTAAAGAGATTCTGAGCTAAAACACCAGTGGAAAAATGGACATCATAACAGAAAAGTGGTTTGTATTTAAAGTAATGGTGAAACTACAAAATTGCTCCCAGGTAATTTGAATAAAAAAGTATTTTCTGTAATAAAAAACAACTATTCACTTCTTTTGACACAAATATGCATCTTTTTTGTTTATTTTTGAATGCATGTCTCTATTTGACTGATATTTATAAACAGACCAGTGGTGTAAATGAAAAGAACATCAACAGCCTGTGCAAGGCTCATTAAATTTCACACAATTTACACTGAATGCATCTAAAAACATATTCAACAGAACAAACTTCATCTCCTATTTTACATTGTTGGGACTACTTTTCTGTGTCTTCTGCACAGTTGTTGGAATATCATGGCCTTTCTATCTGATGGTGCTTTGCTCTAACAGCATGGTTGTCACTGAGCTGCAACGCCGGTTTGCTGAGTCTAACAGAGAAGAGTGACTTCCCAGAGGGGAACAGCATCAGCTTAATGAGGACACATTTTGTGCACCATTAAGGAGCAACCAAAGAGTGAAAAGAACAAATGCATTCTTATAAAAAAAAAGCAAGCTGGCTTTGCAAAAGGCCTTCATGCCACAGTATCGTGTGAAACAGCTGAGGCAGCAAGGGGGTCGTTGGAGTTGATCCAACACTGACACGCCCAAATGCCAAAATGGTAGGTAGTCACAGAACTGACTTGGCTTGAGTACTTAAGTTTAACTAATCACTGCTAATTATGACTTGTTACAGTTTGAGCCACTCCTGTTCATCCCATGTGAATCACCAAAGTAAAGAACGGATGTCTTTTTCTTTGGCAAACAAACACAGCCTACTGTATGTGTGCAGAGGGGTTGAATGACAGCGGCTTTGTTCAGAAGAATAAATGTCTCTCCTTCAGCGGTAAGTTTGACGACGGCTTTTAATGCCTTTGAGTTTTCTCTTTGGTGGAGTGTGAAACTGCTGCTAATTATTGCTGCTGGTTGTCTGATTGAGGCAATAAACATTTTAAATGAGCTGCCAGTAAATATTTAAACTGCACACAGTAGAAGGTTGGTCTTTAACTGCTTATGAGGTGATGCTCAGGAGATGTGTCCAGTGTGGGAATGAAAACTCTTCTAGTTTAGACTTTATATCTTTGCATATTTTTACTACATTAACAAATAACATGCATATGAATTCTAGTAAACCAATTCATATTTTTGGGTCTCTCAAATTAATAAACAGTTTTTAAGGTTTTTATATTTTTATAAGTTAAGCCGCTCCCTCTTTTCTAGTAACAAAATTGCCCAACCTGCCTGTGTCCATCTAGGTGTGTGAAATGATGCTGAGTCAGGGCGACACATCAAATTACTGTCATGATTTAGAGGATGGAGGGTGGGAGGATGGGAGGATATTAGTTTTCTCGTTGCAGACTTTATTTGCTTTGCTGTGATAGGTTTAATGACAGAGGCTCAACAATAAAAATGATTTGTAACGCACTTGGCACATGGAACTGATCTTTATTTCCCAACGGACTGAACTGATGCAGGCAGTTTATCCCTGTTGAGGGAGGCAATCATCAGAGAGTTGTGTTCACACAAGCTGATGGGTCATCTCAAGCTTGGTTTTTGTCTCTTTCCTGCTTGTGTATTTTTTACTTCAATGAATCTGGGAGTTTAAGTCAAGAGCAGATTTCAGCGTTGCCAAGTGATTTATAAGAACATTAATAGACTACACAGCATATTGAGCAAACACTGACTCACTCACTCATTTTCTATACCACTCAATCCTCAGCACGGTCGCTGGGAGCTGGTGCCTATATCCAGCAGTCAATTGGGCGAGAGGCAGGGTACACCCTGGACAGCTGCCAGTCCATCACAGGGACACAGGGACAACAAGGACACAACCATTCACACACACACACCTTGGGACAATTTAGAGTAACCAATTTACCTAACATGCCTGTTTTTGGGCCTAAGGCCCTGTCCACACGTAGCCAGGTATCTCCCAAAACAAAGATATTTTTCTACGATTCGGCCTGTCATCCACACAAAAACGCAGATTTTTGCAACGAAAAAATTTTTTTTAAACACTCCGGTCAAAGTGAAGATTTGGGTTTTCTCCGTTTTAAGCATTTCTGTGTGGACAGAAATAACCAGTTTTAGGTTTCACAACATCATTGTCTGCGACAAAAATGCTGATGGCCCATGTGCGACCTGTGTCTAGCATGCCTAAGAATGTGCTTAAGAATGAGCTTAACAATGCACTCATGCGGTTACGTGTGGATGGAGTTTTTTCTAAAAACGAGGTGGTGTGGACGCAATTTTTTGGGAGGGCGGCTGTTCGTTTTTATAAAAACCCGGCTACGTGTGGACAAGGCCTAAGGGTAGAAGCCAGAGCAGCCAGAGAAAACTCACACATGCATTGAGGGGAACATGCTAACTCCAAGCAGAAAGCCCACAGCTGGGATTTGAACCAGCAAATTTCTCACTGTAAGGCAACAGTGCTACCACCTGCACTGCCATGCAAAAGTTACATTTATTAAAACTCAAACCATGATGTCATTAGGAGTAGCACCATTTTCAAGGTGAAGTCATAGCAAAATATCTTGGGGGACTCAAACACTACAAACATATAATTACGTAATTTGATATTTAAAAAGCAACATGTGAGTTAACTGGATCAGCCCTGAGGCAGGGTTGTGTATTGGTGTTTGTAAATGTGTGTACTTTAGTCTCTGTTGCATGTCACTCATCTGCTAAAAACTTATCTCAGATACATGGCGTACTGTAAACCCATCTCCACGTCCCCTCACTTCAATCATTTTCTTCACTCCATCTCCCCTAAGTCCCTTAAAATATATTTGAATTTTTTTCATCAATTATCCTAAAGTTAATCCCTAAAGAATAAATGTCTTTCTGCTTTACCTTTTCCTCCAGAGGTCTTGCTGTTGTCAGCGGCTGCTGCAGTTCCTTGTCTCTGCAATGAAAAAAACAAAAGAATCCTGTTTAAAATGTACATATTGTTTTCAAATCTAAAAGTTGATATGTCATGGCCCTGTGCCCTATAGTAATATAAGCTTCATCCTTGTGATTTATCTGACATCTACTGGAGAGGTCTAAAACCAGGACCCTCATTCAGACCACCCTGCCAGAGCAGAGGAATGCCTGCAGGATTACAGTCATTTGACAAAATTTTAAAAAGCCTAAAAGCATACTACAGTAGGGGTGGGTGCATTTCATCGATGCGGCGATGCATCGCAAAGCTTCACGTGGGGATTCAGAATCGATTAATGAACGTCGATGCTTAAAAAAATAAATAACATGAAAGCTTTGTTGCAAAGCCGGTACTTAAAAAAAATACACGTAACCGGAGCCTTAACAAATGTAAGTTATTTGTTTTTGTGTAAGGGAGATGCTTTTTACTGGCGCACAATGTGGTAATCTAGGTGCTGTGGAGGAAAATAGAGGAACCAGCAGAAACGGTCCAAAGTTTGGGATCAAACGCGCAGCTACGGGCAGATTGGCTAATGCTAACTAAGCTAGCGGATAGCAGACTCCCGCCGTGGGTTCCAAAAGAACACGATGGTCTTGGAACTAAGAATGACTAAAATCTACAAGAGGAAGAAAAGTCCCACCATCCTGTTTATTCGTAGCTGTCTGCAGCGCTATGGAGCAGAGCCACAGCAGCTCCCGGGACTCACGTTGCTGTTGTTGCTACGAGATTGCGCAACACACTGCTCCAGGGCTATGGCAAGCCGTTATAGTATGTAATTCACAAACACTTCTATCTGTGAACGTAATTTAAACTGGATTATTGCCAACCCGTACATTATAGACATGCCACCATTACATTGTTACCAGTAGAAATGAAATGTTATTCAATATCTCAAAAGCTGTAAGACAGTTGAGGTGATAGCATGTTGTTTTGCATGTTATTGAACTGTTTTCTAATAATGTTCTGTTGTTAAATAAAGTAAAGGAAGGAGAGAAAAAATGTTTCCCTAGCAGGTTTTAAATGTTTAAAGCTTTCCCTGATCGAAGTTAAGTTGTGTAAATATTTGCACTTTGACAAAGTCATACAGTCATAAAATAAGATTTTGTCTTTGGAAAAATAGTTAACTGTAAAAAAAAATGTATTTACTTACTGAGAGTAGTTTTAGAATGAAAAAAAAGCATTAAAAATGTCAATAATCGAAGAATCGTGGCACCAATAATCGAATCGAACCAAAAACCATTATAATCGAAGAATCGAAGAATCGAAGCTCCCATAATCGAAATCGAAATCGAATCGAATCGTGAAGTACCCTTTTTGGAGCACCCCTATACTACAGTATGATCTGGAGTGACAAGTCCCTCAAGGTGTTGCTCTTTGCCAGGACTTGGCTCAGTGATAGCAGGGCATTTGTTCAACAATTGGTAGACTGTCTGAGTCATAAGGAGTGTTAGTCCCTCTATGAAATGATTAAAAGAACTTACATCTTTTCTTTCGTACATTAAGGGAAACATGAACATGAAATATTCAGCCAGTTTATGTCATTTATGCACAAATCATTTATGAACAACAGCAATGGTGGATGCTGTAGTACTACGTATGTTGTGGGTTTTTGGCTTTGATATTTTGTGTGTGCGTGTGTGTGTGTGTGTGTGTGTGTGTGTGTGTGTGTGTGTGTGTGTGTGTGTGTGTGTGTGTGTGTGTGTGTGTGTGTGTGTGTGTGTGTGTGTGTGTGTGTGTGAGACGGGAATTTTAGGCACAGCCAAGGTGTTGAGGGGATCTGTTTTGGTGGCCTAAGGATCAGGTCTCTACTTTTTGCAGATGATGTGGTCCTGTTGGCTTTATCGGAACGTGATCTCCAGCTTTCGCTGGAACAGTTCGCAGCAGAGTGTGAAGCAGCTGGGATGAGACTAGGGCTGCACGATATTAGGAAAATCTGCGATATGCGATAACAGTGCTTAATATTGCGATATCGATATGACTTGCGATAAATGAACAAATACTTAAATCTGCAGTTTTTGTATACTTTAGACACACCACTCCATCCTCTATCATTAGTATTAACACAGTAACAAAATGAAATCATGCAAGTTTACATTACAAAATTAGCATTGATCTGTTTCAATATTTTTGTAAACAATAATCATTAAAATATGTTGGAGTGATTTAAAACAATTGGACAACGCTGTAGAACATTTACAGAGCTAAACGGATATGTTTACTCCCGTAGCACTTAACAACTACTTCCGTTATTTCCTTGTACCGCTTTGATGGTTTCTCATAAGGAGTTCCAACCATGGGCCTCTGCTGGGCTGTTGTGCTCTTACTTGTCTTAACATCAGAGACTTTGGGTTTGCTAACGCTAGCTTTCTAGAGCCCAGTATATAGATCTTTATGGTTGCGTTGGAGGTGACAACAGATATTTGTCATGTTTCCCCCTCATGGTTGCCACAAGTGTTTGGCATGTCTTGCAAAGTACTTGTGTTTGTTGAACACAAGTACTTTGAAATAATAGCCATGCTGTTTGAATTGTGAGTTCTTTCTCACTAACATTTTCCGCACACGTCTTACCCTCAGTCATTGCGACGCTCTCTAAGCTAACTCAGGTGTTTGCTAGCCATCCAAATGAAGTGCCGTCCACCTAGGCACCAAGGCATCTAACCTATAAGAACCCAACCGATTGGCCAAATGGGTGAAGGGCTCTATTTGATTAGTCAAAAACTTCATGCTTCTGTTTGATTGACAAAATGCATTATGTGTAGCAAAAATCTGAGATGACCATTAATTGCGATATTTTTCTGTTCTTTGCGATATGCCTATTGTGCATGCTGATATTGCGATAACGATATATTTTCGATATATTGTGTAGCCCTAGATGAGACCATGGTTTTGAATCAGAAAAAGGTAGAATGCCTTCTCCAGGTCAGGGATGAGGTCCTGCCCCAAGTGGAGGAGTTTAAGTATCTTGGGGTCTTGTTCACGAGTGAGGGAAAGATGGAGCGTGAGATCGATAGGCAGATTGGTGCTGTGTCTGCAGTACCACAGGCACTGTACCGGTCTGTCGTGGTGAAGAGAGAGCTGAGCCAGAAGGCGAAGGTCTTGATTTACCGGTCAATCTACGTTTCCTACTGCTTACTGCTGCTTTAAATTTGGGGTTAAACAGAAGCTAAAGGGGAAGCTTTAGAGTTGGGTGTAAGCCAACAGTAACAATCTGCATGTGTGCACAAGAGGATCTACACATCCACCATGCTTCTAATTGGTCATGTGGTATTGATTACACTCATTAAAAGCCATTCTGCATCATAAGACAATGAAGTGTAAAATGAGCCACAATTGTAAAAAAATAACCCACACACAAGAATACACAAATAACTAAACATGTCTGTACAGCATGAAGGGCATAGTTAGGTGTGTGAGTGTGCATGTGTGTGTGCGTGCACATTTTAACTCAACAAATGACTTTGCAGATGTGGTGCTGCATAATGGTGGACAGCCACTCTTACTAGATATAACACAATAATTATATTCTTATATTCCAAAGCAGGAACATTTATCTAAATGTCAGCTTCCATTGTGCCACAGCCATTTATTTGGCCCCAGTACATTACCTACGTGCTCCACACACACCCTCGCTTTCACCTTCTGTTTAATAAACTGCAAATGGGAAGCAGATCTCTAGAGAAATAACAACACAGGCCGGCTGTGGTAATGCATGCAGCGTCCATTTCTTTAAGTGTGAAATGTGATTTTGTCAATGTGTATTAAAAAGTAGGCACAAGAGAGCTGGAAAAGTTTACTCTCATGAAGAAATTTCCATCGTCTGACTCTGAATTTATGGTGTGAAAGACTTTCTTTCCAGTGAAAAATAGCAGTAATAAAAATTATACAAGAAAATGCTTTCCTTTTAATGTTCACATCTTTAACATTCACACAGCCAGCGGCATTTTGGTCATGGAAAAGAAAAGGTGAGTTTTCTGACTACAGTGACTGTCATAGGGAGATGATTGTTCAACTTAGAATCGTTATTACGCAGCAGAGAGGGAATGAAAAAGGAACGGATTCCAGAGGGAATAATAAATAAACTCCAGAAGCATTGGGTTAATAAAAGTTCTGTGAAGATGCAATCATCATACAGCATCACTCTAACCTGAGGGCTTGATTTATATGCACTAAGTTACTTAAATTTTGTACTCAGCCTGCACTGAAAGTGCAACAGAAAGTGTTTGCAGTTGAAAACCTAACCCTAACTATAGAGAGATCATAAGGTAGTGGTGTTTGCATGAAACACTAGGATATATTTTTTAAATTAGATACAGAACCTGCTTTGTAACTGGCCCTAATGTAGCTAGCCAATATCAGTCCAGTCAGAATTAATCCTTGTTTCTACTAACTAGTGTTGTTCAACAAGTTTTTACAACAGGTCAAATATGAACTGTTTACAGCTTTTAGGTTCTATTTTCAGAAGTATACTGTGAGGGAATGCTGAAGTACAGTAGTATGGATATCCTGTTGGATCCACATTCTCAAGATGAAGTCAGGCTTGCTCCCAGAGTGGGTTGAACCCCACCAGGCTGTTTGCTCTCCACGGACAGGATCTCAAGGTGTAGTCGTGGAGAAGAGGATGTTTGATTTGGGATCCTCAAGGTCTCATCTCTGCTTTTTGCAGATGATGTGGATTTGTTGACATCTTAAAGACATACGTTTTAGTGTGACCTGATGAAGTTAGCAATCTAGAGTGAAGCAGTGAGAAGAGTCAAAGGCCATGGCTCTGTCTTTTGGGGGGAGCTCAGAGTAGAGCTGCTGGTCCTTAACATCAAAACAAATCAACTGAGGTGGTTCAGGTTTCTGACTTGATGTCCTCCTAATTGCTTCCTTTTGGAAGTTTTGGAGGTAAATCCGACTGGGACTGAGATCCGGGATGGATTTAGGACTCACTGGAGGGATTATACACTGCTCAAAAAAATAAAGGGAACACTTAAACAACTCAATGTGACTCCAAGTCAATCACACTTCTGTGAAATCAAACTTTTCACTTAGGAAGCAACACGGATTGACAATTTCACCTGCTGTTGTGTAAATGGAATAGACAACAGGTGGAAATTATAGGCAATTAGAAAGACATCCCCAATAAAGGAGTGGTTCTGAAGGTAGTTACCACAGACCACTTCTCAGTTTCTCTGCTTTCTGGCTGTTTTGGTCACTTTGAATGCTGGCAGTGCTTTCACTCTAGTGGTAGCATCAGACAGAGTCTACAACCCACACGAATGGCTCAGGTAGTGCAGCTCATCCAGGATGGCACATCAATGCGAGCTGTGGCAAGAAGGTTTGCTGTCTGTCAGCGTAGTGTCCAGAGCATGGAGGCGCTACCAGGAGACAGGCCAGTACATCAGGAGACGCGGAGGAGGCCGTAGGAGGGCAACAACCCAGCAACAGGACCACTACTTCGGCATTTGTGCAAGGAGGAACAGGAGGAGCACTGCAAAATGACCTCCAGTGGGTCAAAATGTGCATTTGTCTACTCAAACGGTCAGAAACAGACTCCATGAGGGTGGTATGAGGGTCCGACATTCACAGGTGGGGGTTGTGCTTACAGCCCAACACAGTGCAGGATGTTTAGCATTTGCCAGAGAACACCAAGATTGGCAAATTGGCCACTGGCGCCCTGTGCTCTTCACAGATGAAAGCAGGTTCACACTGAGCACATGTGACAGACGTGACAGTCTGGAGAGGCCGTGGAGAACGTTCTGCTGCCTGCAACATCCTCCAGCATGACCGGTTTGGCATTGGGTCAGTAAAAAGTGCATGTACACATTACATTAAAGGGAAGTTCCTAAAGAAAATGTTCATTTTTAACAATACTACAGCTAAAAGTCTTGGAGCACCAAACATCCTCCTGTTTGCTGCTCCTCCAGCTCATGGTAATTAATTCAGAATTAGCTTTCTCTGCTCTTAAGTCTGTGTTTGGTGCCACCTCGGTGGTCATTTGTCTTCACATTCACAATCTAATTATCAGGTGTGGAGAAGGAGTGTAAAATCTCTAACACTCTGTCACTGCCACAAAAACATTATTTATGTACAAGGATTTTACAAATGACTCAATATGTAAGAAATCCTTCCCTGTGAAAACTCCATCTAACAATCCAAAGGGTATCTGCTCCTTCTAACAAAAGTTTTCCATCTGAATCTTACAGACAATATTAAAAAACTGGAGAGTCCCTTCGCAATCAACGACTTGATTTGAGCATAGCTGTGATTGTGCTGTAAAAAATATATCTGTCTGGAATTATTATAGAAATGACAATGTCACCTAATCATCAGCATGTTTATCACCAGCCAGCAGATCATTTTTAGGCTCAGTTACATACAATCAGCCTGAGTGGGAGCTAGGGTGTGGGGGGTTACCCCTCAGTAGTGAGGAGGAAGATGAAGACAGCTGAACACAATCAATACACCTCTCTGCAGTTAGGGCAAACCGTGGCACATGGAAGATGAATAACCAGAAACAACTCTGATATATTCTGGTCTTTGGACGAGAAAAAAAAACTGGGACAGGAAGGGAGAGTTTGGCAAGAGATATGTGTGGGCATGTTTGCTGCCTCGTGCTTGTGTCTGTTTAAAGAGCCAATTGTGTGTGCATCTTTGGAAAGTAGAAAATTAGAAACTAAAGGGGCAAACTGCATAAACGACAAGATTAGAGACACGTGTATTTTATGTGGGAAGATAGAACACACAAATATATAGAATTGTTGGGAAAAATAATCAACAAGATACTTTGCGAAATTTAAAACATCCAAAACCAGTAAATCCAAGCTTGGCAGAATGGATTTGTGTTGTGGTGTTTATTCTACCAATCATTACGGCCGTTAACTGGTTAAGCTGTTTTCCTAATCACCAGTTTAATGAGCCCAATTCTTTACAAAATGACAGCTCCACTCTTTGTGTGTTGCCATGTTTTAATTGTTTAATTTAACACATTATGCAAATCTTGAACTTCTTTTACAGTCTGAGCTCTTTGGGATTTCCTGTTTTTGTGCGGCTCTTATTTATCAAAGCTGCAGCTGCTGAGCACTATGTGTCATTTCAACAATGTCTCTATAAATTAGTGTTTAGTCCTGAATATGTCTCGCTTAACCAAAATTTGGAGCAACCTGAAATGAGCAAGACACAAATTTAGAAATACTATTGTTGAATTTTGCTAAGACATCCATGTTTTCCTTCTGCCTTAATGACGCTAATAACACTCTCTGTGTAGTTGAATATTTTTACCACTATAATTTAAATCAGCCGTGAGCATTTAGGGCAGTGGGGGTTCTGATTGTAAAATCTATCACTGCAGTTTAATTCTGTGATTTATTGACATCCTTTTGCAACTCTGGTATTGTGGACACAATAAACCTTTGATATAGGTGAAGCCTTACTAAAAACTATCAACTTTAGATGACAGTACAAAATATGATAAAATGTGCAATAAATCCCAACTTTTTCCATGTTCCCTGCTCAGTCTGTTGCTGCTGTTGTTGTGTCCTTGGGCAGGACACTCAACCCACCTTGCCTGCTGGTGGTGGTCGGAGGAACTGGTGGCACCAGTGTATGGTAGCTGCCCTAAATTATTTCCAATCACCACCAATAGACATGAATACGTAGATGCACTGTTTGGGTGCTGGAGAGCGTAACAGTGTCGCCGCCATATTGGATGGGTCTCCTCATTCTCCAAAGTCAATGCAGAGTGGGCAACTACGCCCGTTTTTGTGCAGCCTACAGTTGCAACAACCGGTGTACTTTTGAAAACAGATCACGTGGGACTACTATTGACATTTCTAGCCTACCTGATGGAATTTTATATTTTAATTTATTTTAATCTATTTTATTTAATTATGTTTATATTTTAATTATCATGCCATACCATGTCTGATTTTGTGAAAAAGCTTGATAAAATGTGTTTTCTAGCTGGGTAAGCACCTTCCTCAGTAGAAATGAATGCACTGGGCAAGATGGCCGCTGGCCACTATGGCAGCTCCTATAAGCAGCGCCAGTCCACGAGGCGGCTATATGTCTGTGGGTGCTATATCAAATACAGGCCATTTACTGTTTACCATTTAACATGTTTGATGCACAACTGAACTCTTTAAATCACATTAAACATCAGCTAGGACAAGGTAATTTTTTTGCTGATTATTTTTCAAAAATTGATTGGATTAACTCTTCTGCGAGAACCTCTTCTTAAATCTCTTTACTGAGTTTGTTGATGCTGCTGCATGAACCCCCACCCCTACTGTGAAATAAAACGAAGATAAATGATGGATGTTTATGATTATTTTGTTTATTTCTATCAAGCCTTTAGTATGTTTTTTTTTCTTTTCATTTCACTCTCAATAAGAAGGAAGCAGTAGAAACAAGGCACGAAAAACGGAGAAAAGAAATTATTTCATTTAGGTAACATGTATCTGTCTACCTCCTGGGGGATATAGCTTCAGTTTCTTTCATCACAACCTTTTCACAGTTATTCCCATCCTTGTTCAAAGGTTTCCCATTTGGTCGTGTCAGAAGGGTTTTGCATGCTTTAATATCTGAGGAGTCAAGAAGGCATCGTGTTATGTGTCTCCTTTTCTGAGCTCCTTTCTGCATTATTAATCCAATGCTTTCAATGAATTTCAAACAGTGCAAGCTGCACTTTGAAGCTGTGGAGATGCATGTGTAGAGAGAGAGCATGAAGCATGCTCGTTAGCTCAGAGCTCAGCACACTCGTTCCTTCTGAGGGGAACCGTCTAATTTGAGTCAGCTCTTTGATGCATTTCTGAATTTTAGAAAAGTCAGGAGCTGAGGAGTGTGAGATGTGTGCAGATGATGTTTACCTGTCACATTTTGATGTTTGTCAGAAATAAAAAACATTAGACAACATCACATCGCTGACCAGTTTCTAACAAACTGTTGCATTGACAGTAACTGAGTCTCTCCAGCACACATGATGGACATAAAAATCACTATATCAGCAGTCCACCATCAAACTCAATTACATTCATGCTGCTTTTAGAGCAATAGCGCTGATGAAAAATTGTAGCTCTCCTGCAACAAATTTAAATGCAAAAACTAAAATATTCTTTGATTATGTATATTGAGGACCTGCACATGGACATCAGCCATTAAGTGTTTAAAAGGAGATACTGGATATCTGTAAAGCCCGACATTATGCATGCATAGTTTCCATTTACAGTACCAGTGCTTCCAATGAGCCAGACTTCAACGTAATCTTATAATGTGGTCTTGATCAATAGTTCTTCAGGCTTTCTGAAGGTTATTCAATATTTTTGTTAGACTTTGCTTTTATAGCAATTGTCAATCCTTTTACCCAGAGATGCACTGATACCAATACCAGTATCGGTATCGGGCCGACACCATGTGTATTTCTTTGTACTAGTACTTGTAAAAAGTGCCCCGTTTCTACACAATTGATACTGATCATGTGGGTCCACCATGGTGGACGTTATGGGAGTGTGGTAACACAGTTTCCAAAGATTAAAACTAGCAGCAAAAGTTTAAAAACATTAAAAGAACTTCAGAAAGCCATGTGAACTATTGATTAAGACCACTTTAAAAGATGACAAGTCTGGCTGTTTTGAAGCTGTATAAAATAATGAGGAATGACTCATAACTTAATAGCAGTCAAATGACAGTCCAATCACTCACATCATTTGCTTCTCAACATGTCCCTAAACCTGAGTGGAAAGCTTGCTTTGTGTTTGGATGATAACAGTGGTTTGATTTGCAGCATCTCCATGTATCCTTGTGTTTCTGTTCACCACAGTGTAGGAGAAATAGTCTAAATTGTCTCTTTATCACCAACCTTTTGTATTTTGGAGGGTGTGTGTTTGCTTTGTTTGCCATTGTTTTGAATCACTGGATGGATTTTACTGAAACTCTGAAAGCAAGCACTGAAAGTACATGAGCTAGAACTTGATATGCTAGCAGCAGAAAATCATTCATAATGTATACTATGAGTGCTAACAGATCAGGGGAGACCATGACATATAGGGGTGCTCCAAAAAGGGTACTTCACGATTCGATTCGATTTCGATTATGGGAGCTTCGATTCTTCGATTCTTCGATTATAATGGTTTTTGGTTCGATTCGATTATTGGTGCCACGATTCTTCGATTATTGACATTTTTAATGCTTTTTTTTCATTCTAAAACTACTCTCAGTAAGTAAATACATTTTTTTTTACAGTTAACTATTTTTCCAAAGACAAAATCTTATTTTATGACTGTATGACTTTGTCAAAGTGCAAATATTTACACAACTTAACTTCGATCAGGGAAAGCTTTAAACATTTAAAACCTGCTAGGGAAACATTTTTTCTCTCCTTCCTTTACTTTATTTAACAACAGAACATTATTAGAAAACAGTTCAATAACATGCAAAACAACATGCTATCACCTCAACTGTCTTACAGCTTTTGAGATATTGAATAACATTTCATTTCTACTGGTAACAATGTAATGGTGGCATGTCTATAATGTACGGGTTGGCAATAATCCAGTTTAAATTACGTTCACAGATAGAAGTGTTTGTGAATTTCATACTATAACGGCTTGCCATAGCCCTGGAGCAGTGTGTTGCGCAATCTCGTAGCAACAACAGCAACGTGAGTCCCGGGAGCTGCTGTGGCTCTGCTCCATAGCGCTGCAGACAGCTACGAATAAACAGGATGGTGGGACTTTTCTTCCTCTTGTAGATTTTAGTCATTCTTAGTTCCAAGACCATCGTGTTCTTTTGGAACCCACGGCGGGAGTCTGCTATCCGCTAGCTTAGTTAGCATTAGCCAATCTGCCCGTAGCTGCGCGTTTGATCCCAAACTTTGGACCGTTTCTGCTGGTTCCTCTATTTTCCTCCACAGCACCTAGATTACCACATTGTGCGCCAGTAAAAAGCATCTCCCTTACACAAAAACAAATAACTTACATTTGTTAAGGCTCCGGTTACGTGTATTTTTTTTAAGTACCGGCTTTGCAACAAAGCTTTCATGTTATTTATTTTTTTAAGCATCGACGTTCATTAATCGATTCTGAATCCCCACGTGAAGCTTTGCGATGCATCGCCGCATCGATGAAATGCACCCACCCCTAATGACATATAAAGCAGAGGGGGATATGGATTGCTAAAAAATGCTAGGCACTTGACTGAAATGTATTCTGGAAAAAAGATTATTATTTAAAGCACCAGGTAGTAAAAGAACAACAAATTTTCAGTTATAAGCTTAGAACATCATGACAATGCTCCATGGTGCCATTAGTGCCTTTGTTCCTCTCCACAAATACTTTAGATGTTACCTCACTGGCATTGATTATCATGTTGTATTTACAAGGTGGACTAAAGAGAAAATAAAATGCCCTGACGTCGTTTGGTTTATGGTGAGGACGTCCGGATCAGCATAGAAGTGATGAGAACTGATCACCCTCCTGAGCGCAGTGCAGAACAGAGGAACCATTTCAGCCGAGAATCAGTGGAGCAGCGCCAAGCGTAAATTGCAATAACAGCAACTCAATGAGTGAGATTACAGAGGGGGGTATGGGACTATCCTCAACTCTGTAAATGAACCAACACATGCTCACACCGGTGAACAAATCAGCTCCCTGTACTACGCACACACAGACACAAACACATTCAGTGTAAGAAGGAGAAACGAGTAGATGAGAAGTCGACCAAGCTGAAAAAAGCTTTAATTGCATGCAGAGAGAAACATGTTGGGTCTCTCATTAATCGCTAACACACTCAGAGGTATACATGATCAGCAAGAAGAGTTTTCATGTGTGTTTTTGGGTGAAAACACACATGAAAATACACACATTCACACAAATGGCCACCACAGACTGCTGCCTGCAAGCTCCACATTGACTGCATCAGATTTATTTCCTTTAGGCTTTAAGCTGGGATCTAACAGAAGAAAAACAGAAAAATTCACACACACACACACACCTCGCAAGCAGAATACCATAAGCTCTTCTGCACATCAGAGATATGTAAATTTGTGTTATCTCTGATTGGGGATTCATTTGGGGAAGAGAGGTAAATTTCTTTAAGGAATCTTCCAAAATACCCGTCTCCTTTCACTTTGCTGAGTCTTTATTTTCCTCTCCGAGTTTAAATTCATGTGGGGTCTAGTGAGACGGAAACTCATTAAACTGCCATATTTGGGATGTCAAAAATAATAAGTGTTTAACCCCATGAAAACTAAGTCAGGGTCAAATTTGATCTTTATTAGATTGAAACAAAATAAATCCACACAGACATGATGCCTTGATTTGCTTATCCTGCATTATCCACTGCTGTAATCCTGCAGCTCAAATCAAGAGTTCGGAGTGTAAAGGAGAAAATAAATCTTCATTTTGGCATCTGCTCATAAGCTGTTATGTGGAGAGCTGTAGGACATGACTGATACTCTAATACTACGTATGACAGATACACAGGCAGTAGTCATAAGACAGCCTGTCATGAGGACTGACAACAGATCAAAGGCAGCTGAATCTGCCTAACAACAACTGACACTACACCTTCCTGACTAAAGTGAAGGCAAGGTAAAGTGAAAAAGCCCACAGAACCTATCTGAATACATTTAGATGGGTACTAATGCAGCTACTGTGTGAAACACCAATATGCATCAACTCTTTTATAAATACCATTAAGCCTATAAAAAATGTAAAGGTCACCATGGTAACTGCACACTTGTTTGTTGTAAGTTTTACATTTTTAAAAGGCTGTAATTTTGAAACATATTTGGGGTTGTCTACTTGTGCACTAAGTGCTTTAGGGAAAATCTGGTAGAAAATCACAAGTCCTACATCAGTGACAGAAACTGGGTGAAAGACAACCAAATGCATGTGTTTGATGTTTAATTTGCACATGCAGTAAATAAAAATAAGCAGTGGGAGTAAAATGTAAAAGTGGGTGACATCACCACCCTCTACATCCAAGGTCGAAAGCTCCAAAAATCATAAAATTTAAACTGCAGTTTTGTCAAAACTTTTAAAGATTTCGAAACGTTGGATCGGGCACGTAGAGTTCAACTTCCTGTGACTCCTTAAAACCTCGAATGATGTTTCTAGTGTGAAGTCTGACTGAAATACAGCGGTCTGACGAGAGGAAGGGTTTCCTCCTTTCACTAAAATACAGTTGTGTATGTGGAATTAAGATGCACATTTTGACAGTGTTTGCTTATTTCTTCAAGCCGCTAGAAGAGAAGTCAATTAAAATTGTGACAGAAATGGGAGAACCACTTATAAATAGATCATTTCTGAGCTCTCTCTGGTTGATTAAAGACCAAGTGGAGTGATGGTGGATTGAATCTTACAAAATGATCATTTGTAATAAATCTCTCACAGGTGCAAAGCAAAACCTGAGCAAAGCCTCACCACACTAACATAGAGGGATGTACGTGGGAGTGATGCCTTGTTTCCATGACAGTGGTGTGTTCATATCATCCATCTTTAAGGTTACGTTCAGTGAGTGCTGCACTGCAGAAAGCCTGCACAGTTTCCATTTTGATCGTCTAACATCACTTTCCTCCTGCCTCTTCAGCTGCTCACAAATCAGCCTCCCTATCCTCACCGTGCAGGCAGTGTGTCTGTGTGTGTGTATACTGTATTCTCTTTATTAAAAGTGTGTGTGTGCGTGTGTGTGTGCAGGGTTGCGCGTTACAGACCACTCATCTGTATGAGCTCCGCTGGCAGTTACATAAACCATACTGTCATAAGGACTACGGGGCACAGTGAAGCATTGCCAAATCAGTGCTGGGTCAATAACTCCCCACTGCAGATTTTTGGGGGATTTTTTGTCTTTCTTTTGTTGGACAGCCAGTGCACATAGAGTTGAAACAGAAGAGAAAGTGGGTGGCTTCTAACTTGTGCAGTGTAGCGCCGGGGTCGGTAATTACCATTAAATGTAGTGATTCCTGAGGAGCCTTTTTGTCTGAAAACACAGACAGAAGTTTGACCACAGTAATTAGAACAAAGAGGAAGGCCTTTGTGCACTGTAGAACAGCATGCATTAAGGTTGAATTGTATCTAAGCTGCCAGTCCAAAAGAGAGAACCTGGCATTTATGCTAAAATATGCCTCTGGCACTGAAAAATGGCAGCAATTAATTAGTATGGTTTCTCTCAGAAGGCTATTTGACTTGCACTTTGTTTTTGTCCAACTCAGTTCTGGAAAGCATGTACTGCATGTTTTTATAGACCAATGCACAATGATTAATATAAAGGTTCTTATTTCTTTACACTAAAACAGCAGATAACAAATAATGAACAGCTAAAATATTTGAAGAATTATTATTGAAAGAGCCAAAAATACCAAATATAAACAAATTTATATGAGCTGTACTATTTGTTTTGTAGTCAGGACACTGTCTCATATACTGCAGCCAACGACAAGGGGGAGGACTTCTTTTGTTTCCATTTTTCAGTATGTTCTGCAACATTTGGATTATATAATGGATTAATTAAACAGCTAAGTCAACAGAAAATTATCAAAAGGTTCACAAAACTTGACAAATTTCAACAAAATATAGAAAAATTCTCAATGCTTTACTAAGGTTCTTCCTAAAAGCTTCATGTACATCATATTAAAGGATTCCAGTCTCTTTGTGTGGTACATTTAGCCTGCAGTGGGCCTCTTTGCCTTTGACTCTAGTGTAGCAGCTACGAACTCAGTAAGTATTCTGCTTTTTGTTTCTATGGAGCCCCGCTGACTGATGCAATGGTCAACCCATCCTAATTTGGTGCACATTCCTGCCAACACATTTAGTGGTTTTGCTTCATCAGTATTCTTCTGAGCTGCAGGATGAGTAGAGCCTTCAGGGAAATTGGGTCTAAGTAAAAAGCAGGCCAGTCTTCTCTGTGAGAAACTCTGTTGAAACCTCACTTTCTTCTTTATTAAAACCTATTATTAGGGATTTTTTTTTCCTTTGCAGCAGAAGAAGCTCTCATTGCTTACTCTGCACACACAAGTAAAGAAGTGCTAAACACTTTTGCAGGCTATAAACAAAAATCTTGAAAATGCATAACAAATTATTTCTGGACTAAGATGATTTCCATCCTAATACAGCTGCTGATGAGAAGGAGGAGGAGTGAAAAGGAAGGAAAAGGCACATTACTTGAATTATTTTTTCTGACTCTGTTGCACAACTTAATGGGCTGAGAAATTGGTGTTTCTTTCATTAGTGTGGGTGTCACCCATCTGAGGGGATTGGTTTCCTCATGTTGGGATCATACAGAGGGAGTGCACTGCACTGATGAAAGTCACAATAAACTAACCAGCAAGCCAGTAAATAAATGAGGTTGTTCCCTGAGATCAACTGGGAGGCTTGGTTCAATCAGCTGACCGATTTATTAAAGCTGCAGAGCCAGAATGAAAATGTGTTTTCCACTTAAAGCACAAGCAAAGCAACACTTGCTTTCACAGCATTGCCTCTTGGGTTAGAATTTACTTTATCCAGTCTGATATACCTTTTAAATACTCTTTACAGTTTGCTTCCAAAAAGAATTTTCCTTGTTTTGTTTTGGGGGTTTTTGCTCCTTTTGATGAATTCTTCATGTTTCATTGAGGTCTATCGTTGTTCTGAGTCCCTCCTTCCAGATGTCTGACCTCCTCATCCAATCTTAAAAGCTGAGCCCAGCCTCCACTAGAGACAGGACCTCTCCCTCGACCCTTTTCAGGTTGAAAACCTTGGATTTGGACGTGCTCATCCCAGCCACTTCACGCTCAGCTGCGAGCCTCCCAGCAAGAGCTGAAGGTCATAGTTTGATGATTCTACATCATCTGTAAAAAGCAGAGACCAAACCCTCCACACCGCGGCTGCATCTAGAATTCTGTCCATAAAAGTTATGAACAGAACAGTTTTTAGCTGCTTCACTCATTTTCCTGTCCTGTCCCTGATTATTATTATTGCTTACGATCCGTTGGTGTAATACCGTTTCTTGTACGTAATCTTTTTGATTTTTCCATTTTGAATCAGATAAAGTTTATTTGGTGTGTACTTGTATTGACTTCAGATTGTGTAATAAACACAAAGAACCACGGGTGTTAGGAAGTCTCTTTGATTTGCATATTGACAGTGTTTCTTTCTGCTGTAGTTGTGCTTCAGGAGCTTGTTTCTGAAAATGAAAACAAGATGTGACTGCAGCAGTTCAGTGAACAGCATCAGAGGTTTCACCATTTTCTGTGGAATTTAAAGTTTGCTTGGGTGTTTTTTTTTAACCACCTCAGCTGGTTTTTGATTGGGTTGCTTTTTTTTGGAGTAGATTTATATATTTGAGCCTCTGATCTGCGTCTGTCACATTTCAATGTTCCTTATTCTCTTGCAGCTAAAGAAAACACCAAACTTTTAACATTTCACTGTATAAATATATGAAGGATGAAACAATTACTACAGGGCTGGAAGATTTTTGGAAAAGCTTGAATTGTAATTTTTTTTCTAGCAGAAATTGTACTTTCAGTTCGATTGACAGTTTCTTCAAATCAAGCACATTACTCACAATATACAGTAATATTTAAAAAAAGATGACAGGAAATTACATCATACCATCAAAATATTAAAAGCTATTAATTTTTCTCCCATTTCTTATTATCTTTTTAATAATTTTTAATGTGCTTGTGAAGTGCCTTGTGAATTTAATCTAAAGAGGCGCTATATAAAAAATTTATTTTACTCTGATATCACAAGGAGGAAAACTGAAGATAAGAATTGCTTTCAAATGTATTTAACAAAAAACATGGTTTTTCGAGGCCACCTGATTGCAGTGTTGCCAAACGTACAATAATTATCATATTTGTAGGATAATTTAGTCCTCTGTACGATTTTAAATCCCATATGTACGATAATTTTAGCCCTGTGTGGAATCTGCGTCTGCGGATTGCATCCACAGACATTCCTAAAGCTAAAACTATAATTTTTCACTGTGTTGATACACTAATAATGAAGCTGTGGGACATGTCAGGATGCAATTAAGTAGTGTACGATAATTTAACTTTAACATTTCCAGTGTGGCAACCCTTCCTGATTGTTTTTTCTCACAACAACTCCACTGTAACACCAACTCTGACACATTATACATGATGCCTGTTTGAATTATCGTAACTCCGCAATGGTTTGTGCCTAATAATCAAAGGCAACGTTTTTATTATTGTTGACACTATCTTTATTATAACAACAATAATGATGCAATTAGACAGCTGCAAAACCCATGAATGCTGTTTGTGCTCCAGTTTGTGCAGTAATTTTGATTTGTTGGATTACTTTTTGCACATTTAAACCCCCTTTTTAAAAATATTGATTTTGTTAATTATGATAAATTTCCTCACTAATTGTGATACAAATTGTTGATATGGTTTCATCCCTAATATATATATATATATATATATATATATATATATATATATATATATATATATGCCTCTCTGCCTCTGAAGTTTTTGATTTAAAAAAAATATGTTTGTGAAAAAGACGTGAAATTTAAAATAATGTATCCCTTTATTTTATTCTAAGAGTAAAAACCTTATAATGTGAGCTTGTTTTATCAGACTGTTGGCCACAGCAGGAAAATGAATCATGTTTCAGCTCCAGCTGCTTCATTTGGCTCAGCAACAATCATTTTCTTTGGGTTGAAGACTTAAAACCCAAAGAGACTCACTTGTTTATATTTTTTGGCAGAGAACTATTTTGTTTTTGTTTTTTCCAATCAGAGCCAAGCGCCAGTCATCAGTGAGGAAGGGTCCATGTGACTAAGTGAGTTGCCACCTAAAAACAGGGCGACCTAAATAGCACTTCTGTCTGCATTTGTGGGCCAGGCGGCTTGAGAGTAGCTTTCCAAATGAACTCAGAAGGCCAAGGTGTTCAAATTAGGCCTCTAATTATGTCAAATGATGAATCTGTCCTGTGCTTGTCCAGTCCCATCAGAGCCTGTCGGACAGAAACATCCTTTCTTCCAGCAAAGTGAGTTCAGGTGGGAGTGATGTGAAGCCTCACCTCACAATATCTGCCTCAGATTCTTGTTTAGTGGATGAAGAGCTGCATGCAGGAGCTTTGGTTAGTAACTACAACTAAAGCAGAGAGTTGGATAAAAAATAAAAGAAAGATTTGGCCAATTTATGAAATGGCACTGTTATCTTTGTCTTCAAGTTTATTTTAGGACTTGGCCATTTGCTCAGTCCAAGAGTTCCCTCTCACACCCAATGGACATTAATAATTTATAAAAAAGCAAAAGTGGGCCAGACAGCTCAAGCAGAGAGAGCACAAGGACAAACTGACCTTTACAGACACATAAATAGTCCATCAGTGTAGAGTATTTTTGTAATATTATCATTATTATTATTATTAGTAGTAGTAGCAGTAGTAGTAGTAGTAGTAGTAATGATATAAGATAAGATAATCCTTTATTAGTCCCACAAGTGGGAAATTTGCATTGTCACGACAGAAAGTGGACAGTACAGGTAAAAAGCAGCAACAACAGAATTAGAATAGAAATTTTTAAAAAGTAGTAGTAGTAGTAGTAGTAGTAGTAGTAGTAGTAGTAGCAGTAGTAGTAATATCGATTACAATCTTCTGGTCATTCTGATCATTATTTAAACTGAACTCAGTAAATAATCCTTTAAGGATCTACGTGACACTCGGGCAGCAGGTTAAGCTCGAGCTATTTAAAAGATGCTGAAGAACTTTGATTACTGCAAATGAATTAAATCATGCTGCCCAAACATATTGGCCTTTGGAATTAGAGCCAACAACCACCAATCTCCTCTGACACTGATGATTTTTCTCATTACACGATGACTGAAAAGGCAAACTGATGTTTAATTCCATAAAGGCGAACCCAACATTAGTTTACCACCACACTTCTTTATTTATGCCCAATTTATCAACTATTCCTCTTAATAATTAGTTTTTAGTACTTTTCTCAGTATGTTTTGTTTGTTTGCAACATGGTGAAGAATCTGGCAAAGCATTGTGGGTTGAATATGTTTTTATTATAAACAATAAAGTGAAATGTGTAGTTTGTAGCTGAAGCTAAATATAAAAGAATGAACCTGACTAAACTGGGAACTAAATCCACCATTTGATGATAAAGTTTTAAAGAAACTTAAACATTTAAGCATTTGTCTACATCATTGAACTTGGGGACCCCAAAGCCACAAACCGTTTTCTGTTACCTGCTTCCTTATTAAATTAGCTTGCAGACCCCTGCAGTCCCAGAAGCCTTCCCCTCGGTCTCAGATCTGCAGAGTGTGATGCAGTAATGATTTTGTGGGAGGTAAATTTGCAGCTTGCAGCAGTAATGGCAAACTGTGCCACTCTACTAATTTAGCCCCTCCTTAACTCATAAGATGAATGACTAAAATCTAGACATCAGCTGACACACGTGCTGCACCGCTGCTGCTGAGGCTGCTGAAATGTTGATTTAAGCGACCTGGGTGAGCACAAAGATGAATGCAGTCACTTCTCACACAGTAAAGTTGCCAAACTGCCCTTTCACATTAGTGTCTTCCGCATTATCTACCATAGTAATGCCGCACAACGACTCAACTTTAAATACATCATAAGTTTTCCAGCAAGTCAAACAACCTTTTTTTAATATCTGCCTGCATATAGTTTAGTCTAACAGCAACCAATCCATCAGAGAGGATTAAACAATCTCTGCAAACAGTTTTGATGAAGATGTCTTTTAGTTTTGATTGACTTTATTCTGTTTCATCTGCACAATATGAAGCACATGAAAGTGAAGAGCCTATCCACCCTGCATTCACAGCTGGTGAATTTATGAGTGCTTACTAATCAGATGACAGCTACACACGCGCTGCAGAAACAGCTTTCATCCCAGACACTTAACCACCCAGAGTGTAATAGCTCCAGAGTGCGTTCGGCACCAATCCAAATGATTTAAGATGTTGCTGGTGAGTAAATTACCATTCATATGTTTTTTGTGACTGTTGATAAAGATTGTGTTGGCTGATAAAGTGTCTGCTGATTACACCCACTGGGGAAAATAAAGCTGCTATAAGTCAGCAAACAGACAATTAGCTTATTGGTGTAAGTGTTTATAAGAAATTATGGGTTTAATTTCAATGTTTCTAAGGCTTTTAATTTGAAAATATTATCAAAACAATACATGAAAAGTAAAAATTGACGTTTTTTTCTTTCATCCGCTATTTTCAAACTTTGAGAGCGTTTACTTGTTTCTCTTTTTTTCTTTGATTTCTTTGAAATTTAGTAATATTTGGTATCCTGATTTTTTTTATTTGTATTCTAATCTTTATTGTAAAAATTTTAAATGGCACAATGTCAGTTTTGTTCAGTACCTACACATCCAAAGATGTGAGGTCAAAAACTAATCTCTAACTAAACAGTGAAGGAAATTTTGTCCAGCAACACTGAAGGCTGCAGGACAGCAAATCTACACAATCCCCCAAAAGTCCTCTAATCCAGCAGAACATGCTGTAAAGCTGCTTAATATGTGAGTGTGGGGACAGAGCGGTCTCTGCTGCCTTGTGACGGCGAGGAGAGCAGAGTTTCATTTACAGCGAGTATTAAATACTTCAGGGTGCTGTGAAATTGCCCAACTGATAGATGAAAGCGAGCAGGTAAATTAAGGGAAAATATAATCAAAAGTGATTCCTCACACTAACCCAGAAAATGACTTTAAACTGGTGCCATCATGCTGAACTGAAAAATGCATTTAATTTGTCTGGAGGCATTAAAATGGTGGATTAATTATATTTCCTGTTAAAGTTCAGATGAAGCCTTATGAGTAACGTAAAACAATTTAATCTGAAGGACGTGACGGTGACTGAAGATTTCAGCATCGCAGAGTGTAAATAGAATAATTAGCTGTCTCAAAATCAGTAGCAGATTATGTCCGGTTATGCAGCATAGTTACCTCAGATTAAAAATAAACTATATATTTATGATGGATTGATCCAGAGTAGCAAAACTGAAGTTGATGTCATTGTGAGGTCACTGCTTTGGGTTATTTTAGGTCAAGAACAAAAAGAAAATAAATTGTTTCTGCTTGAAGTGGATTAAGCAGCTTTCTCTGTCGTATTTATGTCACCTGTCTAATAGGAAGTATTAAAACTTATTCAGGACTGACTTAATACTGAGGGGGATTTCTCTCCACAATCATCATAACTCAGACTTAAATCCTTCTAGATGATTGAACAAGAGCCAGTATCTCACTGGGATGTCAAATAGTAAACTGCATTCATGAGGGAGTTTCTGGATTCTCCTACATTTGTGAATGAATTGCAGGGTCTCGCTCAGTGGGGGGCAGAAATGTTAAACATGATCAAAAAATTCTGCCAGCAAATTTCCTCAAAACAGAGCCATTATGGCCATGATGAACCCCTCTTAATCATATTTTAAGTATATTTTGGTTCAAAAAGAAAGTTTATCACAACATTTTATTTGTTACTTGGCACAATTCAGTAAAAAGAACTAAAAACAACATACAGTATATGAGTGTTGTATCTACTGTCACCTACACTAAAGGAACCAAACAAAAATGAAATTTCTCTCACGAGCGGCTGAAACCAGAGATGTTCTGCTGCTGTGAGGGAAACTGGCTTTAAAACGTTGTTATGAGTCAATAATTGCAGGAATGGAACAGCTGAATGACATTTTCAGCTCTGAAGCACACTTGGACATTGTTTTATGAAATATTCATTAAGTCTTTAATGTGGATTCATCCTGAGTGTTTTAGTTGAAAAAGCTTCACTTCAATCTGCATGATCTGCTTTCAAACGTTTCTCAGGTGTAGAGAGGGGGTTTTTTTAACCAAACATTGGACGTGACGGATGTGCTGCAGTTTTTCATGAGAGTTAAAGGAGAGTTTTTGTAGTGGTCTCTAGCAGGAATGAATGCCTTGTAAGTCGTCCTCAGGGAAAAGTATACCGGTGCACCATTTCTTGGACTTAAAAGTTGCCCATGTCACAGCTGAGCTTCAGACGGCAGGTTTTGGAGGCTTATTTCCTGATATTTGGACATCTCGCCCCAGATTGGACAGCAAATGCGACTCTACCACTGACTTGCAAAGATGTTGTTTTATGCTGTGTGGTGGTGTTGCTAATGCTAACGGCTAGCTTAAACTAGCCAAGATGTTCTCTGCTGATTCCCTGACGTTAAACCAACAACCGTCCCTGTCGTGAGTCAAGATGGGTGAGTCCATGAACGTTAAGTGTCAGAGTATGTAGACGTGACGTAGATCCTAGAGTCTCACTGTCTATTTTCTATCAGAAGCTAATGCAGGAGATACTGTAGGTGTAGAAGACTATTTTCATGTTCAGCCTCCATGAAAAACTCAGAGTGACTGATTATAATCACAAAAAAACATTTAAAAAAAAGGTTTATCTGTCAACCACACCTTTAGGATGTAAGTTTAGCACCTGAAACTACAAATACAAGGACAGGAGGCAAGAAAAATTAAAAAAATGTTGCGTTAATAAGAAATGAGGAAACTGAAGAGCAATCTGTTTCTAAAAACAGCCAACAGATGGATCAGCTGTCTGTCTGAGCCAAAATCAGTTGGTTCAGAGTCTGAATAGTTTGTACTCACCGTCCAAATACTAATTCAGACTCTCCTACAACCATCTGCACACTAATGTATTTTTAATTCTTCTTCACATCTTTTTATAAGTTTATATTTTAAAACAGAGAAGAGCTTTTAAGCAGCTGTAGTATTGGGTTTTTTTAGGTAATCAACTAAATTCTCAATGTTTCATTTGTAAAATGGTTAATTGTATGCAGGTTAGATTAATAAAATTAGTGAAATAATTCAGACAAGCTAAAATTTGAACTAAAGGTTTTCTTTTACAATGTGCTTTTTTTACTGGAAAACATGACAATCTGTTTCCACAGGACATTAACTAAATGAGGGATATTCTACCAATTAAGAAACTATATTTGTGTCTGTTTTGATTTACGTAATTATTCCAAAAAAATAAAATCCAAAAGGTTTAAAACTATATGTATGAAGAATGAACCCAACCTACACACATTTTTTCATTTTTTTTATATACTGTATATTATTTTTTTAGCTTTTGTTTTTTATTTAAGGCGACAATCAACTTTGGTCTTGGCCCTGCTTGAACTAGCTGTTAGCTTGTCACTCCCACTTACAAACTTCAACACAAAACAACTGAAATATGTATAATAATGAGGTGTGTGAACATGAGATGTAGTTGTACTTTCTGATGACGTCCGATGATGGTATGGTTCTGGGTGGGACCAAGAATAAAATCCTTTATAAGAAGACTGTAAAATCATCTAGTTTTTATTGTGTAGCTTTGGGAACATTTCATGTCCACTGACAATAATGTTTATTTTTGCTGTATACTTTAGTGCTGTGTGGGGCCGACGGGCCCGCTGCTCCAGGTGATTCTGAGTAAGCACCATTAGTGCAGTGACTCTGCTCAAAGGAGAGGTACTGCACCACTTTTTTATATTAAAACACCAAATCTTATCAAGTTGTACTGAGACTGCCTACTAATACAAAAGAGACGGCTGCAGTTGGCACAAAGGCACACATATTTGTTTATCTGGTGTGAGGCCATTTTCAGACTGGACATATACTGTATTTTTGTCACATTTTAGTCTTAGGTTTGCTCTCCTACATAAGGAGGAATTTACATCCCTAAATAAACATTGTGCCTGGTTACATTCTGATTTCACCAGCCTGTAAATGTCAACCAGCATTTTAAAACATTTCCCCCAGTGAGAGAATTGTTCCATTGTACAAACACAGCCACCCACCTTCAATCTTTAAATCCTTTTTGGAAAATGTCTGTCTTTAAAGCAAGTCTTGGAAAAATCTAACTGTTTCATCATTTCTATCAAATTTTCTTATTTAGCTTTGATACAAATAGGAGCACAAGTCTGATCATGCTAACCCATCTGCAGTCATAGAAGTGTGATTGTAAACAATAAGTTATTGCACAGAAGAGCTGAACTGATGTATTAAAACCACTCTAAGAACTATAACAAATAAATAAATTTAAAAGTGGTATCTGCTCAGTCTCTAAAATCAGAGGGAATCACATAAAATAAGAGGAGTATAAAGGGAGAATACACAACGGTTTAAGGGCAGAAATCTAAAAGAAACATGAATTTAAAAAGCAAAATACAAAACGAAGGAAGTTAAGAATCAATTAACGAGAATAAATGTCAGTCTCTTGCTAATTTGCAAGAAAGTAAAGAGGTTTAAACTGATAAAAGTCAAACAAAGGAACCTTTTTGTGGTTTGATTTGGCTCAAGAGCAGCAGCCAAACTCTGGATGCAAAATCCTGAAATGAATCTGAACAGAAATGCTAGAACTTAAGTTTGGTGAAGGTCCAAAAAAAAGATAAGAGCTCCAGATAAATGCCTGCAGCAGCACATTTCCACAGCCATTGATAATATGGGACTTCATGTCAGATAAAGGAGCAGAGGAGACTGCAGTCATTAACTCTACAGTCAATACAGAACAGTACAATAAAACTTCTAAACACTTTTCTTCTCTCAGCGTTTGGGGAGTTTTAGTTTGGTTCATCTCTACGTACACCAGTGCATCTCTCTGTGGAGGTTTAAGTCATCTTAATCACGCGGAAGATTTACGATGAATGTTGCAATAAAAATGTCCATGAAAAGACTTCCATAAACCATCAAATGTCTAAATAAAATAAAATCTAAATCAATGGAATAAAGAAAAACTATTGTTAAGATTTAATCTTGTTTGATTATTGTTTGATTAATTGTGTGGAAATAGCCAGATTTAGGTTACTTGACTAAACTTGGGCTAAAACCTAAAATGTTCAAAAATAACTCAAAATCCACAGACTTGCCCTACCCTTTGTTGGACATTTTCACTTTGGCTGAACGAGACAAGACAATATTTAGATTATGTTTACTTTTAGTTGCGTTTAGATGTACATGTTACAGAGAAAAGTCAAATAAATTCATCTGAATTGCAAAGTTCACATCTATCTATCACCACCCCCTCAGGCTGCACCACAAACCTCCACTCCCAACCCAGCCTTATAAACACAAGTCCATCTGGCTGATTAGAACTGTAATAATTAGCATCATTTGTTGGGTCTCACATACGTGTGTATTTGTTACTCTGGAAGCCTGAATGCATTCATGCAGACATATTTGGTTTTGCAGTCAGCACCAGGATGGAAACAAGCTAAGTGATGATGTATGCATATCCAGTTGTTAAAGTCTTTGTGAAAGGACAAAAAGGATAAATGAAAATAAAATCAGGAATATATACAGCTCTAGAGGCAATGCTAACATTAGATAGATGGCTGACATATGCTGATTTTTAATCAGACATTAAATGAAAAATGTTCCTTGTATTCTTCATTAATAATCCAGAGTTGTGGGACGAGGCCTGCCTCAAAGCATTTGTAGAAATACAAAACAACCATTAATCACATCATGTTGTTAAACATTATTTCCACTTTGAGCATTACAACTGTTTGTGTCAGTTCAAGCATTTAAAATAATAAAGAAAGGTTTCTATTAACTGATTGTTTTGTTATTCGAAAGGTATGAAAATACTATTTTGATCTTCATGTTTTTGTTCATTTATTTTTATTTTTTTTTACAAAGGTCCACTGAAGTGGACTACATGCATTTTGACTTTGAGATATGCATTTGACAAAAAAACAGCAATATCTAGCTACGTTATTGTCACTCTATACTCTGCCAGCGGGTGGCAGTGTATGAAATGACACATAAGAGGCCAGTGTCATGGCTTATGTGCAAGCATGCCATCACTTCTAAATAGCTGTTCACTGTAGTGATCCCTACACCTGAAAGGATTTTTAATTTGTCCTTTAAGAAACTTAAGAATTTAGATTTTTAATGAATGTTGCATTTGATTTGAAGTACCATCTAAATATCCATTCGATCACCCAACAAGCTGCAAATGCAGACCTGATCAAGTGTCATAATCATTTATGGGATCTGTGTAAATAACAAGTGATGAAAGTCATTACACACTTTTTTTTATCTTTTTTTATCACGTTTTTCTTTACTCGCCCTTTCTATTAATACACAAAAGCTTGAGCAACTTATAGTACTTTTTGTTCATCACAAAAAACAAACAAAGGGACAAAAAGTCAGATTAAGACAGAAAAAGTAGTTGTGGAGAATTTTCTGAGCAGGTGTGCATGTGTGAGAGCAAAAGGAGGTGCAGAGACTAAGGCTCAGTGTCTGGGCGGTGATGGAGGGAGTACCGCAGTGCTGACCGCTGCAGGACTCATCCATCCAGAACATGCTTCAGTTAGGTCAACTTTAGAGCCAGAATTACTTTGAATGAGAAGAACTTCACAAAAACCCATAAACTAAGCACAAATGTTACTCTGGTTCATCTCCACTACTGTTCTCCTTACAATTACACCAGTTTTACTCAACAGAGCTGCTTCGTTTTATCCTATATGTTACTAAAAGAGAGGCAGAGGTGTTTCACTGCTGACAAGGAATTCAATTATTCCTAAGATGTTATGCACACAATTAGTTAATGTTCGTGGAAGCAAAACATGTCGAAATACATTGCTTGTAGAGAGGTAAGCAATACCTGCAATGGATCTGTTTGAGAAGGAGACTGAATTAATTCAGACTACAGCTGGTGTATTACAGAATGTTTGGACCAAACAAAGCTCCAAGATGCAAAACATATCCTTTGTGTCAATATCTTTCCTGTTCGCTTATCTTTAATATGAGCAGTTAAATGCAGATACAAATTGATTTTAAATAAAATTAAAAAGCAGACAAGCAACTTCTGCTTTTAAATTGCAGCCTAAATATTCCATGATTTTTTTTCCAATCTGGTGTTGCTTTTTGGCTGAAAAAAGGAATAAACAATGTGCAGCAGAAAAATACATCCCATTAAAATTCTGGGATCAGAAAGGGCACAATCAGTCAGATCAGAAAACCAAAATGTTTGCACATTACATGTAGAAAATTAATGTTTTCATCAAATTGTGAGTAACTTTATTATTTATGATTTTTTTTAATGGTTAGACTATTTAATACAACTAATACGAGGTAATGATAATTAGTGTTTAGTTACAAATATGCAATCAGGACATAAATATTGGAACAGGGCAGAGCAAATGTTTTATTTAAACAAGCTATTTTTATCTTCTTCCACTTAATGATCTGAAGCCTGTGGAAGCGAGCAGCAGCAGAAAAACCCCTGTGATGTTTGACCTCTACACCCCGCTGATTCACTCAGACAAACCTACATCATAACTGTCTCCATCCACCTGCGCTACCAGCCACGTTTCACCAGAAAATATGAAAATCCAGAAGTAAAAAGGCACTTATAGGCTTGTAAAAACTGCTCATATTTCATCCCTTGTAATTTTACAGTTTGCACCAATGTAGAGACAAATTACAGATATCTATGGGAGATTGAAGAACTCCAGTGTTCTTGTATTGGACAGAAATTTATTCAATTCACAATGGCATTAATTGCTGCAGGTGTAATACTCAGATGTTACCAACAGGGGGAGTTTGGCGTTGGTGAGCCATGGTGACGTGTGCAACTTTTCCTTTCTGGTAAAAGTTCGTGTCTGTGGCTAATTTATTAGAAATTCCCATTTTCATGTAATATTTCCCTCTTTTTGTTGGTTTAAATAAATATATTGTCTGCTCGTAAATGAATATGTTTACTTGAACTGTGTCAATTTAAGGCGATACAGTAGCACCTAGCATGAAGCTAACAGGGTTTGATGCTAACTGAGTGACAACACGTGTACTTTCTGTAGTTTTCTACGAACTTTTGAGTGGCTCTAATGTTAATTTAGTATGATTAACGTTTGAACACGGTCTCTAAAGATAGGATAAAATATTACAGAATGTCCGCTGCTTATTTTGTATCGTGAAATCAAGTGTAATTGTGTTATTAGCTGTAAAATGTAAAAATGATCATTTTTTTACATCAACGTATTAGCAGAGGAAAGTTCGTGTCTGTGGCTCATTAATTGGATATTTCCTTTTTCAAGGCTGATAAATTCCCTCCTCCTCCTACTATTTTACTGCTCATCTCAACAGTGAATCATATTCGCGCTGCAACAGCTGAAATCTCATCAGATGAGGCAAATCCGTTATCATTAGAAGCTCGACTGGCCGTGAAAATGATCCTAGATCTTGTTTTACCCTCCTGCGCGCAAAGAAGCGAAACGCATCTTTATTCGGAAAGCAAAATAAACATTTAAATCAGGTTCCTACCTCGCTCATGGTGATAAGTCAACGGGTTGTCTGTCTGCTTCCAGCAAGAAGTTTCAGTCTCGGCGCTCTTTCAAAGAGTGGGCTCGGCGCGCGCAGCGGAGCTTTATAAAGTGTGGGACCGACTCCCCCGTCTCATGACGTCACTAATAAACCAATAGGAACGCCGTGGGCACATGTGTCTCCCCAGTCACCACCCAACTCCTTCAAAGCAGCCATGCGTTGCTGTGTAAGCCCTTTTTATGATGATCAGCTGAAAGGGAGCGGCTCGCTGCTGCTGATGAACGTTTCACGCACCAGTCGCCATCATGTCATCAGTGGAAACTACTACTGTTGGTCACCTGGAGCGTGCAGCCCAGCGCGTGGGCGTGAGCTTCATAACACAAACTGGATCTGCAGATTTCCGCTTCCCTTTTTTAAAATACACTTCATAACACACTCTTTTAAATCATGTTTATAGGAGGATTGTGTTACATTTGTTTTATTGTATACAGTATTTCCCCACATTTACAATAAGATGGTTATTGTTTCTTGTAAAGGTTTATTGTGGTGTAATACCCTAATTAGATTTTCTGTGGTGCATTCCAAAACTACAGCATCTACTGCATCAGTGAGGTTGAGCTTTGAGTTCATTCATTTTCCTAATTGAACTGTTTCTTTGAGACAGTCCTGCCCCATCCTGTCCCTTTTCCACACTTCTTTTATTATCAGTCACCAATTAGTTGCATCCATAAACTCAAAATATTTATAATAGTTTATATCAAGAGAAATCATGTGACTGCAACAAATGTTCTCACATCCATTTATTTCCTATAGAAGGACTGTGCTGTGAACATTTTTAATACCATTAAAGTTAAACAGCAGCAAGCCCCCTGATACATAAGCATTCTGATAAGTGGATTTGATAGGACATGTCAGACAAGCATTGCTCCCTCGTGATTATACATCATGGCATAAAGTGATTTTAACAACAAATTAATAGGAAAACTGCCCAAACTAAAGATTTATACACAAAAGCCTAACATAAGAAAATCAACATGTTAGCTAAAATCCAAAAGTTGCTCATAATGATGCAGCAAGATTAGAAATTGAACGTGTAACATTTAGACATTATTTTTCCTATGTTACCACCACAGAAACAATAGTGATCGAAGGATTTTCTCCTCATCTTCTGATATTTGCTGAACTGAGAATAATAAAAACAGCAACATGTTGATACATTTAGCTGATTTAAACAAACTAATTTTGTCAAGTTATTTTCAAAAAACAGGTTGTGCATTGGTAATACATGTCATCCACAGAGTCTACATCAGGAATGTCCAAAGAGTGGCTTGAGGGCCATTTGTGGCCCTCAGAGTGGATTTGTGCAGCCCCTGGTGGAATATTTATAAATGATTCTTATTCTCTCCTGCAGCTGTTGTCATAGATAGACACTTTGTAACATTTTTATGTTCCGTTTTTTCCCAATAGGCCTCCAATAGACATATTTTGACCAATACAAATTAAAAACATTACCATAAAATGAGCTTTGCATTTCCGAAATAAAAAAAAACATCCTTATTTTATGGTTCACAAGGGCTTTTAACTTGAACATTTTGGCCCTGATCTTGAAAAGTTTGGATGCCCCTGATTTACGTGGTGTGGTTTGTCTACAGTGAAATGCACTAGAGGCTTCCTGCAATACTTTTCCTAAACAGTAGGAGTCACTACTGAGAAAATTGTAACGCTGGTGCTTATCTCCAGAGGACCTCAGGGGATTAATTATATGCTTAAAATGAGCCGTTTCAAAAATGTCCAATTTGTGATGTCACAAACAGGGAAATTTGCATAGAACCACCTATCAGGGCTGGAGGAGCAGCGGCTCTACTCTTACCTCCCAGCTTATGGCAGCCTGAGCAAGGCCTGAAACGGCTCATTCTGGAAGGAAATGTCAAGAATAAAACTGATGGTTTTATGTGTTAGATGGATTTTATTCACAGAACTTTGTAAAAATGTTTTTTTTAAACCATATCCATTATGGCTTTTTAAAAAAGTTATAATAGGGCTCTTCCAACACCTGTTAACTGAAAAATGATAAACAATATAACAGCAAACATCTGCTCCAGTTCATTTTTTCTGTATGGATCATTTTAATGTTTTTCAAGTTTGTTCTGAACGTTGCAAAATGTGGTCAAACACATTTGAAAAGCCTAAACGTCTGTTTGGATCCCCGTCCATATAAATAGAGACTGGTTCAAACAGAGCCATGTTCTCTCAGCACTGATGTTTATGCAAGTCAAAGGTCATCAGAATGCCATCAAGTCCCAAAAGAGTTCATGGATGGAACAAATAAAAAACAGGAAAACGGTTATAAATCAATCATCTCTGCTGTTCTGACTTCACCTGTAAAATTTTCCAACAAGCTGGAGTTGAGATGTAGTGAATGATGTTGGAATGGGACTCAAATTCCTCTCCTTATCGTTGCAGGAAGAACAAGAACTATTTTTTTTTGCCAAATGCACCAGATGGTATTGGGTTTTTGTGGAAGCCCATGAAAGTCAGTGTGATGGTGCACAATCTGTGCTGCATTCGATGTAGTGGCACAGCTAACGTCCTTCACAATTATCACTTTTCATTTTCTACCAACTTGTCTGAGACGTTAAGGTAGAGAAACCTCATGCAGCAGGTGAACGGCCTCTTTTAGAGTGATCGAGTTGACAGAGGTGGCTCTTCACACAAACGTTTGTCAACAAAGCTAGTTAAAACATCAACTAGTCCTTTTGACAAACGTTTTTATCGTTCTCAAAAGAAAGCTAGATGTCCGTATTTGTGTCTGTGCTCATGTTCAATGAGCTTTCTAGTCATTTTTAGCATTTGTCCGTTTTGGTTCAGTGTTTTTTTGGTTACAACACAGATGTGTCTTCTGAGAACAAAGGTGCTCCACGGAGTGTGAAGTGGTGCAGGAGTGTAATGAAGACACGTCAAAGCAGGGCAGAACAGGCTGACAGGGAGAGCCTAATTGGGATCCTTCTGTTCTTATGAGTGCTCTCGAGCCAAATCTAGAATACAAGGAGAGAAGCTCCTTGACTCATCTGAACCGTGTTTTGGAGTCCAGATTCAGAAGCTGTTGTTACAGATAAATGTTTACTGTCATATGTCTAAGCTGCCCAAAACAGACGATCTCTCTAACCCATTACTTCTAAAACATCCTCAGGCTATAGGATTGATGAGCTAACAGCTAGTCTACACCGTGCCCTGTGGAGCTTCTGGTTCATACCGGGGTTCTGCAGGAATATCTTTAAATTTCTAATTAATTAATTATGAAGCTATTTTTATTTTGCCTTTTTATGTCGATGTCAGCATGTCTAAAGCTAGGTTTATGCTTGACTCCATTATTTGTCTACAACCCATACTGAGTCCTGACTCTCTCTCTCACATGCTGAAACAATGTCATATTTACAGTATTTTTAAAAAACACCCACAGAAGCTTTTGAACTGCAGACAGCATCTCTTTTGTCTGTCTTGGAGAGAAGAAGCTGGGCCCAGCAGGTGTGTGAGTGACCTCAGTGCATGTCTTGCTGCAAGGTGAAGTTGCTGGATAAAAATAAACACCTTGATTGGTGTTCTTTTTGAAACTACACAGCATGACTGGAAAACAGCCCAAATAAAACAAAAACAGTTTTTCCTTTCAGCAAAATGTACTGATCCTTTTCTGGTGTTTCTTTACATTCTCAGATACTTTAATTCCAGACACTTGCATTTCTGATAAGTCTGACATGTCAATACTAATATGCATAAATATTCATCTGGAAATAGGCTCTAATATTTGTTTAAAAGAGAAGGTCTTGGTCATTAAACGAATAATGAATCACTGTTAACTGTTTGTTCACTGCAGGATGAGGTCAGTGTGACAGACAGGAAACAGGAGGATAAAACTAGTAATGGTTACAAGATGCTCAAACACATTGTCTGTTCTGGTCTTTAAGTTTTTCTGAAGCCAACCTAAGTGTGGTCATCTGCTACCAAAGATACAGTTCTACTACCATCGACTTAAATCCTTATTTTATCAAATAGTTTGTATATTTATATGTATTTTTAAAGGGTGACTATTGCATTATTATGTTTGTAATGTAAAAGTGTACCTTTAAAGTCTATTTATTCATAGATTGTTTTTTTTAAGACAGAAACTGGGAAAGCACAGAGGTCCAAACAATGACAAATCTCCACAAAAGGACAGTTGTCCTTGAAGGACCTGTATCATGCTATTTTACACTTTCCAGAGCAATAATAGGCATTATATATGATAAAATATTGCCTCAGGCACTAATTAGATGTCACTTGTTTCCAAAATATAAGTTATTTTTTTGAGCCATTATTCTACCTGGAAATAAGACAATTGGATTTGATGAAATCCTGCCACCACCCGTGTGAATTCCACCTTAACCTAGATCAACCAGCAAAGAGGCTTTTGCAACAAGCCAGCAGCAGTGAACTGTCCATTTAAAGTACCGGGATATTTGCTGGTGACCGACATGTCCCACCCAGTGATTGCAGGGTGGCACGGCAAAATAATTATGCTGATTTTTGACTAGATTTTCCACAAATCTTAAGTACACCCTTGATTACTGTAATGAGTGTAAAGATAATCCTTTCAGATATTCCTTCAGTGTGTGGTGTGTTAAGACCACTAAGGCTTGCTCAGAAGCACATCGGGACCGCAAATGTTGGATTGTGTTGATTTGGAGAGCAGACAAGCGAGCTGCCTGGTGAATCAGACATTTAGCCAATCAGAAGTCGAGGTGATGGAAGAACACTACTCCTCCTCCACCATGTGTGTTTACTCTGAAGTCACATTTATTCCCTGGAGGTTTTTGTGTGTAGTGTGTAATTTTTGCCGTGTGGCCACACACATTGGGACAGCAACTGGTGTATCGATGATGGCTTCCTCCCTCAGGTCAATAGCATGCATGCTTGGTTAATTGGAGGCTCTAAATTGTCACTAGCTGTCAGTGAGTGTCTGCGTGGCCCTTTGATGGACTGGCGACCTGTTCAGGTATGTAATATGAATGAATGATTCTACCCAATATGATCACTATATCAAAAAAAGCACAACCACAAGATTATCAGTCATCCAGTGCATTCACATAAATACAAACCCTTAGATACAAAGCAAAGTCTGTGAAAAGGAACATTAAACAAACTTCGGATGAGCCTTTGCATTTTTTAGGGATTAAAAATAAAGCTTGTAACACAAAAAATTCTTGGATTCAAATCAACTCATTTGTCGTTTTTGACTTTTTCATTCTGTCGGATTTGTGTATCTTCTAATGACAGATTAATATAGACATGCACAGATTTGTCCAGTCAACACCCTTGTGGAGTCGTTGGCTGCTCACAGTTTCACAGAGCACATAGTCTGAGCAGCAGGAGCTGAGTGTAAATTATAATTCACAGTCATTCTGCTCTGCAGGGGACATCACCAGATATATGATACACAGATGAGAACACAGACCAACTCCATCGTCACATGCGCAGACACCCTACAGCATTACTCTGAACTATGTGTTCTTGTGCAGTGAGCCTCACAATACGACTGTATCTGCAACGGAAAATGATTTATCTTTATGATCACGTTGTTTCACACTCTGCAGAGAGAAGCCGAGGCCACTGCCCGAGGTGAGGATAACTGTACGCTGTTAACCTCACCTCTCGTACGTCTCACTAACACCATGAAAACAACGTGTCTGTGAATTTTATTCACATAATAAAACATGTTTGCCTCCACACTAGCCATATGTTATGTAACAGGGGATCATTCTTCCTGCATTTGTTAATTTTCCAATTATAAAACTTGCTGTTGAGGTGAAATCCTGAGAGCCTAGAAACCAATTCGCTTTCATCCTTTTTATCAAATAAACAAAGGTTTAATTTGAGCAGAAAATTAAATAATCAATAAAAAATAATTTTGCAAAAGATGTGAAACCAATTGGCTCTTGAGGGAAGCTCACTTGGGGACAAAACAGGAGAGAAAGTAGGGCATGTACAATGTGAACAAGATACTTTGCAATCTGCAGAAGATTATGGAGGATGAGATGGAAAAATAAAGGGAAGAAAATCACCTCTGTGGAGGAGAAGAGTTGAAGGATAAAGGATTAAGAAGGCCTTCTGAGGCAAAAGAGATCCAGAAGTAGATTAAGACATCTGGTGGAGTAGAAATAAAGACCCTGAGCCAGTGGTGGACCAAGGAAATTTGACATAAGGGGGGACGGTGGTGCAAAAGGTATATGCCTGACCTCATTATAGTATATGAAAAATTCCTCATATGTAAACAGAGTCAACAAAATATCCACTTTAAAACAAGTCATTATGTCATAATTTCTTATAAGAAAAGGAAGACAATATTTAGGTATAAATTAGAAGAAAGAAAGAAAACAAAGTCAGAAAAAGAACTTAAATTTCTATACATGAATGATTTCACCCATTTCTTAGGAGAGCTTAAGGCTATTTATAGAACATAAAGTAGGGGGGTAGTTAGGGGGTACCCCTGCCCCCTTGTGGATCCGCCCCTGGTCTGAGCAAAAGAGGACAGACTGGAGAAAAAAAGTGAGCTAAAATTGCAAATGTGGCACCCTGAATCGTGTTAAATACATAAACTGAGGTATAAATGACTTAAGGTAAACAGGAATAACATAAAGTAATATTAATGTGACGCTCTGAAGGAGAGTTTTAGAAAACAAGACTCACAGACGATGTAGGAGGAAGAGAAAGAGAAAAGCAGACAGCAGAGGAGCCTGGCTGAGAAGAGAAGACACCAAATCTGTTATCATCCAGCTTCATGTGTTTTAACTCAGATTATTAATCTTCAAAGTAAAGCAAGACGCGCCTCGGAGATTTGCATAGATTACCTACTAAAAGGTGGCATACACTCAAACACTCAGTGTACACACAAACAAATCCAAACTTTACTTACAAACACATTTTCCTTATATTACAATCATTACAATGCCATTCCCTTGATATGCAAAAATGCTCTGCACATGTGCTTCTCCCCTCTGCACAATCAAAAATCATGTCTGTACTTGCAGGAAGAGAAACAGTGAGCACTTATGCGGTATAGCCTTGCGTTTTTCACCCATGGGCAGTCTGTGAGGTGTCCGTGCTGTCGGAGCAGCAAAGTCTTGAACGCTGAAGGGAAAGACTGAGGCTGAGACATTACATGTGTGTTTATTGACATAACTATTGTACACACAGAGGTACTCAGGCCTGGGAAAAAAGCTCTAAAACTTTAGTTTAACCAAAAAATAAATAAATCAGTAACTAATGATCCTCTGAAGACAGGATGGTATTAGGAGATTTCATACACATAAAGAGGAATTAAATTAATTTGCATCCTGCACCGTGCTAGCTTGTCTGTTTCTATCCATGCTGTTAAAATGCATGAACCAAGCCACCTGAACGCTGCTTCCTGCCTCTAAGGACTCAGTGGGGTCTGAGTCACTGAGGAACGTCCTCTCAGAGCGTTTTATTGTAAACATAATGTCTGTCATGTTATCTGGGTAAATCTGCAACGTTGCACTAAACCCCAGGGAATAAAATAATACTTTGTGGTGCTTTACTGACTTTTCTTGTAACTGAAGCATCTGTTAATGCAATAAAACCAGTAAAACATTCTTTACTGGGTCCTCAATACATGGCAGGTTCTCAACATTATGCACTCTTATAGTTTGCCCAAAGTCACAGATAGGTGTGAGGATGTTTACATCCCTGCAATTTTTAAATGAACGTAGTGAGAAAACAGCCTTGAGAAAGCTTCCCTTTTAATAGCTGCAGAAGGCAACATAATCTAATCTTCTGGGCACATCTACCAGTGACAGCTGCATAATAAAATCCCACATATGCAAAGTCTGATGGCTCCACCTGCCTCCATCGTGTGACCTGAAGCTACCGTCCTTCTCTTTGCAATACCCTCTGCTTCCTGTTCTCTCCTTTTTCTATACAGGAACTCAGACGCTACATCACCGTTCATTCCTATGCTGTGAGAGGAGGCACTCATTCATGAGCATTCATAATTATTGTTGCTATAAGACACTTTTTAATACCAAACCATGTTAATTTTGTTGCCTCTGGCTTATGTTTACTATGAAATCATTTCTTGGGTAAACAGGTTTTTCTGTGTTTTGCTTTATACAAAACGTGACTGAAAATCACTGAAAAAGAGAATTACTACTCAGCTGGAGCTATTACTTTTGACAACCCTAAGAAATTAATTTTTAACTCATTTAGGTCTTTAGATTGCTTTTAGTTTTAACTACGCAAATAAAAACGGTTTTAAAGATGAAATTCATCAATAAAACAGGATGAAACGATGTTTAAATGATAGCCTGTTGGGTTTGGTCAATAATAGCCTGATAGGACATGTTAGAGGCACATTTCCATGATATATACTAAGTCATAATGAAAAACCATCTTTGTAGACATAGAAACAAGTCATCATTTGAGCTAAATGATGACTTTTTGTTTTTCTGTTGGTCTCAAAAAAGCAAATAAAAAAAACCTATACCCAAAAGTGTCCCAAAAAAGATTGTTTGTCTTCCTTTTCATTCTGAGTGAATTAATATTAGTCTCAATCTGACATTTGTGTTCATTCTCTTGTCAAAACACATTAAAGGGGACCTATAATGTAAACCAACATTTTCCTTGTTGTTGAATAAGACAGCTTGGGTGGTCAACAGTAGCATGCCAAAAAGTCAAAGCCGTGTTTGACCTACTTTTTATGTAAATTAGAAAGTTTAAAACCTCCTGTTCTGAGAAAGCCTTCCTTAATACATCATAAGGGGGAGCCACGCCTCCTCAAACCTGCATGTGTCTGAGGCCTTCTGGGGAAACCAACCAATCAGCATGTCCTGGCCGAGTGGGAGGGGTAAACAGCTCATTTCACTGAAGGCCTGAGTAAGGGGGTTTAGAATGGCCTGTATCAGGGCTCCTGGGACAGATGAAAGCCAAAAAAATTTTCTTACGCGTTTTGGAGGCTCAAAGCTCTGTTTTAGATTGTTGATTAATTAGCCTTTCGCCGGCCCCGCCCCCAGAACGGCTATTGTCCAATCACACATCATAGCAACCGTTACTATCTGACAACTCCAAACAAAATGATGAAGCTAAGCCTAATTTCTACTATAAGCATTAGCCTCGATAGTAGTCGTGTCTCCTTCGTTTCCCTTCAGAACCTCCTCATCAAGCTCAACCAGCAACAGCCAGGCATGAGTGCTCCCCCCGCCCGCGGCTGGGCAGAGGTCCACCTCCCAGACTATCCAAGACCCTTTTAGATAAGACACACCGTGCCGGCAAATCAGCATAATATTACCTCAACCGTGGGTCTTATAAACGCAGATTAAGCCTATTGGCGCAACAGCGGGTGGTGTCATGATCACGTGATGAATTAATTCCGAGCTCCGGCCGGGAACTATATTGAAAATGAAAGTAAACACGGGCATAAAAAGTTACATTTTATAAACAGACTCAGCTGAGATGATAAACTGAGCGATGCAGAGCGCCGGGAGCTTTTCTCCGTTAGAGCTGCCAGCTGACATCTGACAGCTCACAGGGACACCGCATCGCCGCTACCGCTCCTCGGATCCACGCGTCCCCGGACGCCGGACCTTCTCTCAAACTCCAAACTCCTTGTTCCCTGCTACGCTTCGCTCAGCGGAGCCGACACTAATATATCCCTCCACTGCATACTGTAACCCTTTTTGCCTCAATCTGGATGATATTGAGGAGGAATTGCTCCAAAAAATGTCGCTGAAACGCATCTGTCTACTTCTTTCCATCGCGGAAATCTGCGGAGCTGCAGTATTTGATCCACTTATTGTCGGACTTGGTAACGGTAACTAAGGGGGGCGGGGCTCGGCGAAAGGCTAATTGCATTCTAGGACACCTTTAAAATTGAAGCATGTGGGTTTCTAGAGGATCGGCGTATAGGACGACAGTTTTACACAGATCACAGTGTTTGTCTTGTTATTCCTTCATACCAGTCTGTTCAGTAGTCTATTCTATGATGTCATTGCTCTTAAATTGATCTCTGATCAGTATTTATTAAACCACTGTGAGCAGAATCTGTAGTTTTCACGAGTTCATGAGAGTACACTTGAAAACTGTCTTAAAGATCAAGTTCACTATGAAACCGTTTTCACTAGTTGTTTTTTTTTAAATACGATCGGTCACTCTGAGTTTTTCATGCAGGCTAAACATGAAAATAGTCTCCTACCCCTATCTCCTGCATTAGCCGCTGATAGAAAATAAACGGGGAAACGCTTGGATTAGAAAAGCCTGACAGATCTACGTCACACTGAAAATTAGCATACATGGACTCACCCATCTTGGCTTGTGATGAGGAAGGCTGTTGTTGGTTTAGCATCCAGGAAAGAGCAGAGAACGTCTCAGCTAGTAGAAGCTAACCGTTAGCATTAGCAACTCCACCACATGTCAGAGCTCCTTCAGGCTTGTGTTATTTGTGGAGATAAAACATCAACGTTACAACGTTGAGTCAGTGTCAGAGTCATGTTGCTGTTATCCAATCCTGCCGTCTTCAGATCACCTCTGGTCCGGCTCACTTCTAGTTCCTGAAACAGGAGCGCCAGAGCTTTTTCCCATAGAGATCGACTCACAAGGCATTTATTTAGTCTTCACGAGCCCAACTACTACTCCTGAGAAAAGCGGTTCTTTCCTCTGGCTGTATTACAGCATGGCTGATGTAATCACACAATGAGTCAAAAATAGAGAGCAGGAACTGAGTGTCTCCATACAAATCTGATGTCGATCAATGAAAAAGTTTTAAATAGTATCTCAATCCATTGATTAAGATTACATTAAGATTTTTATAATAAGAAACCTTAATTGTTTTTCTTTCAATCTAATTTCTTCTTTCCCAACTCTTTGTATAAATTTCATTTTTGTTGTTCTCATTCTGTTTTCAAGAGGTCATGCTGAGGTTTTAGAGAAAACTCATCACAGACAACATTGAAGACAGAATTCAAGCCATGACTCATGGGCTGCATCCTTCCAAGGCCAAACTTTAAAGAAGACATAGAATGCAGTTAATCAACCTAAAACAGAGCTTTGAGCCTCTAAAAAGCATAAGAAATGTTTTTTTGGCTTTCATCTGTCCCAGGAGCCCTGAACCAGGCCATTCTAAAACCCCTAAACCAGCCTTGCTGTGAAAAGAGCTGTTGACCCCTCCCACTCGGCCAGGACATGAATATGATAATGAGCTGCTTGCTGATTGGTTGGTTTCCCCAGAAGGCCTCAGACACTGGAGACATGCAGGTTTGAGGAGGCGTGGCTCCCCCTTATGACGTGTTGAGGAAGGTTTTCTCAGATCAGAAGTTTTTCTCTCGCTTTTTTAACTTTCTAATTTACATAAAAAGTAGGTCACACACGGCTTTGACTTTTTGGCATGCTACTTTTGACCACACAAGCTGTCTTTATTCAATAACAACAAGGAAAATGTTGGTTTACATTCTAGGTCAAATTTGAAGGCTACTCAAAATGCATTGGGGGTAAGTGTAAGGGTAGGCGGGGTCCTTACAAAGATTCTATCCCTGAATTTGGAAACAGCCACAACCAGGCAGGTGACGACCAGAAGTTCCAAAACTTGCAAAATGAAACAGGAAGTGAATAAAAACATCTAAAGTTGTGGCACAGGCACAGCTAAAGCCGGGCGTACACTGTACGATTTTTTTTACCATTTCGAGTCGATTTTCCTCTCTTGCAAGAATCTTTAAGGTTGGGACAAGTTTTGCGTCATGTAATATACAGAAACAAACAACTTCTCACATCTGTGCACAAACTTTGGGTTCACATTTGCCACCTAGATCTTTATCTGATTGTGGTCTACTTCCAAACACTCACACCTTGTTCACCGCCTAAACATGCAAATCTCAAACTGTGTGGTTCTGCAGCCACCACGCCTTTGGCGAGCTCCAGCAGAGCAGAAAGACAGCTAGTTTCACATCTCAGCTCTGCTCTCTGCTGTTGTTAGGGCCTAATTAGCTGGATCGGTGACAATCAACAGGAAGTTATGATAAGTTGTCCAGCTGCCAGGCCCCGGCTGAAGGTCTGCCTGACAGAGGGACAGCGGTGGATGAAGTGGAACTCACCAACCTGACATCCCCAGCGCTCTCTGCCTTCAGGGGAGGTCTGGACTCAATTTGTCTTGCCTTGTCTGCACCTCTGATCAATACCAATTGTATTACATGTGGAACTGAGCCAGACCAGTGTGCACCATCAGCACCTGCATACAAATGGATTGGTGTGGGAATATTGGCAGTGCAGTTGTTTTTTTTCATCTCCATATCAGGGAGAAACACATTAATAGTAAAGGAATCGTTCTTAAACCAATCATCTTGTATATCAATCTCAAATTAGGGGTAATCGTATTGTCATTTGATTAAAAAGTCGATTTGAAATGTCTGCAAAGAGTTGTGAAGCTGAGTTTGGGGGAAAATATGAAAGAAGAAAAGGGATGGGAAAAGATTTGTGACTTTTTGAGAAGATTCTTCTGTAAAAAATGAAATAACCCATCAGAACACCCAACATGTGCAAATGTTATAAACTGGATCCTGCAGGTCAAAAGTTTATCTGATCCATAAAATCACATGTATTATAACAATGAAAATGTCCTTTAAGTGGCATTTTAAAAAAATGTAACATCACTTATATTTAAAAAAAACAATGCTCAGTCTGCTTTGTAATTCTGTCTGTCAGATGTGAGTCAGCATAACATCTCTTAAGTTTAGGAATTCTTTTTAAATGACTGAATGTCTAAGGGTCAGAAATAGATGATTTGACAAATAAACAAACTAAAAGCTCTCCTGTGAGCACGATTTGGTTCTGAATTCCAAATGAGTTTTTTTAAAGCAGCTACAGAAAGATTGAACCCTGAAGAACCTTTGATGAAAACTACTTTGGGAAATTACAGGAGAGTCTGGCTGCTAGGATGCAAAATATAGGAGGTGAGGGATGAACTGTTAAACTTTGCAATTCACATGCTGAACATGTGAAGGTTCATAAACCCACTGGCCAGTTTCTGATTCCATACATCGGGAGTCGCAAACTTTATTATAATAACTAGTGATTATTAATAGTAATCAAGATGGTCCCAGTTAAAAAAACACAAATGGATAAATAAGTCACTGCCTCTTCACAATGATCTAAATGATTACCATTTTGCACCTGTGCACTAATGCATAACATTAAGCATTCAAGAGCATATCATTTTTCTGTTTTACCATAGTAAATGTTGGCTTAATTCATATTTTAAAACAAAGAGAAATAATATTTTACTGTAAAGGAGATTTAAGGAAATGATTGCAGCTTTTTACAAGGTACATTAAAGTATCTGCCAGCTACTTTCACATTTTCCTGAGGTACTTGGATTAAAAACAAGCCTCCTTTCACTATGAACATAACATCCTAGTTACACTGAACACAAACTGCATTCTCTCATAAGGTTTGAAGCAGTTTGCAGCTGCCATGTTGTTACAATAAAGTTTTTGCTTTGTTTTCAACCTCAGGATACTGAGACTTTGGACAGCAAAGGCAGAAAAAGCAATAATGGTCTGAACATGGCAGTAGTTACATAAACGCCAGAGCTGTGAGTCTGACAGTGTCAGGTAAAATCAGACAGTTTTATTCAGGCATAAACAAACATTCACTCTGTTTCAGTGCAGCGCTGCTGCTCAAGGACACAAAGGAAAACAAGCAAAGCTCAGAAAAATGGCTGATTCTCCGTTCTGTGGCAAAAGGCGGGGCGGTAAATCAGATGTTGGAGACTACTCACAGAGGAGGTGTGCAATTATATTGTTCCACACTGTCCTTGGCTCAGCTGGGGGACATAGCTGTAGATTACGCCATTAACAGGATAACAAATTATTTCAGAGAAAGCCTCAATGACTGAGCGATGATGAGTCACTGCCTAATTACTACAACACCCAAAGGTCTCCTCACGTTATTAGAAACTGATTCTGATGATTACTTAAGCTGTATTTTAGGAGAGGGGAAGTTGCTGAGCGTAGCATATTTCTTGCAGCGTGTGGGATCATTACCAATGAACGATCAATACCTATTAGTTTGGAAAGCTGGTAATTAATTCTTGTTTCTGCAGCTGCACAGATGAGGGAAGGCATCCATGAGACATGAGAATGTGGCAATGTTTTTTTACTCCACTGTTAGAAAGTTTATTTCAAAATGGCCGATAACGGGCTCCTGTCCGTCTATTTCCTGTGAAGCTGCAGCAGAAGGTTGAAATCACTTTTATCCCAGAATCAATCCGAAACTTTTCTTTTGCCTGTCTGTTTTATCCCATTAGCTCTATCTCTCCTTATTACTGTTCTACCCAATCAGAGTCGATTGCAGTGAAACACTTTCCTCTCAGCAGCGACTCATGATCCTGAATGACTCAGCACAGAGACTTCATTTAAAGTCTCCATTATCTGAATTTAACTCATCTACTGATTAAAGTGTTTAAATACAACATCACCTAAAAGAAACTGGATTTAATTCACCCAAAACTCTTATTTTTGCGAGAATAGTTGTTTTTGTCTTTATTCAGCTTTAATAACATTTTAATGCAAAGTATTCAAACACAGTCTACTCTTCTTTCAATCTCCATTGTTAAAGATGTAATATGTAAGAATGACGTAAGAATGACATCCTGTGGTCAAGTTTGGGTACTGCAGCCCATTTTTCTAAATTTTACGGATCAACAGAGTTAGACAAGCCCTTTATATAAAACAATGGCGGCAATTTGCTGCAACGTCGAGGCAGCAACTGGGAGCATAAGGTCATTTATAAGAGCTCAGACTGTGGCGGTAATGTGGCGCAATCGTGTCCTTTTTATAAAAGATTACGCGATGGTGGTATAAAGGAGGTATGGGGCGGTCTCTGCGCTGTCGCGGACTTTTGTTTATCTTGGACATAACTTGCTTTTTATTGCGATCGAAGCCGCGCTCCTTAAGTTATTTTTCACAAGCAGCTACAGGTGTGTGTCCTCCACAGTCCCTGTCAGCTGTCAGGTGATCTGAGCTGCAGCTCTAATGGAGAAAAGCTCCTGGCTCTCTGCATCGCTGGAGTTTACCATCTCAGCTGATTCTGTTTACAAAAGTGAAACTTAAGCCCGTGTTTACTTTCATTTTCAATATAGTTCCCGGCCGGAGCTCGGCATTAAATCATCACGTGATTATGACACCTCCCTCTGTTGCGCCAAGGCGTAATGTGCATTTATAAGACTGGCGAAGCCGCAATGTTACCGCAATATTACTACCAAGCATGGCGGCACGAATGGCGCAAAATTCCCGCATCGCTTGCCACCATAGCACTTTCATAAGACACACCGTTGCGGTAATATTTCGCTGATTTGCAGGCACGGTGTGTCTTATTAAAAGGGCTATAGATACATTGTCATATCTGGTGCTAGAAGTCTTGGGTGTTTTACCATAGGGAGCACTTACTACACTTATTACGGTAATGTGTGTCGGGATTAGAGGAAGTGTTGTTGTTTGCTGTCTTGCTGTTAGCTTGCTATAGTTTTGAATGACTCATTGAAGGAAGTAAAACATCACAATTGACTCATTATTCACATTACACATACATTTAACTGTAATATCGAGTTGTTGGTGATTAAAAAATATTGAAATATTTTAAGACCTGACTCTCAGCTCTGGTGGCCTCATGGTATGAGTGTCCGCCCCGGGTGTGGGAGATCGGGGTTCGAATCCCGGTCGGGTCATACCAAAGACTTTAAAAAAAAAAAGGGACCCAATGCCTCCTCGCTTGACACTCAGCATTAAGGGGTTGGATTGGGGGTAAAACCACCAAATAGTTCCCGAGCGCAGCCACAGCTGCAGCTCACCGCTCCCCACCATGGGGATGGGTCAAATGCAGAGATGTAATTTCACCAGTGTGTGATGAATACTCTAGACTTTAACTTTAATTTTGTTTCTAATTCACCATTAGCATTGTTAGCTCAACATTAGCTTCTTGCCTGCTTTACCCGATATTAGAGTAAAACACAAAGATGCCGTGGCTTCTTAGGGGTACAAGAAATAACTTCTGGGTCGCTCCTGTTTACTGGCTTTGGTTTTTTTTAGTTAACTCAGAGAAAAAAGCCATTTTATCTATATTGACCTTAGTTGTGTATGTGGTGGTCTGCTACCTGTCCAGGTGTAACAGCACCTCTCTCTCGACCACTGGAGATTGGCACTGCCTCCCTGTAACCCTGAACGTGTATGGACTGATGTTTTATTTTGTAAGCTTTTGATCCTTTTGATTAATTTTATTTCAGACTAATCCTAATCAGTTTTATTGACTATGACCCTAGATTTTTATCCACTTGTAATACAAAAATGAATCATATGATGCATCATGATCAAGATGACGATGACCAAATGTTGAATTTGAGGAAATAAAATTTACTTTATAAACCATCGGATGGCATTGCAACACTTAAATCACGCTACAAAATGTTGTCTTGTTAGTTCAGGCATCTAAAATCATCTCTTTAATCTCCACCTTTCTGTTTTTCTCTGTGTAAAGTTCAAATTCTATCGGTCTCACAAATTAGTTGCAGGTGACTGATTTCAGCTTTAACCCACGCTGTAATCCCTGTGGTCTAATCTCACTCATTTGTGCCTTTTGTTTACTCAACCGTGAGTCCATTTTCCATAATTAATTTGGTTTTAGCTGATTGTTTCCATCAGAACACCACAGAGAAAACAACCTTACACTGACTGTAGTTTAAAGGGTCACCCAGACCAAGTTTGTTCCCAGTTTTAAAGAAAAACATGACGTGAGAGTTGGTGCGTAAGTCTTTTATGGGCCCGTTCAATGACAGCTGAAGATCATTCATTAGGACAGCACCGTCAGGGGATGTGGTCTGCAGAAGCGCTGACTAGCTGAACTCCGGCCCGCTCGCTGACAAAGTTGTTGCCATCAGAGCCAGGCCGTGATAGATGAGCAGGTAAGGACACAAGGGGGAAATGGACCAGGAGTTTGGACAGTTTCAGCAACCACCATCACTTTGGGACTTAAGAGGACTCCACGTCCTTCAGGAGTACAAAACATAACAAAAATAATAACAATCCCTTCACGTGGTACAGAAAACAATGTCTCTTCAACAAGAACACACATGCAACTCTTAGTTTAGGACACAGAAAACTTTTTAAAACTAGTTTATTTTTTTTACTTTTTTACAACAGAAGACTAAAATCAGTAAAACTTTAAACAGAGAAAATCAATTATTGTTTTGTTGTCAGGTTAGCTGCATATTATGGGTTTTGGGTGAAGTGTGGCACTCCTAAAGTGTGTCCTGTCCATCCTGGGAAGTCTCAATCATTTATGCCTAAGATGGTCCAAGACCTGACTGGGCCTGTGGTTTGGCACGATGGGTACCACACTTGGGAGGGGAGGGGATTATTATCTTGCTGATGTTGCAAGTTGCAAAACAAAATTTGAGTAAATTGCAAATAAAGGGAAACACATTTAAAACAACTTCTGATTATATAATGACTTTTTTGACTTTTGCATGACTAGCTCAATCTACAGACTCTCACAGATTTGTGTCTTAAACTGGTCACTAACAGTCTCAGCCCAGTCAGATTTGGCCATACGCCCATAGCCGGGTTGTTGTATAAAACATAATATCCTCCCTCCCCCATCTAGATAAAAACCCTGGGTCCACACCACCTACTGTAGTACATCTTGAAGCACATTCAAATTCATACCAAGCCTATAGGTGGCAGTAGTTCTCCAAATTGTCGACATCTTTGCCCAAAAACATTCCTTGGATGTGGAATAACTACTGTAGGTGGCAGGCAATAACCGTACTTACCATCGTCCTTCGTTTGGTTTGGTACATAGAGCAGTAAATGAGCTGGTAAAAACAAGGACGTGTAAACACGGGTTGTGACGTCAGAGCATTTTTTGTCGCCATTATTTACGTCCAAAATCAAATGTTGACAACAGAGAATTCACAAATCTCTACTTTGGTTGGAGGTTTTTGAAATAATCGTTTTAGGTGCTGCTTATCTTCACTTTCATATGGATGACATGACAAAACCGTTTTGTTGAATACCCAGCTACCAGGGAACAGCGTCTCAGACTTTACATCAGGGGTGTCCAATCTTTGCAAGATGAGGGCCAAAACCCTGAAAACCCAATTTGTGATCTTTTATTTTGAAAGAAATGCAAAAATGATTTTACAACGATGTTTTTTTTATTTGTACTGGTCAAAAATAGATATGATACAGGCTTATTGGTAAAAAAGTGTCTAGTTTTCTACATTAACAGCCTGCTGGAGAGACAAAATTCTTAGGAATACAACCAGAGGCTGCATAAAATCCCTCTGATGGTCTCTGAAACCTTTCTTTCTGTTTTAGTTAATTTGATTTTGTCCGTCTTTTCAAAATCATTTCAGGATTGAGTTTCTATTTTCCTGATATTTGATCTCTGTTGTTTACATCATTTATATTTTCTCTCAGACATCCTGTGTGGATCTCTTTATACTTTGTGTTTGCACCTCCATTATCTGCAACGAACCACCTTTAATTGATCTCTGCTCCATCTGGTGTTTCACCTGCGGTTGTGTCTTGTGTTTGGGTCTCAGCCAGCTAAATCACTTGTTCATTTAAGGGCTAGGGAAGACCTCGGTGCCAACGGGGTCATGTGAAGACACCGTCACACCATATAACATTTGAAAGGCTTTAATCCAACAGTAGCCTCGTGCCATGATACCCCTAAGCATTAGCTGTCAGTAATGAGCTACTGGAGCTCCACCAGTGCTGTCCCTTGAGAGGGCCCAAACAAAACATCCACTGCCTAATTTGCCTTGACCCGTGCCAAGAGCTTCTCTCTAATGAACTCAGTCAACACAGTGGCATTTTGAAGCAGCAGAGCCACTTTTGTATTATTTCTTTGTTTATTAACTATTTAAAATTTGAAGCCTTTTAAAATTAAACCTGATTATTGCATTAAATAATGACCCTAAAATTGGATTTGTATCACTTCAGTATAAAAGTATCAAAAATCAAGAAACAGAAGGTTTGGATAAAGCTTCTAGAGAGATCATCATGAATGCATTGAGTTGTTCGCCGCCTGGCAACAACAGAGCTGGTGATGTCACTTCAACAGGACCCCTGAGCAATGTCTGAACCAGTTAAAATATAAACGAATCGGAAACCTCCCTCTGCAGCCTCTACAGGAAGTTCTCTGGTTTTTCTGTTGCATTTCATGTTTTCATGCATATTTCTGCAGAAGAGGATCAGCAGTGATTTGGGAGTTGAGAAGCCAGCTTTAGGAGTTTTTTTCTGCAAAAAACAACAAATTCATGGTAAATTTAGTGTTTGTTCAGTTTGTTTCATTCTTCACAACCAAACCAAACAATTAGATGGTGAGCAGCGCGCTCAGCTGGTCTATTCTATTCTATTCTAAATCTGAGCTACTCACTTCCATTCTCTTCCTGAACATATTTGTTTAGTCTCCAAACCTGCTCTCATTGCATTAATTTCCCAAAGAGTTGCCTTTATAATAAAACATCACAGCTGTTTTTGTGGTGGCCGTTTCCTTTACGAATCCAGGATGGATCCTTTGTAAATGTGTAGCTTTAATGTGAGCTGTTTTTCCAACAGCTCTTCAGTGACTGGACTGCTAATGGACCCTGACGAACAGGAAGTAGAAAGCAGAATATAACAAGTCTCTGGAGACATCATGGTGTACTCCAGAGAACCATTAGGCAAAGTTTCCATTTATTTATCCACGCACCCCAAAAAAAGGAGAACAGTGGCTTCTTGCTAATTATCATCAAATAACAGTTAGCTGCAGCCGTCTGTCATCCCCCACAGTTCTCCTGTGCATGCATGCAGCAAGGAGGTAAGCAGATACCTGCTGCACCATCAGGTCATTTGCAGAGGGAGACCGGCTTGTGGCAGATGAAGAAAGTGCTGAAGCTGTAAGAGATGCACGGTTATGATCGTGAGAATCACAATCACCTTTTTCTTGTTGTGAGATGTAATTGACACCAGAGGAGAGCCCAAAGTGAGCCCCAGGAAAAAGAATGGGTAATCTGAAAACCAAAACAGGCCGTGTAATAGGCATCTCAGTTTTCGTCTGAAGACAAGCTAATTTATTTATGAGGCCGCTGCTTGGGTGGCAGGCGTTTGGTGCGAGAAAACAGACGATGAAAGCATGGTGGAGGAGAGAAAGAGGACAAACACTTTCCTCACGTTCACGAGTGAGATGTGAGTTCCAAACCGAGGATCTGTGTCAGCCATCTGGTGATGGAGAAGAGCAGGGAACTGTGTCAGTGTGCTACCGTCAATAATGCAAGCACGCATGCTGTCACTACATCTTTACACCAGTTTTTTTATCCATTTCTATTGCATCTCTGGCTGATTCTGACACAGACTTAACAAAATATTTTTTAATATAAAAAAGCTGGGTTTGTTTTTAGAAGCACTTACAGGAATAGATATCCTATCAGAATGTGCAAAATACTTTATCATTGAGAAAAGCAAAACCTCTGATGGATTCCCTGTTTTTTTCATGTTTGGGGTAACAAATGTTGCAGAAATAGAAGAGATGAATTAATTATTGTTGAAGTATACGTGGCATTCTGCTGCTATTATTTCTATAATGTGAAAAAAATAATGCAAAGCCAGCTAGATATATTACATGCTCCCTGTAATGTCTGGTAGATTCATTTTCAATTTGCTCGTCTTTGTCTCTTACTATTAAGATATGCAAATGTTATGTCAGTCACTGGGGATAAATCTGGTGGTGTATGTGTTTCCACCAGAGCTACAGTGAGTTTATGGCACCCCCAGCTCTAACCTGCTCTCTGCTCTACACCACTGATGCTAATAAAGCTGCAGGAGTCACTGTTTGTTTCATAGTTTCTATGAACTTGTTTCCTAATCAAAACAGTCAGTTGTTATTGGCATGTTGATATTGATTTAGCATCATTGTCATGCATAAAGAATAAATATTGATAAGGTAAATCCTGGAGGAGGCCATCAGCTGGCACACTGCTGCCAACTACTGAACAGTCTCCCCCTCCTGATATTAACTTTTACTTGCTTTAACATAGAATGTGCTACTAGTTCATGTGTGTGTGTGCATGTGTGTGTGCGTGTGTGTGTGCGTGTGTGTGTGTGTGTGTGTGTGTGTGTGTGTGTGTGTGTGTGTGTGTGTGTGTGTGTGTGTGTGTGTGTGTGTGTGTGTGTGTGTGTGTGTGTGTGTGTGCGTCCGTGTGTGCATGCTTGCATGCGTGCATCTGCTCTGTCTTTTCAAACCCCCAGTCGGTCGAGGCAGATGGCTGCTCATACTTATCCAGGTTCTGCAGGAGGTCCCTTCCTGTTAAACGGGAGTTTTCCTCTCCACTGTCGCTACATGCTTGCTTACCCCTCCTTTCCACCACATGCGTGAGCGGCGTGTAACATAATACAGATGTTTTACCCACAAGCTTCTTTCTAACTGGGAGCATTTCAGATGTAAAACGGGAGCAAAAGCATTCCACACAGCTGGTCCCATGAGGTCACAAAATCACGGGAAAATTGCAACACCAGGCGTGATTTCAGAAGATCACACGTTAACAAGCAAGGAGAAAGATGGCTGCATGTATCCAAAAGGTCTGGTTTATTTTCTGTTCTGTTTACCTCGGCTACGGAGGTTTCACAGGATAAGACGTGCGTTTTTTTACTAGTTAAGCAACTTGCCTTTTATTTTGAAAGTTTCCCAATGTTTTACACTGCTTTTGTGTTTGACTTCCTGTCTGACCAGATATGAACTGTGGAGTTTGATGTGTTCTGGAAGCGTAGCCCATAAAAAATAGACTCAAAACATAAGCAACGTGTCCTTATGCTTCTGGGATGCATCCAAAACGTGACACTTCATGGTTGATGGAAGGGAACCCGTCCACTAAAACAACGTCTGGTGAAAAGGAGGGGTTAGTATGGGAATTGCTGTAATGTCACTGACACAGCAAGTCAGTGACTCGATGCAATGTGCTGGGTTTTCTTATATAGGAAACTTAACTAACTGGAATAATGAACTGAACTCAATGCACTGATTTGTAGGTTCAATTGGAATGTTTACTTTGTGAAGTGCCTTGAGACGAGTCTTGTTATGATTTGGTGCTTTATAAATTGAATTGAATTGAATTGAATTGAATATACAGCCTTTGGAAGCAAAGCAAAGAGCTTAAACCATGTGACCATTGGCGCTGCCTACACTCGGTGGTTTTGATTTCAAACCTTCTAAAAAATGTACATGTAAACTCAATTTATTTTTCCATTTTCCAAACCAGTTTCTGAGCTGCCAATAATCACACATTCATAAAAATATGCAAAATACACCATGTCTGACGATTATCTACAAAGCCTGCAGCAGGGTTTACTACAGTTGTAAATCCCTTTTCAACCAGTAGGGGGAGAAGCGAGAAACTTATTGTCACTTTAAATCTACTGGAGGAGATGCTAATATCTACTGTCCAGGCTAGCGGTGAAGCAATGTTTAACTTTAAGGAATGTGTGTGTTTTTATACCTTTTTTACAACGTGAAGTACTGAAGAGTTCCATTTCTGAGAGATCAGATCGTGTTTATTTGATGATAATTCGAAACACAATGAATATAAAACAGCGAGGCTGTCAGACAGTTTGCATTACCTTCACAAATTTATTTTCCTGTTCAACAACCTTAGTTATTAAATATCTGCTGAGTCGACACACACAAAAACCTTCCCCAGTCACAGATAATTTAAAATGAATGATGATGAATCACTTTGTGCTGCAAGAACATTTCAAATAAAAGTAAAAAAATATACATCAACGTACAAAAGAAAGTTCAAGAATATATCATCCTAGGAGTTCCAATAAAAACTTTACATTCAAATAATGTTAGATATTAATATTTAAACAGTAGTAAGTCTCCTGATATTATTGAAGGTTGGTTCCTGTGGAGGCTCGTTGGTTTGGCTCTGGCTGTGCAGAGAGACGCTGCTGGAGTGCACAACATCAGGGACCTGGAGGACAACGTCACACTCTTACTGGTGTCAGTAAATGAGAAGAGAACATTTTCAGGGAATGAGACGATCATAAATAAATGAGTGCAGGACAATGAACGTCTAGGAAATCTAGAAACGCCAAAGCAGAGGTTTCTATGTTAAAGTTACTGATTCAGAATGTGTGACCTTTGCTGCATGTGAGAAGTAAACAATGAGCTCTTGTTCGTCTCTTATCTGTGATTTAAGGGTTGATTTGCTGCACGTTTCTCTAAAATCACCATCAACCAGCTGCCAACTATTTCAACACTTGTCATGAGAAAGAAACCGATGTCTGTGTTGTTGACTCAAAATTTCTTTCTTTCTTTCTTTCTTTCTTTCTTTCTTTCTTATCTATGGGGTGTTTTTAGGTCTTACCTTGTGAAATGTGTCAAATCTGATTCGGTCTCTAGTTTCGATGATACCTTCGATGCTATCCACATCTGCAGAGTGAAGTAAAGCTTTATTCTACTTATCTGCTCCTTAAACACCAAAGTTTAGATTGAAAACACGAGTCAAACTGAAGGATTGTCAGATTTAGCTAAGAGGAACCAAACAAGCATCCTAGATTTAAATTTATGTTTAAACTCTTGCAAAAACTGTGGAATAATGATATTGTGTTGACGTACTTTATACCTGTTTTTTTTAATCACACGTCTCCAGAAGGAGAAAAATGAGGCGTCAACATTTAACTTCCGGACATGAGTACTAGCACTGTCCATTTTATATATATATAATTTTTTTTATTTAAATTTTAAGTCTTTTTCTGTTTTACCTCTGAGTGTTTACAGCTCCACACACACCTGCTGTCGAAAAGCACCTATACTTGAATAGATTTTATCGTTTTGTTGGTTTTATGTATTTTATTTATCGGTCAAACTCATTTTTCTGCCCAGGACTTTTCTCCTCTACTACTGTTTTCAAGTGTTTTTTGAATAAAGTTGAACTGAACAAATTTTATTTAAAAAAAATGAATGAAAAAAATTTAAAAGTTTTAACAAATGCCTAAAATAAAAAAATAAATATTTTTATATAATCTAATTTTTAGAAACAACTGTTTATTGTGTAATGTTATTATAACACCTTTATAAATGACTGTTTTTATTGTATTATGTGATTTAAAAACCATATAAGAGTAATAAAGAAATAAAATCTGCCCTTGCTATCTGCTGATCCTCCACCAGAGGGCAGTAGACATGATTAGGACTGGATGTGGTAGGTTTCTACTGAAGGTACTAATCCTAACACTGCATCTGCTTTAAGAACAAAAGCAGTTTGATGTGAATTTGCAACAATAATGTTCAAGAGGTTCAAATATGCAATAAATCAAGCCCTAAAATGAACTTAAAAGTCTACAAAGGTAAAAATAAATAAGATTTTCTTTTGTAAATGAGTTAAATTCACCCTGATTTGCCTCAGCTTCGTCAGCATGTTTTAAAGATTAAAAAAAGCAGGTTAACTGTTTGAAGGTCAGCAATGTTCAATTCAAATAATATAATAAAAACAATCAGTGGAAATAAGAAGCAAACTTCTGTTAAAGGGCTGCAAAAATCAATCATTTTATTCATCCAAATATTTATAATTAATGACTTGTAAAGTTCTGACTCTCCCACCTGTTGGGCCTTCACTGGAGTACCCCATGTTGAGACTCCCACCTGTTGCCTCAGCAACCGAGCCCCTCTCAAACAGCGACTGTGCGAACCTGCAAACACCCAAAAGAGCAGATGACCTTCAGCAGAGAGGTGGCAGAACCACACCTCAGAGGCCACGCTGTTTTTCTCAGAGCTGCAGCATTTATCAGGGGCTCCTCACATTGTTCTCAACATAAAGTCCTCTGACAGATAAAAATGAGCATCATCATCATCTTTTCTCACTCTGCTTTAACCCAAGTCCTCGCCTTTAAGCTGCGTGAAAACTGCTGACGAACTTAAGAGCTTTGAGCGTTTGAATCCTAATGAAGTTGTTATAAATCATGAAGACTGCCACTTCAAATTCATGAAAAGGATCAATAAAGACCTTAATTCATTCCCAGAAATCAGTTTTAACACAGATTCATGCTGAGTGTCAGAAAGGCGAGCTCACGACAGCTCCATCCCTCTGCAGGAAATCTGTTTCCACAAGAAACTTCACCGTAAATTTGACATTTATAAAAAAAGATGCAACTTTTTAATATTTAAAACTCCACTGCATGAAGCAGCTTTTAAATCTTACCTTATTACATCCTGTGGGTCTTTTTCTGAAAGAGAAAACAAGATGATCAAGTTTATGAGCTGCTAACTTTCTGATTCTCTGACCACAGAACCACTGGGCCCGCTCCCTGCATACACAGCAATAACACGGCCGTAAACGTCCTGCTGTTGATTTGCTTTGAGCTCTGCACTAATATCTTGGCCTCCAGTCAGATTGCAACTCAGCAGCAAAAAGCTGGAGCTGAGCATTAATGAGTTTTGTAACATGGCCTCATGGATGCTGCTGCTAAAGCTGCAGATGGAGCGGGCCTCAGGAGGGATGTAAACTGCTCTTTTACAAGGAGAGAAATGGCTCTCGTTACTATATATTAAATTTCATATGGGTCACATTCTTATATGGTGCCTGTCTGATTATTTTTTAATCATTAAAAAGGACGCATCGCTCCCTATTGATAGGGATTAGAGGCGTTTTGTGACTTGGAAGGTTGCCATGTCCTCTGACATGTGAAGCAATCCGATGAAGTTCATGTAAATCTCTCCGGGATTCTTTGTTTCCTCGGCGCTGTGAGACTGGAGTTAGGCAGAGGTGGGGGAGGAGGACATATCAGACGTTTCAGGTGCCAAAAGGTCACACCTGCTTTACGATAATCCCTCAGCTCCGGACCGGGTGCATGAATAGCAGTGGTGCAGCATCTGTCTAGAGGATTACAGTGACTTAAAACGTGTGACTGGACCAATTTCTGTCAGCACACAGGAGCACGGCTCTTCTGTCTGCTAGAACAGGAATCCCCTATCACTATAGTGATGCTTCCACCCTACAGGTGATTAGATAAATAAAACCTTAATATAGCGCTAATAAATGTAATAAAGACACCTAAATAAAAAAGTGTTTCATCACCAGAAACTGAAGAAAAGAGTAAATATCAGGTTTTTAATGATGCCTAGTAGCGACCAAGTAACAGGAAATTCTGTGATTACACACACACACATACACACACACGCATGTGTGCATTTATGGTTTATGAAACCACTATGACTTGGTGGTGGTTTATGGGGACACACATTTCCTCATAAACAGGTAATCTGTTGAACACAAAAACTATGTCAAAATGTTTTATTTTACCCATGGAAGATAATGCTCACTTAAAAAATAAGAAAAACCTATCAGAACATACATACATTCCACTATGACATTTTGAATGGTTTATGAGACCATGACAACATGGTGGTTTGTATCCCACACACACGAATTCTTTTAATCTGGTGAACACAAAAAGTATGTCAACATGTTCTATTTTACCCATGGAAGAAAAGCCTCACTTCAAAAATAAAATAAAAACTATCAAAAAATACACACAATCATCTATGACATTCTAAGGGCGTTATGAGACCCTGGAGGTCTGCATACCACACACACGACGTGGTTTACGAAACCAATTTTAAATTGGCCATGAAAACCAAAAGAAAGTTTAAGTTGCTGAAATAACTAAATAAAATGATAATAGCAGTTACAAAGTCAGTATTAATCAGCTAACAACATTTAGATTTTACTTTTATAAAAATTTGCAGCACTTTAAAAGTCATGAATTACGAGACCACCAAAAATGGTCTCATAAACCAAATGGTCTCATAATGCGGGTGTGTAACCTGACAAATTGGGCTCGCAAAACATAAATGCACACACACGCACACACACACACACACACACACACACACACACACACACACACACACACATACCCCTAATCAAACAGGTAGATAACCTGTTCAAGGTTCCTGTCTTCCCACAGGCAGCAGCGTTTGGGAACACACTTACACAGATAGCGTATGTGACAAATGACTTAATATGTAAGAAGATTTTTTTTTTTGTTCAACATTACAGTTCACTGATCGCCAATAATACATTTATTATCCTCATTAGGAAATGTAATTTGATACAAACTGTTAAAAGAAGCAAATTTTCCTTGACATTTTACTGGAAAGCAGTCATGTTATTGGTGATGTTGGGTTTCCTTGTTGAGCCACTTAACTCTGACCCATGAACCATTCAGACATAAAACAGCTGCTAAACTCAAGGGATGAGCCTTGTTGTGTCCACACATACACAAATCTATTTAAGTAGGATCTTTAAGCCCCAACCAGAATACAAAAGTTTTTTAGACAGTAGCTCAAGAGGTAGAGCGGGTTGTCCAGTAATCCGAAGGTTGCAGGTTCGATCCCGGCTCCGGCCAGAGAGTGCTGCTGTGTGTCCTTGGGCAAGACACTTAACCCGCTTTGCCTGCTGGTGGTGGTCGGAGGGACTGGTGGCGCCAGTGCTCGGCAGCCTCGCCTCTGTCAGTGCGCCCCAGGGCAGCTGTGGCTACATCGTAGCTCATCCCCACCAGCGTGTGAATGGGTGAATTGAGTTGATTGTGTTGTGAAGCGCCTTGGGGGGTTGTAGAACCCTAAGAAGGCGCTATACAAATACAGGCCAGGCCATTTACCATTTAGACATGTATTTATGTATTTTTCAGACGTTAAAAAGTATTTAGCAGCAACAAGGGAACTCCCAGTGAGTTGAAATTAAATGAACACCTCCTCTTTAAACTCATCACACATGATGCTACCCTGGTAGGGAAGAACGACTGAACTGATGACAAGTAAACTTTCAAAAATGTCAAGAAAAACTTTGAAAACTTAACAGAAAGCTTGAAGAACTGATCAGGATCACTATAAAATATTACAAGAAGGTCATCAGAAGAAAAACATTTAAAATGGGTTAAAATATTGCACAAAAATAACCCCAATAATTAGCAGCTATTGCAACATGAGGCAAGATAATCGTGCCGATTTTTGGTTCTCCTCTCTTGATAATTTTAAGAATGTGCCTGATTACCACAAAAGCTCTAAAGATAATCTTATCAGATAATCCTGCCGTGTGTGGTGTCGGGACAGCTCTGGTCATGAAATCTGGAAAATTCAACATGTTGGATTGTCTTGGCCCGGTATCACAGCGTGTGTGGTATGACCTTAGGACTAACAACTTATAGCTGCCTGTTGAATGTGACGAGTAGCCAATCAGAAAGCGAGGTGACATAAGCATGATTCATTCTCCTCATCTGCCATGTTCTAAGTGTTTGAGCTGCTGTAACAAGTGAATTTCCTCACTGTGGGAATAATAAAGTCTATTCAATTCTATTTGTTTACTCCAAAGTCACATAAATCCTGCCGTGTGAACTGGGCCAAAGACCAAACCTGGAGGAAAACCCAGAATAACAATCGGATCATAACGTTTGGGAAACTAACAATTAGAAATAAAAAATATTTTTACATTAAAAGACCAACCAGAAGATGTAAATAAAGCCTTGGAGGGTTTTTTAAAACTTTTTCAGCTACAGATAATAAAGTTTATGTGTAGCTGCTGTCCACCTTTTTCCAGTAGTTCAGACACGGAGACCACTCTCCCTGCAGCCAGACACAAACCTCCCTGGCCCTTCCTTCTCTGCTGCTTCCTGATGAGAACGGTGTTCTGCTGACCACCTTTTGTGTTTTGTCAGAAAAGATACGGCGCGCCCTTGGTGAAGGCCACCACAGGGCAGCGTGCAGCCACCGATGCTCCTCATTATACTTTAATCACAGCTTCTGCACTGAAAAAAAGAATTGCTGGGGCGAGCTGGCATTTGTTCGCCTGGAGCGATTTAAGACAGAGGAGAGTGCCTACTTGGGTTTCTCCTTCGTCTGTAACAGAGGACAATGCAGATGGAGAGCAGAGAGAGCAGCAGAAGAGCAGAGAGAGCGGCGGTCGCTCCCAACAGCGCCGTGCAGCCACTTTCCTCCTGTGACACCTCTACAACTGAAAGAGAAAAGTCACATTTCAGCACAGAATAAAGTCTGATCTGAATCTGCTGACAGAGAAGATCTTTACTGGGCTGCTAGAATTCTCACAAAAAGGGAGAGACTTAAATAATAAAATGTTTGTTCTCACCAACGATCAGACTGACGTGGCTCTTTAGAGGAGTGCTGAGGGCAGATACAGAGGCCAGACAGTCCACAGGGGAGGTCCTCTCAGCCGTAACGCTCAGGTAACTGGACACCATGAAGAGGCTCTTCTCCGTCTCCTCTATGCTGATGTTATAGTCACCAGGACTCACCTCAGCACCATCACCCACACAGAAAATCATTATTTACACTCTGTTCTGGTGTTTTCACTGAAGTGTTTATGTCAGAAACGTTTAATCAACACCTGTAAGTTCAGCTTAGTAACAAACAGTGACAAATTAAATATGGCTGCACAACCTCAGAGTAAAATCAGACATTGCAATTTTCATATTGGCTGCAAAACAAAAAAATATTTTCTCTTCTCAGTGAAGGGACACGACTCTGATAGTCAGAACATTAAAGCCATACTATACAACTTTTTCATATTTTTAAATCATTTTCTTGAGCCAGTATGTGCTAAAATTAACCTTTACAGGGTTAATGAAATGTTACTCAGACCCCACCGCCCTCTGTGGCCAGAATACCGCACTTGCAACTTCAGAGTGGCGGGCCAATCCCTGCTGGTCTTAGTAAAGTGGAGTTGACATGCCTGGTGCTGAAGTCTGCTTCCAGCATGTTTCCTGCATGTTTCAGATCATGAACACAGCTGATTTGTTTGATTTAGTGATGAACCGCTCCTGTAGACACTAATGAAGGCTGAGGAGACATTTCAGCAGTTAGATTAAGGTGATAAAAAGACGAACGCACAGCGAGGAGATAAGTTTCACTTTTGGTTTCACTAACGGACACTAGGGGGTGCTAAAAGCAAGCTAAAACTTCCAAGTGTGCCTTTAATGTTCTTTAGCTGTCGTCGCTTTGGTATCCCTGACCAGTCCTGTTAGTGTTTGACACAAGAGCAAACATCCACCTCTCTCTTTTTCATGCTGGCAACAAAAGATGTCCAGAAATGAATTCATTAGATTAATTTAAATAATTTTATGAGACTGAGATTTGAAACAGCCCACAACCTTTTTATTCCCATGGGAATAAAAGTGGATCCCAGAAAGCGTGGTCTACGCTGGACAATTTAATCAATAACTGTTTTGAAAAATGTTATGTTCACCCTCTTATTAATCAGAAACAGCTATCTTAAGACAAATGTGTAAAAGCTCAGAAATAAAAGAAGCATCTTAAAGGTGGAGGTGTAACTCCTAACAACCAATGTTCACAGCTGTTAGTAATCAGTTCACAGCATAATCTGCAAAAAAATAGGCTTTAAATAGGATGAATTTATTGTTATGGAAAATAATTACTAGAACATAAAAATGGGATGAACGGTCAATCAAATCAAATCAGCTTTTCTAATTTGCTCTAAAAGCAGCAGCAACAGTGTGGCTCGTGGTTTGATGGATCTAGAGGAGGTTTTGGGGGTTTGTTTTCTACAAAAAGCTAAATCAAAACTAAATTTAAATGTGTTGTTATTTATATAAACTTTGAAGTCAGAACAGCAACAGTAGTGAGAGTGATTGCACTGTTGACCGTATCACACCCCCTGATGGGGTCGTCTCCCTCCTGACTGCTAAGCCAGAGACCTTCCTCACCCCCACCCCCAATCCCCGCTCAAACGAAGATTCTATGATGAACAATGTAGTCCGCTCCCACCCCCAAACCCCAACCCTGCTGGAACGGAGAAAACGGCATGCTTCCTGGTCTGTGCCGGACAGCAAAACTCTTTGCTTGGGGCCCCATGGCAACCATGCAGCACCACTGACCTGAACGATAAACCACCACAACTCTGCGTTGGAGAGTTTGTGCATGCTGGAAACCACTCATCTTCACCCAGTGTGAAGGAGCCCTAAACAAAAGCTAAATGCATTCATTTCAAATCGAGCAAACGATCTATTACTCCTGAGTTCCAGATATGAAGGAGAACAAAGAAGCATGGGTGTTACCTTTGTCCCACGCACCTCCCACTGCAGCACAGGTTGAGGGTACCATCCTGCTGCTTGGCACTGAAACAGAACCGACTCCCCTTTAAAAGCCAGTCTGTCGTCTCCAAAGATGCTCACGCTTCCCTTCTCTGCAAGTGGAAAACAAAATGTACTCACAAAGCTAATCGTCCATATTTATGTGTCGCATACAGTTTACCATCTTCCACTCGGCCGAGCAGCAGAGCTGACAAAAATCGCTCAATCATCATTAAATCTTCTTAGAATTTTGTGCATTTGCACCTCAAACCCCTTCTCAAAGAGATGGGTTTCATTCGTCCCGCCTGATTGATCAGGTCTCAACCGCCCAATGACGCCCCCCACCTTTTCCTCCCCCTTCATCTGCTTCTCTGGCTGATACCTCAGCCGTGGAGAGATACAGTACATCTCTCTGAAGTCTGTTGTCCGGCTAAACGAAAGGCAGTGGATCCAGACGACTCCTATAGACAGAGAGATAATTGGAGAATCTTTGGTGCTTATAATAACTTGTCTGTACTCATTAAGTTCAAATGCCCTCTCCTCCCCATTTAATTTTTATTTTATGGGTAATTTTGTGTCAAAAACGCTGTAACAACTAGTTTTTATAGCGAGTGGTTCAGATGCTTGCCCAAATTGAGCCTCAATGGTGCTTAAAAGCGGGAATGTCATGTTTTTCTTTTTGCCATATTGCTTGAAATGCTTTTTACATACCGATGACAAATTAAATGATTGGTCAGAAAAAAGAATATTAATCATCTCTGAAATGTACAATTATGGAGGAACGTCGTCCATTCATTTTTAACATCCTGTTCCAAATAACTGGATCCTGATCAGTCCATCAAACTGCCCTCATACCCCCATGTGTGCACAAACCATGCATTCTCCATTCAAAGTTGCTGAATAGGAAGCTATAATAGCTAGCATACTAATATATATATATATATATATATATATATATATATATATATATATATATATATATATATGGTTACATAGGTCTGTTATGTTAGAAATTATGGCAGAACAGGTGCCGACAATGGGTCAAAAACGTAAAACTGTATTTGAAAAAGTTATGGCCAAGGAAAAAGCTGATGAAGAACAAGAGCAGTGGTGCATATGAATTATGGTGTCAACTGAAGAAACAGAAAGGGCTGCAAACCAATGGTGACTATTTCTGCTTGATAGGTAAGATAACGTTATGTTTCTATGGTTGTGGGACAGTATGTGCTTTGGCATGCTTTATTCTGGAGGCATAGCTCAGGGTGGGAGCCTGAATAAAGGGGGTTGGACCTTTAATTTGTGTTTTTTAAATGTAGCCCTACTATACCTTCAAGGACAGGAGGGGGCTTTGAAGGATCACAGCTGATAGGGATGATTTAACAGAGAAAGTGATCCCTGGAGGTGGGTTTGTGATCGGTCTGGGGAAACTGTGAGGGAGAGTCTCTTCTGCAAACTCTGAGATTATTTAGCGGACACATCCTTGGAGACTAAACTGCATCTTCAAGCTGTGTGCAAATCTAGAAGTGCTGCGTTTATATATATATGCATGCATATTGTGCACTAGTGTGAGTTCATTCCAATGAGTAAATCAAGCATAACTCCACAAGGCAAATGACCTCAGGGAGGTCCTATCTTCTCTGATTTATATCTCCTCCAGCTCTTGCCTGCACCACACATCCTGTTTGTGGTCAACAGCGCATGCAACCACACTGATTTCCTCAAGAGAAGAGTTTGTGTTCATGGGCCGCATTGGTGATTGAGCAATTAGGCAGAGGCGGAGCGGCTGGTGCGGTCATATTTACATCATCTTCATGCTGGACGATTAAAGTGAAGCGGTGGACCGGCCTCACTGTAAATCTGTGGCCATGCTCCAACAGTATATTCAAGGCTGCAGTACACAAATCACACGTAGAGTTGCTGACTGTTAACTTGGCATGCCAGCATGCACAATTAATTCAAAGGCTGTGTCAAGCCATAGTGATCTTCTGTATCCAGACTGGAGGGCCTGATTCACCATGCACTGCTGTTAATGGCTGCATATGTCAGCTGGGATTTGTGGCACTGCCAGCAGCGGGGGCTTCTCCTTGTAATATATTGGAAGCAGTGGGTCATTGGTTTGGTTTCTTGACTCTGTGCAGGAGCTGATCCCACCCTTATTCTTTTTTTCTGAGCACTCAATACAAGTGGAGTTACTGTAAATGCAAATAACCTGGAAGATAAGAGAAGCGCAGATCCGAACAAATCCTGCAGACTCTGCTGAGTTGTCATTTTATTGGATGTGCTCCGTTGCGCTGTCAGCTGCAGCAGCAGCAGAGTAATTAGTGTGTCCTCTTTAAGTACTGATTTTCTACAAGATATCACCACTGTTAATATGAGAAATCGAATCCTGAACGATGATTGGCTCAGCAGGATGGATGGATGGATGGATGGATGGATGGATGGATGGATGGATGGATGGATGGATGGATGGATGGATGGATGGATGGATGGATGGATGGATGGATGGTATGACTTTAAATGTGAATTTTTCTGCATGTCCATGGCAACTTAATTTCCCCCTTGGGGATTAATAAAGCATACCATACCATAAATGTTAACCTGAAATTGCAGCCAAAACTTAAACTGCAGCATATTTAAGCCTTTGTCTAAGTCACTAAAAGTCACATTTTCCAGACTCAAAAATAAAAACGCACCCAGAGCTGCTGACTTCTGATGGTTTATTTAAACAATATTGCCAAAAGTATTGGGACTTCTGCCTTTACGTACACTTGAATGGAAAACCATTTGGTTCATTATGGAAGGAGTCCATCTCTTGCAACTATACCAGCTTAGCACATTTGGTAAGGCTTTCCAAAATGTCTGGGAGTGTATCTATGCACAGTTTGGACCATTCATCCAGAAGCATATTTGTAAGATCAAATGTGTCTTGGGCCCATAGATAGATGGACCCACACTGCTGCTTACGGTCCGCTATGAAGTGCACTTGGTGAAAGTGCATGTAAGGCTTCAAGTGCATAGTCAACAAGTGTGCATATAATTTGGGATAGTGAGCATTGAGTCATCAACCTGCAGCATTGTGTCATATCTCTGCAACTTCCTAAATAGGGATACCAATCACTGTTTGTGCTAATTTGCTGCTTGAAATAATGTTAAAACAAGTCATTACTGCTGTGTTGTGTCCTAAAATACACACCAGCACCGTTATTAGTTACCAATATTTTTCAACAAATATTTAAGCACCTTTCTAACAGAGAAACACGTGATTGTAATCATATATGTACACAATATTGTGGGTAACACCCTTCAACAAAGTCTGCACCAATGTGGGCTTCGGTGGATCAAGTGTGTGGATCAAGTGTGCAAAAGGGGTGGGGCCATGAATCAAGACACCCTACGCAATCACACCCCTAGAGGCACAAGGGTGGAAGTACGAGTATTGGGACTGGACCTTGGTGTCTTGTATCCAAATGATGGTGAGATGGACCAGTGGATCAGGGCTTTATCTTCTGTAATCAGTACTGAGGATCGGCTGATATATCGTGCCGCTATTTACTATTTTTCTTATAAATCGATGTTAGAGCTGACTTAATGTCGGATATCTAGATAGGAAACCTCAGAAATGAGGGGTTTGTTGCTATGATGCTGAGTCAAGCTCACTAAATGGTTTCCTTTATAGTGAAGATGAAGACGTTTAGAATTATCAGCAAAAAGAAAAAAGATCCATCTGAGATGTTACTGGTGTGTTTTAGCAGGTTGCTTTTGTGTTTTCAGCACTATTTTTATTTAGCTGATACTTGGTCAGTTTATTCACTTGTTTAGTTAACTTTGGTTTTGGTTTTTCTTCTGTGCAAAAGGAAGCAAGATTGGAGAGCTGATTAAATTCACTGTTCAAAACCTGATTCAGGTTAATAAATGTTGTGCATCAGTTGTTATTAGTGAGATTTTAGCATGCAGAGAAGGCAGAAGACATCCAGATCTTAGCCACGAAAATCAGCCCAAAAAATGAGCTGCACACATCGGCCATCAGCTGACCTCTACAAGCAGCAGTGAAATCAGAAAACTACTGCTATTAAAACTCTCAGGCCAATAAAATAATCTTGCTTCTCACAAGTCCAGGATGTTAAATGATCTCAAACATTTGTATACAATCCATTAAATTAAAAAAGAGGAGATTGGCCACAGCTGCAGACTGTAAATCCTCCTCTGACTGGCGCTGAGTTCAACTTGTATTTATAACTGGAGCCCGATCAATTCCCCCTCCCCCCACCGCTCCGCCATTAACCGTTGTCACAGAAACCATCAAACATACAAGGCCAACTTCACTCCACCACACAGTGCCTAATAATTTCCCCGCCCTTGATGTGGGCTGGTATTGATCACGCGTGTGCTAGTTCAGCTGCTTTCACACAAAACTGAAGGCTCCCATTCTTCAGTCCCTCATTTCAAAGTGAATTTTAAACAAAGGGACCTAAGAAGTGTATGTTGTCTGCTTGGGTGATATACCACTCCTTTTGTCTTCTAGTAAAGCAGGCAGAGCGTGGGCGGGCAGAATCAAAGCAGCTACACAGTTTCTGTTCCTTCATTTTACCTCCGTTTTGCTGCTTTCTGCTCCATCAAGGTTAAATCCAGGGTGTTTCTGCACTCTCTCCCATGGCAGTGGCTTTTCACAGACTTGCCATCTGCTTGTTTTCTTTGGCTGCTTGGTGTGTGTGTGTGTGTGTGTGTGTGTGTGTGTGTGTGTGTGTGTGTGTGTGTGTGTGTGTGTGTGTGTGTGTGTGTGTGTGTGTGTGTGTGTGTGCGCGCGTGTGTGTTTGTGTACAGACTTTTGTTTGCCGGAGCATCATTGAGAGGAGAGGAAAGAGGAAGAAATTAGAAATTCTCTACAGTGGAAGTAAACTGGAACACTGAATCAGGAAAACATAGATAGATAGATAGATAGATAGATAGATAGATAGATAGATAGATAGATAGATAGATAGATAGATAGATAGATAGATAGATAGATAGATAGATAGATAGATAGATAGATAGATAGATAGATAGATAGATAGATAGATAGATAGATAGATAGATAGATAGTCTCCTCCTGGTTGGACATGCCTGGAAAACCTCACCAGGGAGGTGTCAAGGAGGCATCCTAACTAAATGCCTGAGCCACCTCAACTGGCTCCTCTCAATGTGGAGGAGCAGCGGGTCTACTCCGAGCCCCTCCCGGATGACTGAGCTTCTCACCCTACCTCTAAGGGAGAGCCCAGACACCCTGCAAAGGAAACTCATTTTGGTATACGCAATCTCATTCTTTTGGTTACTACCCAAAGCTCGTGACCATAGGTGAGGGTAGGAACGTAGATTGACCGGTAAAATTGCGCACTTTTCCTTCTGGCTCAGCTCTCTCTTCACCACAACAGACTGGTACAACGCCCCCATCACTGCAGATGCAGCACCAATCTGTCTATCAATCTCGCGCTCCATCTTTCCCTCACTCGTGAACAAGACCTCGAGATACTTAAACTCCTCCTCTTGGAGCAGGACCTCATCCCTGACCTGGAGAAGGCATTCTACCCTTTTCCGACTCAAGACCTTGGTCTCGGATCTCTCTGATTATTCACACCTATATCACTCTGACTACAAAAGGACCAAATACAAACCCAAACTAAATGTCTGAACTATCCATTTAACACACACACACAGGTAGTAGGATGCACACCTTGTACAAACAGCTTTGCCATTCGTTTCTCAATGAGCTGGAGGTCACAGGTCACATCTCCTTGGTTGCTTCTCTCTGTGGACCTCAGGACCAAGACCCAGCAGTCGTCCTTTGAATTTGGACATCTCTCTGCAGTCATGTTTGGGTTGATGGAGGGCAGGACACCGGTCTCGTTGGAGATGGTTTGCACTGGTCTCCCGTTCAGCAGCCACACCATCACGGTCCATGCGGAGCTGGAGGTGCTGCAGGAGAACCTGGCCTCCTCTCCCCGCACCACCGTTAGACTGTCAGGAGACAGTTTCAGCTGAGCTCTGATGGCTGAAGACATAACACAGTGAAATGAAACCGCAACAAAAAAAGTTAAAACAAAAAATGGTTTAATGTTTCTGGTAAATCTTTATCTTCTAGTGAAATGAAATGTGAGATAGAGAAATTAAATGTTTCTTCGTTTTTACAATCTCTCTTTGCTAAATGTTTTATATTGTTGGAAAGCCTGATTAGTCACCTTCACAATGAGGTATAGGGTTTCTATAGGTGTGGGTAGAGGCCTATAGTGTTCACTCAGACTAATGTTAAACCAGTTAGTTCATTAAAAAGACAATAGTCTGATTATTATTTTGTGCATCAGACTTTAATGTTTTAACCGATTTAACTCATGAATATTAATTAATCAGGAATAAAACGTAGAATAGATTAAGTGTGCTTTTGGTTCGGTATGTAAACTATAATGTGAAGCAGATGTGTTCCTGCTCATCTGTGTGGATTTCTGCTGCCAAAAATAAAGAGAAAAACTAATATTTCATGAAGCAGATTGTAGAAAACAAACAGATTTAAGGCTCAGTGTCCTTCTCAGAGGGATGGAGGTTTAATTTGTTTGTGCTGAGCTTGGTTGTTGATGCCTTCTCCTGCCAGCATGCAGAGTTGTAAATTATGCATCCTCTAAGAAAATTGGATATGTCTAAGGCTATCGGGGAAAATACAAGCATTACTGTATAAATACATATAATGCATCTGGCTGCTGACTAGATTATCAATCATCTTTAGGAACATGATTAATAAAGAGCAGATAGATCAATAAACCCTCAATAAAAATCTGCAGGGCTCTGCTTTAAGCATGTTTATCTCCAGCTGTCTTCTCTGCACCAAACGAAGCTCACCTTGAGTTCTGCATGAGAGCAGAAGGATCAGCAAAGGAACGATGTCCATGTTTAAAAAAGCCTGAAAAACAAATTTTTTTTTAAAAAAAGCTCAAAGTTCTGCATTTAACAACATTTTAACAACTTTTTATCACTTTTCCAAATTATTTCTTAGAAAAAGGCAGAACTTTTAAACGTTTATTTAGATTTGACATGCTTTTCCTCTCATCTGTCAGATTAAAAAGATCTAAGACGTTACGAAGAAATTACCAAGGTGTTGAACACTCGTTTAATCAATACATTAGCACTGCTCTCTAGTAGGAATTAATGCCTTTTAAGTCGTTCTTGGGGGGGTAAATTTACCGGTGCACTATATTTCTAGGAGCTAAAAGTTACCCACATCACTGAGCATCAGACAGGTTTTGGAGTCTTATTTCCTGATATTTGGACATGTCACCTCGGATTGGATAACAGCAACACGACTCTACCACTGACTTGCAGCATGGATGTTTTATCTTCACAAATAACACAAGCCTGAAGGAGTTCTGCTGTGTGGTGGAGTTGCTAATGCTAATGGTTAGCTTCTACTAGACGAGACGTTCTCTGCTGTTTCCTGGACGCTAAACCAACAACAGCCTTCCCCGTCTTGAGTCAAGATGGGTGCGTCCATGAATGTTAAGTGACAGTGTGACGTAGATCTGTCAGGATTTTCTAATCCTAGAGTTTCACCGTCTATTTTCTATCAGAAGCTAATGCAGGAGATAGGTGTAGGAGACTATTTTCATGTTCAACCTGGATGAAAAACTCAGAGTGACCCATTAGAATCACCTTTAGGACCATAAACCATGTTTTTTTTAAATGCATACAATGTTTGTACATTTATTATTTTATTATGAGTGTTTTCACTACACTGAACCACCAATCCGAGTGTTGTACCAGATTAAATTCAGGAGTTTGGTATCTGAGATCATCGCTCGTCTTTTATTCTTGTAAACTTTCTTTCACAATAATTATGATTTCATCATTCTGAGCAGGGATCAAGCCTACTTAAAGGCTGCTAAAACAGTTAATAGATGTTTTCTTTTTGTGTGCTTTGAGCGCGTTTGAGTGAATATTTCACTGCTGGATTTTTTTCTTGGTTTATTTACAACTTATTTTTTTATCCTCTTTGCATTTTCATGTTCCTGTGCTGCTGGTTAAAGGTAGGTGACATAAAAATGTCAAAGTGCTGCAGGTAGCATCTATCTAGTCTGCTTGAGTCCTGCTGCTCCACGGTCATCGTTGATGAAAACAAGATGTGGTCCCATCACATAAAAACACCAGAACAGCCTTCAGCTGAATGTTTTCAGAGCTCATTTTGGGTCAATCAGCGACAAATTTTTATGCCTTTTCCTTGTTTTGCTCACATCAAAGAGACATTTTAGTGTCCTCAAATAAAGTTAGTATTCCAACACACTTCGTTTTATTAGATGACACACAGAGTCAACACGCTTGTGTATGAGTGACCTAATCCACTGCTTCTATGTCTCATGAGGATTAAAACTGTTTTCACCAATAAAATTACAGCCCAAGTGCATCATAAATATCCATAAACTATGTTTGTTTCCTCTTTACTTACCGCTGTGTGGTGATTCCGTGGATGAGCAGCAAATATCAGACCACACGGATGCAGCTCCTTCCTCCTACCATATCACCCAAAACTGTCCTGTTAAATATTAGCAAGCCCAGTGGGAACTTTGTCCCATGCTACACTCGCAGCATGACTCAGACTACAAACAATGTCCCCCTCAGCTGATTTAGACCTGTGGGAACGTTTTACACTCCTAGTTACTATTTTAGATTGTTTGATCTAAATAAAAGAATTTGCAGTGCTGTGAAAAGTATTTGCATTTAAATGTTTCAGGTCAGCAAACAAAGATAATCTCCCAAAATATAAGAATTCGTTTTCAAATGATGATTTAATCTGTGAAGGGGGAAACCCTGTCCAAGTCAACCTGGTTTTGTGTTTGAGCGTAACCAACTCCTAAACCTAATAACAGGTCCTAACATCTTAGGTAGCAACAACAATCAACCCTGTGTGATTACTAGTGATGAGTTTCTCACTCTTCTTTACAGAATTGTTTGATTTTAGCCACATTGGAGGGATTTCCAGCTGTTTTCCAGCTATCATGATTAAAGTTCCTGGACTGTTTTCATGCCTCTCTGCATCTAATCACCCAAGCAAATTCACCTGGGACTAAAAGGCCTTTACCTGGGCTCCCCAGGATTTAATACAAGATCTGGAGCCAGATCAACGTTCTTCATGCAGCTCACAAGTCTCTGAGCAGCTCCAGTTCATATCCAGCCAAGTCAAGTGTCACAATCATGTCTTTTACATCAAGTTATGTCTGCTTTATCAAGTCAAGACTGCTACGAGAAGTCAGGTCTGGTTCATAATGTCAAGTCTAGTACATCAAGTCAAGTCTGCCTGTTACGTGTCTGCTTCTTCAAGTCTGCTATGTCAAGTCAATTCTGCTTTGCCAAGTTGAGTCTGGTTCACCAAGTCTGCTACGTCTAGTCTGCTTCGTCAAGTCAAGTCTGCTATATCAAGTCTGCAACACCAAGTCAAATTGATACTTTAAGTCTGCTTTGTCAAGTCAGCTACATCAAGTCTGCTACGTCAAGTCTGCTACGTCAAGTCTGCTTTGTCAAGTCAGCTACGTCCAGTCTGCTTTGTCAAGTCAACTATGTCAAGTCATCTACGTCAAGTCGGCTTTATCAAGTCAGCTACGTCAAGTCTGCTACATCGAGTCTTTTTTGTCAAGTCAACTATGTCAAGTCAACTATGTCAAGTCTGCTTTTTTAAGTCTGCTACGTAAAGTCTGCTAGGTCAAGTCTGCTAGGTCAAGTCTTCTTAAAAATAATTTTAAAACATTTTGTATTTGCTCAGGTTATCTTTGACATTGAAACGTGTTTACGGATCTGAAACGGCTGTGTGAAACAAAAGAAAGAAGAACTCTATCCGGAACCTTGAGGTTAGACTTTTTTTTGACTACTTCACAACTCAATTTACACAACAGTTCATTTTTCTTAAAATATCTCTTTAAAAGAGTTTCAGCTGTAGCAGGTTACAGTTCACAAGACTTTTTCTCACTCTACTTTCTCATTCACATCTTGGCTACATGTTTCAGTCGTTCTTCATCAAAGTGCATTGATCAGTCAGCAGTACTATAGTAGTAGTGTTGGAGTATTCTGCTTCTCACAGCATGCTCTTCCTCATGGGGCCATTAAAAGTCTCAGGTGGCATTCAGCTGATAAAAGTCAGGCACAACGCAGGAAGAAAAGAGCACAATAGTTATGAGTGGGTGAATTATGGAAGCCAGGAGCAACAAGCCTGTTAAAAAAAGGTCACTGCCTTTTTAAGGTTAGTAGAATAGGATTCATGAAAGAAGAAAACATGAGAAATTTGTTTGAGCTTGACAAAACTGCCTTTTACAAACTCTACTTAAAACTGTTTTATTACAGCGCTTCTCTAAACATTAGATATAAAAATTAAGTCAATATTGAGATGAGAAATGTGGTTTAGGACAGTTTTGCAGGCGCCTCCATGACCAGTGGTGAGAGGCTGTCTGACGAGTCTCGGGCGGGGTCAAGGGAGGTCAAGCGTCAGGGTTCAGGGAGAGGAGGAACAGAGAGGCTCTTTCAGGCTAGAAAACAAGACAAACAGATAAAATAAAAACGAGGTCACACATTGGCCAGTTGTCAGACTGAGCCACCTCCACCAACTCTACGCCCGTCCTAAATAGTGTGCCCACTTCTCCGCGGGCAAACCTAAAAGCTTCCTTAGTCTCTTCCTCTAATGAGGCGCGACAGGAGCTCGGAGGGGCTCAGAGGCAGCCGAGGCAGGACCAGTCTTTCTGTTTCTGAGTTTATCCTGCAGCAGATCGTGGATTACCCAGAAACAGGATTATCATCAACATTATCAAATCTGCTGCCTCAGAGGTTAAAAAACATAGGACTGTACGAACATCAGAGAGTGAAACATCAACCGTACTCAAAGGGGAGGCAAGGACAGTCTTAGGGTTAGTGATATTTATACTGTAAATGTAAAGGCAATGACATTTCACTGTAATAAAAGCCACTGCTGCACAGGTACATTAGGATTTGTTGCCACGGTGGCAGGTTGAGTAATTGTGTAATTATGCATTTGCCTTTGATCTGACAGCAGGGTCAAAGAGGCAAACAAAAGGCAAAACAACACTCTGAATACAGGTTTATCTTTTTAATTAAGGTGGTTACATAAATGCTGAAGATCCTGGTTTATCAAGCCACATAATGCTGCACTGCCCTCTAGTGGTCAAATCCGGCCATAAAGGCCCATCAGTGAGAGGTTCAGGTGTTTTACCTGGTCAGTAGTGAGTCATCATCACCACGCTGTAACTACTCAGCCTCTTCCTCCTGTTACAACACAAACCGTCATGGTTAGATAGGGATGAAGCAGTGAAACATGACAGGTACATCAGTGAGGGCTTTGTGTATGTTCTGAAAATGTATTTCTTTTTCTGTTTTTGACTATTTGTCACATTCAGATGCTTCTGTTAATCAAACAAAGTTAGCCTGGGAAAATACTTTTAAAAGATTGTGTTTTCAAATGATGGTTTATAAAAGCAGAACTGTAGATTAAAAAAATCTCTTCAGTATTCTGACAACATGAAGCAGGCTAAAAGATTTCAAAAAGCAACACATCACACCCCCTTCTAAAGAAATCCAACAACAACAGTAGGCACATCTCACAGTTATCAAAAATCATCTTGATGATCCCAAAGACTTTAGGTAAAATATTCTGAGGACTAACAGGGTGTGTCCTGTAGTATTTAGAGTAAAACTAACTCCAGTTCAGTAAAACAACATTGTACAAACATTCAAACATGGTGGCGGTGGAGTGATGGTCTGGGGCTGACTTCCTGCTTCCATGAATTCTGCCCTCTGCCAGAATATCCTGTAGGGGAATGTCTGACCTTTGACCTTAAACAGGCCGTTCATTTTGGAAAATCCTCATACGAGTCTGAATTAAGACAAATCTGCACCCTTTCCACATAGGCCCAAGTTTATTTGGATAGTTTGTTATCTATTGATAAATAAAATCATAACTTTAAAATGTTTTTTTCTATTTACCTGAGTTATTGTTGCCTAGTGTTGAAATTAGTTTGCAGATTTGAAACATTTAGAAGTGAAAATAAGGCAAAAAAGGGAGAAAAACTGTAAGAGGGCAAATGTTTTTTCACTGTATTTAAACCATTTGATCATACGACAATCCCAGTGACAGCTGGGTCTGCCTACGTGTCGTTTTCAGACTCCCAGTTCCGCTGTCCAAAATTAAACCCACAGCAGGAAGATTATAGGGTTCATAAAGTAAAAATTACACTTTGTTCTTTGATGTTTGTGGCATTTAAAAAACAACAAAGACTCAATTTGGTCAAAAAAGTCAAGAAAAGTTCAGATTTTTCAACAAGTTTGATGATCAAGACATGAATTTTCTATCTGAGCGACAATAAAACAAAAAATAAAAAATTACATTAGAGACACGTCACGCTCAAGCAGGACCCCAGGTCTACAAAACCGCTTAAATGTTTCCTCCAAGTTTCTTCTTCTCCTTCTGATGCATTAAAAAGGAAGATAAGGGGTTGTAGTCATGCTCCAGAGGAAAGAAGGCCTTTACGTGTTAGTGGTTGCAGTGGCCGAGGGTTAAAAATGGGGAGGAAGTAATCTGAGAGACGTGCAGCGTTTAGCAGTGACAGCAGGGTCGAGGCAAACTCAGAACCGGTGACTCAGATGGTTTAATATTTACTGAGATGACCTAAGGCGGAGATGAGAGTGGGGCTCAAGCTGGCGAAGAGAGAAGTTTGTGACATGTTATTTATTTATAACCTTTTCACAGGAATTAAGAAGAAATAACCAAAGCACTACCAAAAAAAACCACATCTAGTCTGGAGAGTCGGTCACAAGTCATCAGGTCGGATCAAGTTTAAGTAAACTCTTCTCGTCTTCTTCCAGACATCCTGAAGTGACACGATGTCCTCCCTTCTCGAAACTTGTCATGCCTGCTTCATCTTCCTTTTGGTTGGTGAGCTCTTGGCAAAAAAAGGAAAACAGAAGCCATGGCTTCTTAGAAAATAAGAGCATGTTGCCTTGGAAACCAACCAAACCCAACACAAGGCTGAGTTGTGCTCCTGTGCAGGCAGCTCTTGAGACATCTCCACAAAACGGTAAATTTGTCTTCAAAGATAAGGAAAAGGGTTTTTATTCCATGTTGGGTACTGAGCTGTAGGGCGTACAGGTGATTTAAGAGGAGAAAGGTTTCTACAGAAGGTCTGTTTCATGATCACATCATGCAGAAAGAACCAAGTCCGACTCACACCATGCCAAAGAGAGGCACACTTATACCTCTTGTGCATCTGCCTCTTCTTCCTCCTAAAGAAGATGAAATCAAGAGTGAACTGGGGTTGACAATAAAAGGAGGTATAGGGGAATACTGCTCACGAGTGACTGCTGTTTCTTTGTTTCCCACACAACTTCCACCTTAAAAGGTTAAGTGATTAATGCTAATCAAGCTGCACACCATCTTAAAGATCCATGCAACAAAACTAAAGAACAGCGCAAAACAAAACAAACGGGACCATAAAGCAGAAAAATAAACAACCTCATATCCTCAGTCATCCTGCAGAAGGAAGGTGGAGCAAAGACAAAACAGGTAGGTGCAAAGAAGGCAAAGCAGTGAAGCTCAAGCAGACGATGGAATGTCTCAGAGTATAGTCTCTTTTCACACAACACTCTGAATGAGGACACCTTAAAACACCTAACTTCTGTTATTAAAAACAGAAAAGGGTTGACTCTAAATGGTTTTGAATCTAATGTGGGATCTGGTTAGGTCTAAACTCTCAGTGATGTGTGAAAAGTGACTGGATCAAACTGTGTGTGTGTGTACCCTGACAGGCAAAACCCTGGGCAAAGAAATGCCCATTAAAGAGTTTACTGCTGTGAGCTGACTATAATATAAAAATAATAACAGATGAGAGCAGAAAGGCTCTCGCTTTTATAGGAACTAATATAAAAGTGATGCACTATCAAATAAAATCCATTATTACACTAAATATAGGCCTCGTATCACTGGTTTATGGGATGCAACATGATGACTTAAAGATCAGATTTACTCGGTAGAGTAAAAAACTCAAGAATCTACCTCAAGTTGTCGTAGCTCTTCTTCCTCCTACAAAACATAACAAACAGTAGGTCAGCGAGCCGCGCGGGGAGCAGAAGAGCACCGCATGCACGTGTTACAGGGTTGTCCTGAAATAATGGAAACCTAAGGAGGGAGGATGGCTGAGGAAACACCTGGCGAGAAATGGTGTTAGCAGGAAGAGAGGACTGCAAAGATGATTAGAGGAGTTTAGATGAGTTTAAATCAGCAGATCAGGACTTCTTCCCAGTCTAAGTTACCTCTGACCACAAATTCTCTTCCTCCTGGAGGGATAAACCAAGAGAACGTACAAAGGATCACACGCCTTACAGCGGAACATGTTAGCATTGGCAGACTGATTTATTACAGCTGTGTAATATCAGTTTACTCCTGGGAGTGATCTCCATTCTGAAATCTGTGAATGTAATTAAATCAAGTCAATTAATACAGGAGACAGCTAAATCCACATCACACATGGATGCACTATGTGGAACGGTAAAAGTAGGGAACCAAGTACTAAAACATTCAGATTGTGCAGAAATGTTCTGTTAAATGCAGCTGTTACATGTCAACCACACCAAACAAGCCTAAAAAACAAGAGGGTTAATGATGAAAACATGAAAATTTAACAGTTGAGGTTGAGGGTTCATCCTAACAGAAGTTCTACTCCTAAAATACCTAAAAGCCTTTTTATTCTACTACCACGGAGCCATACATAGCAAAAAGAGGAACTGTGATTCTCCATATATGTCTCTAGAATCCAAACCATTTTGTTTACTGGTGCCGCCATGTTGTATTTGTGAAGCAAGACTCCGCTAACTCAGGCTGTGGGTCTGAAAGTCTCAGCTACTCACCCTCAATTAAACACATGCAAGAAAAAAATCATGTTTGGACATGCAGCAGCAGCAAGGTAAGAACTATGAGACTCGTCAACACTCAACACCTAGAAGATAAATATTTCAGTGCTTTTTTTAAGTACCATTCATTTACATGGAGGGGGATGAGCTTAAAGTATGAACTGCAGCCAGCCACTAGAGGGTGCTTGTTTGCTTTCAGTTCAGCTTAAATAGTACTTTTCCTTATCTAGTTATTATGTTTGTTGATGCTAATGAGTTTTACTATTTCTAACCAATTAATGGACCAATCAGAGCCACATGCAGTGTGTTGGCAGGAAGATCTTAAAGCAGAAATCTGGAGTTTTTTGTCAGAGGATGTCATCTAGAGGCAGAAAAATGTATTGCATCTTAAGCCCTTCTCCCTACGTCTGTGATTACGGCTGGAAGCAACGGCTCTCATTCGTGAACGCGCACCTATAGCTGGCCAACAGAGCCAATGGTGTTTTATGGAAAATAAAACACAAAAATATATTCTAGTAGAACAAGCAGTCAAACTAAGCAAAGCATAGAAACATCAAACACTACAGCACTGCTTCAGGAGCTAGCTGAGATAAAAATGTTTACTTACTTGCTCTTCATCCTCTTCCTCTCTTCCTTGTGCCTGCTAACAGAACACAAAGGATGGTACTGAGACCTCAGGAGCTATCAGTAAACACTATCCACAGACTAAACACCAACAGATGGTGTTCTGGGGTCGTCACTGACACACACTTAACGGTAAGTGAAAAATGAAGTGAAGCTGTTGAGCCAGGTGATAACAGTGCCACTAACATTAAAAAAACATTTATATGTAAATAAATAGTACACGAAACCTTTGAGAAATGATGAAAAATTGTATTAAAATGGTTAAATGTCCACTGGAGCTGTAAGAAAATCAGAAAATTGAACAGAAGTTTAGGAATTTTCCACAATGTTGTTAGTGAAGATGAAGAAAAGGAGTGAAGATGAGTTAGAAGGACGACTGCCAGCAAACCTTCGTTAAAAAGGACAACATGTAATGGAACGTGAGCTAAAACAAGCGCTCTAGGAATGATGAGGAGAATGCGTCAGACATTCCTGGGATTGAGGAGGTGGAAAATCAAAGAGTGAAGTTTAGTTATGGGGCAAATACTGTAACCTCGTCTGTTTCTTCTACCTCCTCCTCCTCCTCCTCTTCTTCTGCGGGCGCCTCATCTCCGGCAGTTTCTACTTCAGTGGCTTCATCATCTGCCTCGCCACCTTCACCTTCCCCCTCCTCCTCCTCCTCCTCTTCCTCTTCCTCCTCCTCTCTGTGTGAGTGGCCGTTTTGCTCCTCTACTGGCACCTCCTTGTTCGGGGGTGAAAACAACGAGGTGAAGATGTGTGATCAAGGAAGTAATATGATTTTAAAAAATACTACGTGCTCTTATTTTGGAGGGGGTGAGAAGTTTAATCTTTTTAAAAGCATCCAGTTTGTGAATCAGCAGCTAATTTAAAGTGAAAGGGTTATATTATATAGTTAGTATTAAATTAAAAATGGAGGATTATGATGAAGCATCGTTAAAAACAAAGTTGTTGTTTTTTTCCTCGTTTATCTGCATCTGGTAGGAGTGGAAACAACAAAAAAACCAAACCCAACTTTGCATGAAAATATTCACATTTTAACAAAAGTGCATTAATTAAAACACATTTATATGGTAATGGGATTTGATTTGAGTGTTACAGGTTAAACGTGTGAGTTTTGTTCAGTGGATTTAGCTAAAGCTAGGCTAACAGTTCCCTACATAAACATTCATGTTTTCCTAAAGTTGTTAGTACCAGGTTGGATCCCCGTTTGTCTTTAGAACTGCTTTAATTCTTCTTGTCAATTATAAAACAAGCTGTTGGACTCCAGTGAACTCATGGTCCTGTTCTAGAAACCAGTTAGAGATGATCTGAACTTTGTGACATGGTGCGTTATCCTGCTGGAAGTAGCCATCAGAAGATGGGTCCATGTGGTCATAAAGGGATGGACATGGGCAGCAACAATACTCAGGTAGACTGTGGTGTTTTAACCAGGCTCAGGTGGTTTAAAGAGGCCAAGAACACCCCACCACCACCACACCATCACACCAGCAGCAGCAGCTTGAAGGCAGGATGGATCCATGCTTTCATGTTGGTGACACCAGATTCTGACCCGACCATCTGAATGCTGCAGCTAAAATCCAGACTCATCAGACGTGGGAAAGGTTTACAGTTCTAGTGATCCTGTGTGAACGGTAGCCTCAGGTTCCTGTTCTTAGCTGACAGCTGGTGTGGTCTTCTGCTGCTGGAGTCCATCTGCTCCAAGCTTCAACATGTTGTGGTTCAGAGATGCTGTTCTGCAGACCTAGGTTGAAACAAGTGGTTGTTTGAGCTGCTCTATCATCCAAAACCAGTCTGCCCATTCTCTGGCATCAACATGACATTTTAATCCAAGCAACAGCCAGATTTTTTCTTCTTTTCAGACAGTTTTCTGTAAACCCTAGAGATGGTTGTGGGTGAAAATCCCAGTAGATCAATAGTTTTCTGTAAAACCAGCCTATCTGGGACCATGGTGCATCTAAAGTCTCTTCTCAGCTCTGAGAACTTCAGCAGGTCATCTTCATCACATCTAAATGACTTAATCAGTTGCAGCTATGTGACTGGCTGATAATATACTTGTTTCAATAAGTAACTCAGTAGATGCATCTAATCAAGAGGCAGTGAGTGCAAAACGTACCCACTATTTTATATCTGCTTGTTTGTGGTGGAGCTGATCAGACATTAAAAAGCATTCAAATCTGTTCCTGGGTTCCTAGCTGCACCATGACGGTCCGGACTGGAAGGAATCCTCTTTTGGAGGAAAAACGTTAGAAAGATGCTTCTGTCAGAAAACAGGAAATGAAATATTGTGAAGTGAACTTTCATGCACCACAAACATTAGTAGATGTAGGGAGGGGCTAATGGCAGAGTTAAGAGCCTGCTCAGATGATCAGTTATGGAAGAAGGGAAGGTTAGTTTTACTAAATGAAGAGAAGAAGAGGAGACACGATGACATCATTACTGAGTTGTCAGGGTTCTCCTCAGCATGGGTCCCGTTCTGTACAACACGCTCCTTCTCAGCCTGCAGGGCTTCCTGCACCGTGGAGAGGAGGAGGTTTAACACAGATACAGGATCAACAACAAGGTGTTCTCTAAAACTAACAGAAAAAAAAAAATTTTTAAAAAACTCAGCAGAACCAAAAAAATATTCTTGTTTGGTAAATTCTTAACAGCATCATTTATTTAAGATTTCATTCATTCATTTGCTGAACCTCTTTTCCTCACTAGGGTCGTGGGGAACTGGTGTCTAACTCCAGCTCTCACTGGACGAGAGGCGGGGGACACCCTGGACATGTCTCCAGTCCATCACAGGGACACAAGGAGACAAACGACCAGTCACACACTCACACACTCTAGAGTCTGCAGTTAACCTGACATGCATGTTTTTGGCCTGTTGGAGGACATCGAAGTACCCAGAAAACACACGTATGCATGGGGAGAACAAGCTAACTCCAAGCAGAAAGGCCACACAGAATGGATTTGAACCTGCAACCTGCTCTCTGGAAGGCAATAGTGCTACCAACTGCTCCATCATGCAGCTTTGTTTAATAAATAAATAATTTTTACTAATTTGAAAGTTTAACATCGTAGTTTTTAGAAATTGAAATAAACAGTTTGTTTTCAATTAAACTGTGAAATAAAATATGAAACTATAACAAATCAGGGGAAATATCTACTTGATTATTCTAAGAATGCCAACATCCTCCTCTAGTCAAAGGCTCGAGTGACTGACCTGGCCTCTCTGCTGTCCACACCAGTAATCTAATGAATGCATTTTACAAATAATCAAAGAAAAAGATTAAATTAGTTCATAAATAAAGAAACAAGGCCACAAATTGTTGAGCAACAGGAATCTTAGCAAAGAAAAACACACGCCCACATGTTGCCTGCAGCCATTCACTATTCAAACATGGTCATGAAGCTTACAGATGACACCATAGTGGATCTTCTAACAAACTACAATGAGATGGTCTACAGCGAGGAGATCCAGCACCTGATCACTGATAGTGATGACATCCAAAAGGACACAGCCTCTATCTTTTATTGAAGGCAAGATGGGCAACATCAGAATCCTGGGCATCCACATCACATCGGACCTGACCTGGTCACTGAACACCTCTTTCCTGGTGAAGAAGGCCCAACAAAAACTCTTTTTCCACAGGAAAGTGAAAAACGCTGGACTCTCTCCTCAGCTGCTTTATCTACAGAGCCGTGGTTGAGAGCATCCTCCATCTCACTATGACTGTGTGGTACAGCAGCTGCTGGTGCTGAAACCTGCTCAGTGGTTTGTGGAGAGTCTTCTACTGGACCTGGACTCATTAAATGCTGGACGACTGCAGCATTTAATGAAGACTGCACAGGAAGTTAGTCTTACTGCTGCTAAACCCTCACACCCAGAACATGAACTGTTTCTACTGCTACTGCCATCCAGGAAACGATACAGGCAGATAAAGAACACAACCACCAGGCTGAGGGACAGTTTCTTCTCATCCGTTCACCTCTCTCCCCTCTGATGCCCCTCTACTCCCCCTTGTCGACACACTCACACCCATTCACTGCACATCAGTCTGCTATAGTGACTTTTTGCATTAATGGATCAAATGCAATTCATACTGGCTCTAATGCCCATGCTGCTATTGTTCCCACCTAATCATCCCTGTGGAATAACTGATAAACTTATAGTTTCTGCAGAATTGTTGGTTTAGTTTTCAGATAAAAAAAATAATAAAGGTGCTTATTTGATTCAGTATGTTTTTTTTTTTAGATAACACCTCAAAAAAGTTCCAACCTTGGATCCAGGAGGAGGGGGCAACCCTAGGAAGGCAAACACTGAGTTGTCCTCTTTGGCATCGAAGAATGTTTCGTAATCCTGCATGAAGGAAAAAGTATTAAAAAGCGTAAATCAGCAAGTTACACACAAGGGTGTCGTGTTTAATTACCCTCATCATAATATATAGTTAGTGTTTTTCTGTTATGAAACATCAACACTAGGTGCGTGCGTGCGCTCACCCCACAGTAACTGTTTTCGTTGAATATCTGAGGAGGGAGGGGGATGCCGTTGGCAGGCTTCTTGTCTTTGGGGACGTTCTGTCTCATCCACATGCGGTTGTCCTCGTTGCAGGCGATGTCCAGCTCCGTGTAGTCCACCTTAAGAGCCTCCAAGAAACCAACCACATCTTGCTGCTTCTTCTTGATCTGGGAGGGAAATAATGAAAAAGAAATCCAATGAATTACACAAGATGTAAAAATGAATCTGATGTTTAGGATTTGAAAGGATTTTCCACACGTGTGTCCATGTTTAGAAGATGCATATGAAGGTGTGTCTTTGTTTCTGCAAAATATCTCATGATCCATCAGATGGATTTTAACAAAACTCCGAAATGAACCACTTGATGTTCATCTATCACTGGCTTTTTGAGTCAATCAAATTCAAGATGGCCACCACAGCTGATGGACACCAATGGCTACATCCCAGTCTATTTTACAGAGGTGTGGCTGTCGCTGAGAGTCGTAGCCTAAGACGTACTCTGAGTTCTAACAGACTGCATCAGGTTAATGTTATTTTCAGGATTAGTCCAACATGGTAATGCATTACCTAAAGTGATAGAATCATCTCCAGCTCCTGTCTTGTTCCACTTTTCTTTTCCTGTGTCCCATAAAATGTGTCACTTCTAATGAGAGCTCTGGATATTAGTTAAATTAATGATTAACGTTAAACATCAATCACAAATACCAAATATTTACTCCACATTGAGTTTTCCATCTCCTTCAGGATCTTCTGGTAGAATTCATGGTTCCATCAATTACAGACCATTAAACTACCATCACCATGCTTCACTGTGTTTTTCTGAAATGCTGTGTTAGCTTTACTCCAGATGGGATAGGTCCCACTGCTTCCTTTTTTCTCCTCATACACATAATAATTTTCTGTATCCTGATTTTTTTTATTCCAGTTTCTTTTTGAGATATTTTAGCCTACTTCATATATTCAGACAGGTTCTTATTAACCCCAATGACAATTCATATCAAGCATCCAGATGGAGCATCAGGATTAGTACCTTCATCACAAAGCTGCCATATCCAGTCCTATATGTCTACTGCCCTCTGGTGGAGGATCTACAGATAGCAAGGGAAAGGTTTGTCTATTACTGTTATTTTTGTCCTGTAACATATTAAAAAATATATTATATAGTTGTTTTATTAACAGTAAACAATAAATAGTTCTGTTTAAAAACATTTTAATTATTATTGTTTCGTGTTTCATGTATAAAAGGGTTAAAGTGATTTCTTAATTCTACAGATTTTTTTTTTATTATTTGAGCTCAGCTTTCCAAATGATGTGGTTAAAGGTGTCCTAGAATGCAATTAATCAACAATCTAAAACAGAGCTTTGAGCCTCCAATAAGCATAAGAACATTTTTTGGGGCTTTCATCTGTCCCAGGAGCCCTGATACAGGCCAGGAGGTGAGTACTTTATCACAGTGCTGTATTTTTGATATTTAGTTTGACAAAAAATGTCTCATTAAAAATTCAATTATGAGTTTTAGTGTATACAAAGCCTATTCTACTGAAAATAAAAGTTGATTTGTCACTTTAAACCATTGGTTTCCACTGTTCAGGGTCATCTGTTACTTTTATAGGACTATAAAAGTTTGGGCAAGATGGGACCAGCATGCAAATAAACCCTGGGATCAGCTACTAACCTCTTTCCTTTGTGAAAGACTCAACTCTAACTGAGACCAGGCCAGCACAACCTCACCCCACATAGACTCGTCTACTCAGACTCAAACAAAGAACACACATTTAAATCCATGCAGGACACAGATCTGCACATGCAGGCGCTTTAAACACACAGCCAGTGGTATTAAGGTCCAGACTTGGCCCGTTTGCGTCCGTGTGAGAGACGGTTCTGGTCGGTTTAGGGAGAATAACCTGCAAAGTTCAGCCAGAACGAAGATCAGACGGTGAAAGCTTACCGCTGTGGAGCCCGAGGAAGAGGCGAGGAAGACTTTGATCACCATGATGTTAAAGGATTTTGTGGAGTTTATGCAACAAGGTGGGTCTTAAAGGAGCGCTCTGCCTCTCCTATTATTAGATCGCACCCAGGACGGAGAAATAGCTCTGAGATCACACACGCGCGCGCGCCCGCGCGCTGCTGGAGGTATTTTTGTCTCCAGGCTCCATTGGTGAAGGGTTGGCCCCTCGGAGGGGGCGCAGCGCCACGCAACTGATTGGAAACTTCAGCTGTCCGTCGGTCCTGGGGAAAGAGAAGCGGCCTGCGGCTCCTTCCCCAACGGGACAGAAATAGAAGTCCGGAGGTCAATGTGTGTGGCTCAGATCTGACCTGCTGCTGCGCCCAGGAGCTGTTTAGTAATTCATTTGGCCCGATATCAGAAAAGGTGCAGCCTGTAGTTTGGGTCAAAAAAGGATTACTAGGCTCCGACTCCAATATGGTTACAGAGATTTGTTTTTGGTTTTTTTATCTGCAGAAAGGATCTTTGGTTTTGTCTTTAAAAAAACTTTCTGAAGTTATCCATCTTTTCTCAAGGTGGAAAAAAACACAAAATGCAGCAGTACTTTAGGCTAAAGAGATGGAGACAAATGTAGGACAGAAGCTTCCAGGTGGTCTTTTCCCTCTAGTGACTGATGATCCTCAAGATTCATCTGACAGGACTCCAGTGACGAGGGCTGAAGCTATCAGGATTTTAAAACAACACGATTGTTTGAAATCTACTTTGTTCTGACCAATGTTTTCCTTTCTTCAGGTAAGAAAGTCCAAAGAGACAAGCAGAAGACAAATCACTGACTACTGAAGTTGCCTCAGATTTGACCATCTGACCTGGAGGCCAGATGTGGACTCTCAGCAGTAGCTGGGTGAAGCCAGGGCTGAGAATAAGCTACTGTATCACCACATGGTGGCGCTGTAACACTTCCTAGACTCAGAGGACAGGATTTCACAGGTTAAGTCATCTCAGTCAGAGCTGCAGTGGTAATACACACTGATCTTTCTGCATGGACCAAAAACTATGCCAGTGTTTTCTCACAGCAGGATCGTCATTCTCACTTTAACCTAGGCTGTGGATCAGAAAGAAGAACCAGTCTTTACCCAGATCCACGAATCAGCTCCTCTGGAGACAGAAGACAGAAACCCCTTTGTGATCTGAGCTTCAGCTACTTTGTTAATTTCTACTCAAGATTTGTCGTCATCACACAGCTGACTGAAAAGATAAAGTTTCATTGTTTTAAAAATCTGCATCAGATGTTTTACAAAGGTGTCTTTACATAAATCTGTTGTTTTGATTTGATCCATATTTGTTAAGTTTTTCATGTATTTATTTATTTTCTAAAACAAACAAAAACTGATCTTTCATGAGCCATCTTTTATTAAAAAGAAACTAACATTAAAATACCACACAATCAAAAAATACAACAGAAACACAGAGTGACAATAATAAATTACTTCAGTGAGAAAGAGCAACTTGTCTTTTTCCGGCTGACAAATGGAGCTTTTATCATCTAAAACTTGAGCAGCGCTCTCTAGCTGATGGTGCTGAGTCCCAGTGTGACGACTTTATTACAAACCACCAGCCAGCAGGTGATCCCCACGCCGCCTGAAACACACAACGACTCCGTCACAAATAAAATGGCAGAAATACAGTTTATTTCAATCTAATCAGTTTTAGATAACATTTCTGGAGATTTTGTGGTTTAGATTTTTTTTAAGTCCACATGCTGAATGATAAAGTCACGCGTATGTTAACTCTGTCAAGTTGATGCTGGCTGAGCTGTCTCACACGGTCCTCGTAGTGCGACGCCTTTGCATCTATGGAGAACTTTCATTTGTACAAAAAAATGCTGCTTCAAAAATCTAACCTGTAAACTATACAGACTTTCTCTGCAAACTACTTCCTGGGTGGCGTAGCAAGAAATAAATGCCATCATAAACAGTTCAGTGTCTGAAAATGTTTTCATAATATAGCAAATAGATTTGATTGTTTACCTGCTACTCCTGTAGGGAAAGCCACAAGTCGCTCCACTGGGGCGATCCATTTAGGGGGAACCACAGTCACTGGATCAGAGTAATACTTCCATATCAATGAGATCATCAAAGCAGCCTGACAAACAACAGACATTAATCAAAATGGATGCTGCCATTGTGATATTTTACATTTAACTTTTAAAAAAAAGTGCTTTCTAAAAGTTCAGATTAGTACCGTCATGCAGTGAAATATGGATGTTTATTTATAATCTCCACCCACCTGCAGGATGTAAAAGACAATGTTCACAACCCATTTCATTTTGGCCTGTTGAGCTGTTCTTGACTGCACTGCAGAAAACAAGAAGAGAGGCCACCTACTGCACTTTTTAAAATGTGATTTTCAATCGAAGTCATACAATAATGAGTTTTGATCAGTCTGGGTCTTGAGATAGAAACAGTACAACTAAAGCACGAGAACTTAGAACTTTAATGGGTTCATGTAAACGCTCCTGAATCAAACATTGGTGACTGAGACGAGATGTGAGCAGCTGTTCCCAGCAATCTCTTTGTAGCGATCAAACCTCCAGCCACTTCCTGCAGTGGCTGGCTTTAAAGTGTTCATGATTCTTCTGCAGTAGTAAACACAGCTGTGAATGACGCACCATGAGACAGTTAGATCTAGTGTGATAATTTGTTCCCCGAATGCTCAAGCATCTCACCATGTGTTTTCAGCTTGTCTGTCATTTTGTTGATTTTGCGCTCCAATCTGGCGTATCTTGCAAACTCATCCATCATGCTGATGGAGGACTGCTCCTTCTTCATCTGCTGGATTTCTGCCCTCATCTCGCTCTCCTGCTCAGCATCTTTCTGCACCATCTTAGTGAGCTGGGAGTGGAAAAAGAAGGCAGATTGTACTTAGGTACAGAAGACTCACAAATGAGGCTGAATTACCAATTATTGCAAGACTTTTAAAAGGGTAGATTGAATGTCATTGTTTTGAGAATATTACAATAGTCACCTGTAAAACCTTCCATATTTGTACTGCAGGTCAAATGACTCAAGAGACAGACAATAGCAAGTCTGAATGTCTCAAACAAGAACATATGCTTATGAAATTAAACAAAAAAACTGTATTTACCTCTTTTATTGAATGCTAGCTATAAATTGAGCCTAAGCATAGCCTAGCATCATTGTAGCAAGTTAGCATTAGCATTCACGCTACACTGCACGTTTAAACTAAAAGTGCTGAAATGACTTCTTAACTTTAAGCATTACTGAGTGTTTTCCTCGCGTTTATTTTTAACTGGGTGGAGTGAGCCTGAAATAACAACCCTGGTCGTGGTAGTTTTACTCAAGCTAAGCTAACACCATTAGCTTTCCAAGAAGGCTAATCTAGTAGCTACAAGCACAAAAACGTAAACAACATGCTAAAGCCTTTAGCGGCTACTTAGATTAGTGTACAAACTTCTACTTACAAAAGAGGATATCGAAGGTAGGAGTGTTTTCATGAGATTGCAAAGAAACACGGAGCCCAGAACCAGGAACCACGCCATGTTTACCAGCCTCCTCCTCAGCGTTCCAGCTGTGGAGCAACAGGGGAAGCTAATGAGGAGGACAGTCAGGTTAGGATAACCAGCATCTGGAGACTCTCTTTCAAGAAGATACCCACAAACACAACAGTTTGGAGTAGAGTTTTCTTCTGGGAATGCTCCTTATGATCCGAGTAAGCTTTAGATTTGATAGATTCTCATTCTTCCAGAATAATACAATAATATAAAAATAAACAATCATAAAAATAAAATATTTTCTAAAAAAAAGGCAACTAGATTTGTTTTATATTTTTCCTGGTATTCTTTATTATTCTTAGGATAATTGTAAGACATGGAAAGATTTTAAATGATAAACTGCCATTAGTCCTTTTGACCTTAAGGCAGGCCATTGTAGCACATAATCAAACCACAATATTTCTCTAATTACTATTTGTGTGTTATTTGTACTATTTATGTCAATAAGTTATTTTCTTAATTAAAATGACAGTGCAAAAGAAAATAATTCTGATTAGTAAACATTTATAGTTGAAGTCTTCACAGCTTTGATTCTATTGGTCAACACAGGATGAAATCTAATGCTATATGTGGTGCAAACAAAACAGATAAGTTGTTTATTAAGAGGAGCATTTGATCAACTAGACATAAAAACGTATATGTTGATATTGATACATATTTGTGTGTCTGTGTGTTAAGTTATAATTTATTTAATCTCCATCCATCCATTATCCTAACAACTGCTTCATCCCCACTGGGGGTCACCAGGGGCTGTTGTCTATCTAGACATCATTAGGCAAAAGGCAGTAAATAGACTTTCTTAGTAAACTGAAGAAATATTCAGGGAAAACTTGTGACAGTTCAAATTTATAGCCTAAAGGAATGAATGTCTTCCCAAATCCGCAGCTGTAAAGCTAGATATGTAGCTTCTTGACATTACGTGTGGTTCACATCTATTGACTGGATTGTTTGCACCTCAAACAACATGGCTTTGATGTGGTTGGAATGCACAGAACAGGAAAAATAAACAGCAAAGAATACCCTTTATGCTGTGGTTTTGCTGTAGTTATATAAATACAAATAATTATTTCCAAGTTATTTTGATCAAATCTGCAAAAGCCACAGCAGAGGGACCAAAAGAGTCACATGTGACCCCTGACCTGCAGGTTGCCCCTGCTCTGTTATGTGAAAAAATGACTTTCCACAATCCGGCCAAATTCCTAATCAACACACCCTTTGAGCACGAACATCCCATAGTTAAACATTGAGATTTGACTGATTGGCATCTCGTCCTGCCCACACAGGTAAGATGTTATGTTTCAAAATGATGCTGCCTTGACCTCAAAGCCAATCACAGGAAGCTATGGGTGGAGCTTCACTCTTCCTGGTGGGTTGGTAGGATAAAGGGATAAATTATACCAAAAAGAGGTGTCCAATCCGGTTTGAGCTGGTTCTGGTACTGGCTGGACCTAAAGTCATGTTACATACACACACTCCTCTGTAACAGGCTGAGGTGTGCGGCTCGGCTGGCCCTATTCTTCTACAGATTTGCTAAAATTATCAGCAGTTTTCCCTAGTAGCTCCACCGCATAAACTAGACCACAATGGGAAGGAAAAAGGTAAGTTACAACGTGTGTATTGTGTGGATAAGTGTGTGTAACATTAAGAAGCTGTAACGTGCAGGTACAGTCATTTTTATGTTGTTATTACCTGTATTTGTCGCTGTTTAATAGTAAGGAACGTGTTTTAATGCGGACGTGCGCGTGTGGAGTCCATGGTGCGTTCAGGGTCGACGTGTTGATGCAGGGAAGTGAAGTGGCGCCTTTTTTACTCAGCGCAGGGCAGCATTCCAACATGTCGGTTTCACTTCACCTTCCTTGTTTTTACACCGTCTACGTGTTAAGGTTCAGTAATGATCCTAAATGCGTGCTGTGACATTAAACTAAAGGGGTGTAACCATCATTAGGAACGGGTTTTTACCTCACAGGAATTTCGCCCGTGAACGCCGCAGGTGATTGAAGCTCTTCCTAAATGATTCTGTGTAGAATTAGAACGCGTTTGATGTTTTTAAACACCGCGTTGTTGAGCTTTTTAAACATTTTAGATGGCGCACGTCACGCATGAGGTGTACTTGGTTTTTCTTGTTGATCTTCGCGTTTGGAGAAAACAGCGACACATCTGGTTGTTTTGAACATGGACTGTAATCGTGTCTGCAGCGTCTTCAGGTTTAAAGTTTATTGGCAAAATGTAACTTTCACCATCGAATTGACGTTGTGCGTGCTTTAGTTTATGGGTTGGTTGTAGTTTTATTTAAAAATAAAAAAATCCCAGGTGTTTTGATGTGCTTGCATCAATCTCCAGGGTCTGGATTAAACCTTATAGGTCATCAGAAACGCCCCATAACCAGGAGTCCTACAGATTACATAATATTTTAGTGACTGAATGGGAGGGGAAGTCACCCATCCCCCTCTTTGCATCACACACCCACTTTAGCTCACTCATGAGTGGTTGTTGTTCAAGGCTTGTTAAATTTTTTTCCTCCTGACTTTTACAGGCTACCTCTGATGCAGATGCAAGTACAGAGGTTAGTAAATCAGAAAATGTCTAAACATATATTGATACGGAAGAGATTTTTACATATTTTAGTGCAACCCGGTTGCAATTCTGCACTGATGTTTTAACGCATGCTTCATTCAAATGTTCATAAGCTTGAATGCTTCATTGACTTTGATGTTCATCCTCACCTAGAGGAGAAAGGTGTGCAACTTTGCAGACTTCCAACACAGATTTATATTTTTAAATGATGTAGAGATTTAAAAAAGGTTCAAGGAAGTGACTTGAGTTTCAATCTTTGTTTCATTTTCCTAATTTGCAAAACAAATACTATTTTCATAACTGCTCGACAGAACCTTTTAATGGTTATTTAACTAGAAGCGGCACATTGTTTAACTCCAAATTCTTTGTTTTTCCTTCAGCCAAGACGAAAGTCCCAACGGTTGTCAGCGGTAAGATCCACAGACCTGGATTACTCTAAATGTGTTTAATTAGGTATTGTGAAGCATCTGTGTTATTTTGTTTGTATTTTCTGTTCTACAGAAAGAGACGCAACCGAAACCAGAGCCAGAAAAGAAAAAGGTAAAAAGTTCCATCTTGTTGGTGCAGCAGGCTACAGTCAGTGTGGTTACATGCACAGTATGAACATCTGAGTCGATCCAGGTCCATGTTATGATAATAAGCTGGGAGTCTTTTTTTTCTCGTTTACATGCAAATTAGAAAACCAATCTCTCAAAAAGTTCCTTCCACTCTGGTACAGTAGGTGGCGACATGCACCCTTTCATGTCTGCATTTTTCCGGTTAGCTTGTAGCAACACAAATAGTAAACATGCTGGTGGGAGTGAAGCAGACAGAATTGAAACAGGATATGCACAATGGCCGATGGAATGGACAACAACAACGCTGCAGCAGAGCTTATTTGGGACGTGCTGTACTGTTTGATGGTGTTACACGTGTTACTTTGTGGCGATGATATTATCAGAAGACTGCTACTGCGGTCTCATCACTTCTGGAACGTGAGCGTCTAATTAGTTCAATTCAGCTGACCCGTTTATATGCAGAATTAATTCAGATAACTATCGCATTATCTGGGTGCATCAGCCCAATTAGAGCCAGTTCACTTTCAGCCAGACTAATGCGTTTACATGCATTTAAAAAAAAAACCAACGTGAATCTTTTTAGGGCAATACTTCGGTTTTCTGATGCGCATGTAAACGCACTGATTGCGCACTAATCCTAACCCAGATAATGTGGTAGTTATCTGAATTCACTCTGCATGTAACAACGGGTTAGCTGAACTAAACCGATTGAACGCTCACGTTCCGCAAGTGACGCGACTGCAGTAGCGCTCGTCTGATAATATCGCCGCCACACCGTAGCACGCGTAACACCATCAATCAGTACAGTGCGTACCAAATAAGCTGTGCTGCAGTGTTGTTCATTCCTTCATCCATTGTGTATATCCTGTTTCAATTCCGTCTGCTTCATTCCCGCCAGTGTTTGTTTACTATTTGTGTTGCTACAGGCTAACCGGAACAATGCCCGACATGAAAGGACGTGTGTCGCCACCTACTGTACTGGAGTGGAACAAACTTCATTTGAGACTTCGGTTTCCTAATGCGCATGTAAACGAGGATAAAGACTCCCAGCTTACCGCAGCAATTTCCTAATGTTGTGATTTCTCACACATATGGCAATAAAAGCCTTCTGATTCTTATTATCATAAGATCGTCCTGGATCGACTTAGATATTGATACTGCACATGTAACTGCATTGACTGACTGTGGTTTGATTGTCCGTTTCATGTTGTGGTTTGATGTTCATGGTAGGCACCTCCAAAGACCAAGAAGGTGAAGGAGGCAAAGACCAAAGCAGAGGAGAAGAAGGAAGAACCACAGGCAGAGAACGAAGCTCCTGCAGAAAACGGAGAAGCTAAAGATGAGGAGGTACGATAAGTTTGGCTCTTCTCGGGTCAGCGCTGCTTTTTGGTGGAGAAAACAAACAAATGATGTTTCCTTCGTCCTCCCACAGGCTGCAGGAGCGGATGAAGCTGATGACAAGGAGGACAAAGTTGAGGAGGAGGCGAAAGCAGCAGAATAGCTGGATTACCTCTTTTTGTTGTAAAATGCAGAGAATATTTTAGCTACTATTTTCTAAAGACAGCGTTGATTTTAGGGGTGCGATTGCTTTTTAATTTTTTTACGAAAATATCAATTAAAATGTCAGAGCTTTTGTAAAGGGAGAGTTTCCATAACTGTGTTTTTGTTCTTTTGACACCATGTCTTTGAGGGGTTTGTCGTCACCTGGACTGTTTGGGATTCGCTTTTACTTTCATCGCTTTCAGAAGACGTGGATGTGTTGATGTTTTTTGAGAACAATCAGTTTCTACGTTTTCAGCCGTTCTTTAAACAAAATGCTTTATAGAGTTAGTGATCTTTTTATCTCGGATTTCTGTGTGGTGTGAGAGTCCCTCTACCAATGTACAGGTTCCTTCTTTCAAAAATGTTTTTGTTATGGATGGTATAAAATGCCAATTAAAGCGGGGGATTTCTTTCTAGTGTTCTCGTGTGTTTACTGTTTTCTTTGATTTATATACTATTCGGTTAATATGGAGGTCTGTTAAAATAGACAAATGAGGAAATGAAACCGTAAATAAAGAAAAATGAAAATATATATTTGGAAATACAAATATATTGTAATTATTTTTTTCCATAATTATTGTCTATTTTGATGGAAAGAGCCAGATTTTAACAGTAAAATATTGATCTGTCAGCTTCTCTTAATTAGTTTTATGTGCAAACATTTGATTAGTTCATAGAGTAGAGGGGTGATTTTTCCTTCTCTGAGTTTAATTCATTTAGGAGATAAGGCCTAGCTTCATGAATGCAAATGTTTAAAACTTCAAACACTTAAAGTAAATTTTAAATTAATAGTATTTTAAAATGGTAATATTGTGTTTTTACTGGGTGGTATTCATGAATTACAGCCTCTCCTGTATGTTAGGTACAAAATCAGGCTGCATGGTGGTGCTGTTTCCTCATAGCAAGAGGGTTGCCGGTTCTAAACCTAGCTGCAGCCTTCCTGCATTGCATTATCACATTCTACCCATGCATGAGTGGGTCTTCTTTAGGTGCTCCTGTTTCCTCCCTCAGACCTAAAATGCCATGTTGTCCCTATAGGTGTGTTTTCTTTGTCTCCAGTGTCCCTGTTGTGGACTGGCAACCTGTCCAGGGCGTCCTTTGTCCCAGAGAGTGCAGGAGATGAGCACCAGCTCCCTGCAACCCTGATGAGGATAAAGCAGTTCAGAAAAGGAATGAGGGCAGAATTATGTATGCATTCAGTAAGGACCATAAATACTTGCACAAAGTGTTTATGTTCCAAAATTCTGTACATTCCCATAATAAATTTTAATATGCAGTTGAAGTGCAGACATACAACTTAGTGGTTAGAACATAAATATGAGAGGAACTAAAGCAATCTTTGCTACACAATTCCCCTTTCTCATGGGCTCAAAAGTAGGACAAACTCATAGAACTGCAGATAAAATGTTATATTCTAATACTTAGTTGAAACCCCTTTGCAGGCAATGACTGCCTGTAGTCTTGACTCAGACATGGCCCGTTTCTGGGATTCCCTCTTTAATTGGCCAGGAGTTTGAAGGTTTTTCTGTCTTTACAGAATGAAATTCCTGCTTGATGGGGTTTAGATCAGGTGACTGATTATTCCACTTTTTGGCTTTAATAGCTGTGCAGTCGTTTTGGATCGTCCACCCAATCAGTTTGACATCAGATCAACAAGAAAACACTGAAGACCCACTGGCAGCTGTGCAGACTCAAGCCATCACACTGCCTCCACCATATTTTACAGATGTTCCTGTCCTCCACAATTTTATATTTCTGTAATTCTGATACAGGTTGATCTTGGACTCATCTGTCTAAAGAACACTGTTCCAGGACTGTTGTGGCTTTTAAAGATTTTTTTCAAAGTCCAATCCAGTCTAGTTTACTTGTAATGATTTATTAGTGGCTGGCCAGTGGCCTCTTCCTTTGTCAGGATACCCAACTCCTGATGTGGCAATTTCTCAAATAATTTCCCCTGTTTTAGTAGTCCAAGACTGACTTCTTTCATCTCCATATAGTTCCTTTGATTATACAGATGAAACTTGAAAAATTTGAATATGGTGCAAAAGTTTGTTTATATTCAACTCAGACCGAGAGACCATCTAGGGCAGCAGTAGCTCAGGAGGTAGAGCGGGTTGTCTAGTAATCGGAAGGTTGCAGGATCGATCCCGGCTCCGGCCAGAGAATGCTGCTGTGTGTCCTTGGGCAAGACACCTAACCCACCTTGCCTGCTGGTGGTGGTCGGAGGGACTGGTGGCGCCAGTGCTCGGCAGCCTCGCCTCCGTCAGTGCGCCCCAGGGCAGCTGTGGCTACATCGTAGCTCATCCCCACCAGCGTGTGAATGTGTGTGTGAATGGGTGAATGACTGATTGTGTTGTGAAGCGCCTTGGGGGGTTGTAGAACCCTAAGAAGGCGCTATACAAATACAGGCCATTTACCATTACCATTTACCATTTACCATCTAAAGGCTCAGAAACCCTTTGCATGTGTTTTGGATTCATTAGCTGATTAGAGTGACACTTTGAGCGTAAAATATTGAACCTTTTCACAATATTCTAATTGTCTGAGATTTTAAATTTGGGGTTTTACTGTAAGCCATAATCATCACAACAAATAAAGTGTTGACATGTCTGTACATGTAATGAGTTTATCTCATATATTAGTTTCACCTTTTTAAGCTGAATTACTGAAATGAATGAACAGTTGCATGATATTGTAATTTTTCGAGTTTCACCTGTAGGATTGACTTCAGGACTGAGGAAAACAGGATATCTGAAGTATGAATACATCTTAAAATCATTTTGTCCTATCAGAACAATAAAAACTTAAATATCTGGTAGAAAGCCCTTCTGACTAGGAAGATTTATATTTGGAATACCTGGTTTATATCTTAAAAAGCCATTAAATATTTAAACGGCCAAAACATACATGTAAAAGATTTAAACACTGTCTGCTTTTTTAATACTTTAGAGACAGCAAGCTGTCATTTTGCTGGAATGCACACATTAGTTTAAATATATTTCGTTTCTAGTGATTGCCTTTTGGATATGAGATCTCTTAAACTCGTAAACTAAAACATCAATGTTTTTGTTTACGCCCAAATTAATGATGTTAGATTATATGTTACAATGGCTTTCCATAAAGGAACGTAAAATTACATTATTTTGCACTTTTTTGTAATTGGTTCTTATCAAAATCCGTCCATACGAGCTAACTAAATCTAAAGTTTATTTTATTTTATTTTATACCGGAATGATAAAATGATGCTAGGCTAGCGGCTAACGGCTAACGGCTACTCTATTGTTGAGCACGAGCAGCTCCTCCCTGCCCCCCTTTTCCTGTGTTACTCCGCTGTGGCGGAAGTAAGTCGTATCGCCGAGGCCTCATCCTTCCAATGGCGACTGCAAACAGGCTGAACAGAAAGCGGGAGCAACCGTGGAGGGGGTCAGCGCTGTGTATCCGAAATTAAATAAATATATCACCTTTTCCATAGCCATAAAGTTAGCCTAAGATTTGTTTAACCTCTCCTAAAAATCAAGGCCGATTCCATGGCCAAAAATCGGAACATTTCGCTCCTTGAGTCGGGTAAGCCGCAGAAGTAAACCCAATTTTGATTTCCATTAGTATCAGTTGTGCAAATTGATTTCACAAACGCTTTATATGATTATTGATGTGCGCACTGTTACATTTCAGAGCTCTATTACTTGATTTCTCGTTTTCTAACAACGGGTCCATGTCGGAGAGCGGCTGAGGTGAGCTGGCGAGCTTTGACTGGCACAGTTTTCAACATAGTTGACAATTGTAATTAATAGCGACTTTCTAATGAGAAATGCCTTTTAAACCCTCTCCAGGTCCTCGCAAGCGAACTAGAGGAATATCAGGTGTGTATTTTCGCTGTCTCTGCTTGCTAGTTAGATGCTAACTAGCAGCTATCCTTCGGTCTTGACGGAGTCTGGACATAAAACTTGTCCCACACGGTGACTTTTTAATACCCACTTTACGTCTCACTTATTTGACACTAGCCGGTTTTAGGCTAAACGTGTACCTGCTTGCTTTTTCTGGGGTGACTTCGCTTTACCAAAACTCTATTTTTGGCAGCTTTTACCTGGAAGATTGGACTGGCTGGGAAACGAGCATCCTAGAACATACGAAGATGTGGTGAGATTTAACTTTATTTTTGTTAGGTTCATTGTCCACGGTTGTTATTGTCTCCTGCCCGCGGGGGCTGTGAGTGCATGCTAGCGGATTGTTTACGGTCTTTGTTCTGTTTTCTTCTTGGCTGATGTCTATGATCTTTAAAAGGAATCACTGATAAACGACTAATCCTGCTCCTGATGGACCATCTGTTCAGAGGAAAGTTGTGAATGGTGCCTTAATAACAGTATTTAGACTGGAGTTTAATGTTATTTTGTTCCGGCTGTTGTACTGCAGTTAGTTCTTTTCTTGAGACAGCTGCACGGACCAATCACAGGCCGAGCCGCTCTGTCTCTGCGTTAGTTTGCATGTGACCTGCGCTCTGATTGGTCCATTAAAAATACTTATTTGCATAGAATACCACGCCTTACGGAGTAAGGGTTGAAAAATACACGGAGAACTACTTTGTCGGCTGTGAAGGTTCAAAGTGTTTATTTATCCTAATCTATAAATAGTCTGATATAGTGTGATAATCTAAATTATTTTATATCGCACCAAATGAGATGTATTTAGAAACTATCTAAAATAATTTGATAAGAATGTGTATGTATAATAATGTACACTTCAGTAAGACAATGCAAACAAATAATTTGAAGTAAAAATACGATCATTAATCATTTCTCCTTTTCCCTTTCATTTATTCATCACTGTATGATTAATTTAATTTTGCATCAGTTATTGAACAAATCCATTCAGCCGTGGGTTTATACTGTATCATAACCTCACTGGTTTTGTTTGCCATGACAGGTCACAGCCAACAGACATATTGCACCTGACCATTTGCTACAGATATGTAAACAGATTGGACCCCTCATTGACAGAGAGGTGCCATCCTGCGTCCCAGGTGTCCACTCCCTTCTGGGATCTGGAAAGCAGTCGATGCTCAGGACTGCTAAAGGTACCGTTGCCTTGTAATTTCATGAGCAGCTGTTAAGAACCACCTAAACAGCTGGTTGGCCGCTAAAAAAAAATCTGGTACGGTTGCATCATCATCATGAGAACTTCTTGTTTTGATCTCTTGTCAGACTGCGACGGTGTGCGGTTTAAAGCTTCATCATATGCAGCCCTTCACCGGGGCAGACCACCAGAGAGGCCTTTGAACAGCAAACAACCTCCACACCTCGGTAGGCCTCGTGTTGTTCTTTATTGTGTGGTTAGAAATGAAATGAACCACTGGATGCTGTTGCATTGTCCCCCAATCACAACGAATCAGTTTTACTTTTATTGCGTTAAAATGATTTATTATATGAATATGGTGCTGATTTTGTGGGATTTTCTGTTACTTTGTGTTTTTGTTTTTAGCAGATAACTGAACTGCCATTTGTAAGCTGAGTTGCTTGGTGGTAAAACGTAAACTATCCTGGCTGCAGTGATTCTTGTTAAACCTGTTTTCATCAGTGTTTTCTATTTGAGCCATGTCCTCCAGGATAGTCTCGCGCACACACACGGGTTTAAGATTCTCAGGGTTTTCCATGTGAATAAAGAGATCCGTTAAACAGGTCCGAAGACATAAATCTGTGTGTTTGCAGACACGTTGCTGCAAAGTTTGATAGGATGTATCACTGGATTGTTTGGTGATGATTGTCATTGCACGTGTTCCTGGTGTGTTCAGACATTCTCTAATACTGTTCATGAATTTTGAGTATAATCGATCAGCAAAAGGAACCAAGTGTTGGTTCTTTAGTGTGCTGTTAACTCTGAACTAAAAAAAGATCAAGTTGATGCAGATGCAAGAGCATCCATAAGAACACTCCCAGAGCAGCTCTGAATCAGAAGTGGGGGTTTAATTTGACTAAAAGCAGATTTATAAAACAAAAAATGTAACCAACATAATGAGCACATGATGAGGAAAAACACGCCAAGAGCAAACTAAAATAAAAGTATCTTCATACCTCTGTCTCATCCTGTCATGATGCTCCTTCACACTCCTTAATTATATCTCAAGTTGTAATTCGTGTCTCTATTTTTGAATGAATTCTGTTTCTTCTACTCAACAGTAGAGGTACATCGAGGGAGAGAGCTGACAGGAGTGCAGCACTTTAGCTCCATCAGTCCTGTCAGCAACTATGAGCGCATGCGTCTGCACAGGAGGATCCTGGGACATCTGTCTGCTGTCTACTGTATCGCATTTGATCGCACTGGACTCAGGATCTTCACAGTAAGATGGAGCCTGCCTGCCCTGCATACACCAACTAAAATATGACTAAATGTATTCTTAATAATCAGAATACCCAGCTGAGTGTCGGCTTAAATGTCCACGAACCAAATTTAAGTACCTCCTGTCCCCGAACGCTCTTGTAATGCACGCTAAAGTGAGCACCACTTTCTTTGTTTTAAAGGGCTCAGATGATTGTCTTGTGAAGATTTGGTCTTCATTTGATGGAAGGCTTCATTCAACATTGAGAGGACACTCTGCAGAGATCACAGACTTGGCTGTCAACTATGAGAACACACTAATAGCTGCAGGAAGCTGTGACAAAACCATCCGTGTGTGGTGCCTTCGTACCTGTGCCCCCGTGGCTGTGCTGCAGGGACACAGTGGATCCATTACCTCCCTACAGGTAGAGCCACAGCTTTATTAAAGGGAATAGAAGCAGAATCATTTAGAAAATCTATTGCTTTTTTTAAAAAACTTTTTATTTACCTGCTTTGGGGGCTGCAAATACACACACACACAAATATATATATATATTTCCCATTACTCATAGTTGCATAAGAAGTGACAGAATGTCTCTGTTTTTTCAGTCACACTCGTGTTTCTGTCAGCTGTGTTTAGCTGCTTGTTCTCTCTGCGACTCGTTGAGCCGTCTGCCATAGAGCTGATTGAGCGAGGGTCTGTCTAGTGTCTGAAAATCAAGACAGAGACTCCAGAATTTAGTGCAGATGAACCCAGTGACTCTTCCTTATTGGGTTAAACTTTAGCCATGCTCTGATATTATGTGTGTCGAGGCTCCGCTGCAGTAACACATAATCAGACAGTTTTATTATCGTGGGCTGTTTGATTTTAGGTCAGTACTGGAGCGTAGACAAGGTGGTAAGACTAGTCCCATGCTAAAATAATAATAAAAAAGGCTGAGATGTTTTGGGCAGCACGTTTGTCCTAGTGGCGGTCGGCTAGTCAGGTCTTCCACGTGGAAGTTTTTACTTCCAGATTAATAATTTTCAGCACAATTAGAAGTTTACAAACCAGTTTTCTGTTATTATTAATATGACATTAGGTTGGTGTAAAACCAGCCTAAACATGAGGCGTTACTGAGGTTTTTGTTCCTTCGTGTGACACTAATCCTAATTCTGAGGTCTTAAACTAGCTCTAAAGAAAGTTTTGGCTTTAAAAAAATGCATAAATAAGGTACATATAATTCACCCACCCCCACCTGTGAAGACATTGTTTTTGTCTTTTGTGGCTCGATATCAAGTTTGTTTCTGACCCAAACTGAGGGGGGTGCTCATTTTAAACCTGCTGTGTTGAACACATTTCTTAATATCCACCAAATAAACCCCGTTTCTAATCTGAAAATGTCTCTTTTTTTTTTTAGTTTTCACCATTTGCCAAGGGCTCCAAGCGTTACATGCTGTCCACTGGAACTGATGCTACCGTCTGTTTCTGGCAGTGGGACGCCAACAACATCAACTTTAGGTGAGCAGTGCTTTTTTTAATAACACCATTTATTTTATATGGTGACATTCACGAAGCGTGCTGCAATTATTTATTCAAATTCTGTCTATAAAGGTTGTTTACAAGTAATGCTGAGGGTTTGAATGTCATTTTTAAAAGCTCTAAAAAGGAAGCAAAAGGTAAAAAAGCTGTTGTGATTTTCAGAGCCTCATATTATTTAAACCGTTTTATTATTTCCAAGCTGTTGGTTATTTAAATGAGTTTGTGATTTTCCTAATAGAAGTTAGAAATTATATTTTTGCCTTTTTAAAAACTTGTATTTAAAAATGAATAAATGATTGAAAGACGGGGGACTTCAAGTGACAGGAGGAGGTTTATGTTATGCAAATATGTGGAAGTGGCCTCGTTCATGTATTTTTTTTTTCTTCATGCAGACAGGGATCCTTTTCCTTTAACTTTAGTCAGTAAAACTTAATTTTTTCTTATCGCATGAAAATAACAAATCTAACATTTTCTCCATTCTTCAAGTGATCGGCCACACAAATTCACGGAGCGGCCAAGGCCGGGGGTTCAGACTGTGTGCTCCTCGTTCAGTCCTGGTAATTAACGTTTTTGTTGTTTCCTACCTCGTTTCATTTCTTAAAGGTGTAGTTCACTGAAAAACATTTTTAATGATTATTTCTGATTATAATGGGTCACTCTGAGTTTTTCATGCATGCTGAACATGAAAATGGTCTCCTCCACCTATCTCCTGCATTAGCTTCTGATAGAAAATAGACTGTGAAACTCTAGGATTTGAAAAGCCTGACAGATCTACGTCACACTGTCACTGAACATTCGTGGACTCACCCATCTTAACTCACAACGAGGAAGGCTGTTGTTGGTTTAGCGTCCAGGAAACAGCAGACAACGTCCCGACGTGTAGAAGCTAACCGTTAGCATTAGCAACACCACCACACATGAAAACTTCTTCAGGCTTGTGTTATTTGTGGAGATAAAACATCCATGTTACAAGTCAGTGGTAGAATTGCATTGCTGTTATCCAATCCGAGGCAAGATGTCCAAATATCAGGAAATAAGACTTTAAATCCTGACGTGTTGTGCCCCTCTCTGCTGCAGAAGATTTGGTCATGCTGATCCAAGCGTTTCTGGGCTTCCCCACCCCCCCCATTACGGCTTACAAGGCATTCATTCCTACCAGAGATCACTGCAAATGTATTGATTAAACGAGTGAACCACACCTCTAAGCAGTTTTCCAATCTTTGCTTTTTGTTTAGTTTGAAGACATAAAAACTAATTTTTAAAAATGATTTAATTTCAGGTGGGATGTTCTTAGCAACAGGAAGCACTGACGATGTTATCAGGATATATTACCTGGGAAACGGGAGTCCAGAAAAGATTTCTGAGCTCCACGAGCACACGGTAGGGCAGCATTGTTTTTTAATAAAGGTTTAGTTTATAAACCGACAAAACCCTGACACATTAACTCGTTACTGCTGTTTTTGATTTGTCTTTCTAGGATAAAGTTGACAGCATACAGTTTTGCCACTCAGGTGAAAGGTGAATATATAATTTTCTATATCTAATCCTGGACTGTGTGTGTGTGTGTGTGTGTGTGTGTGTGTGTGTGTGCGTGCGTGCGTGCGTGCGTGATGTGAGTCAGTACTATATTGAAAGTTGTGCTGCTGTCTGGTTGCAGGTTTGTAAGTGGAAGTCGGGATGGAACGGCACGGATCTGGAAGCTCCATCAGCGTCAGAGGTGGAGGTGCATCCTGCTCAACATGTCTGCCACTCTCCCTGGGTACGGACTTGTCCTCGAGGAATCGGTTCATCCAAACATCTCTTCTGTTTACTGTCATCTATTAGTCAAACAGTCACTTCTAAGTTAGGAAATTTGGCATCACTTAGATATGAGCTCACTAAACCTTTTAGTGCACTTCAGCTTGTCCTCCCTAGTCTTCAAATCTGTCTCTGTTTAGATGTAAACAACCAGTTTGTTTGTTTTCTCTTATGTGGAATGTAAACATACATTAACCTTGATGCTAACCGGTTAGCTAAAGCAAGGCGGTCGTTGCTAGAGAGCTAGAAAACAAAACTTGGTGCAGCACAATTTTTATTATTAGAGAAACCTTTTCATTCTCCTTATGCTTCAACACATTGATCATTTATTTCATGGTTGCATAACTTTTTTCATGTGCACAGTTGAAAATATTAGTAAACACATCGTACTTGTAGCCTTTTGGAATTCCACAAAAAATATTTTCTACGTTTGTCGTCTTTTTTAGAAAAACCAACAAAAGAATGTTGTTGGCAATCTTTTCCAGATCTGATGCAACTGAAATAGCAACTATTATTAGTTTTTATCTTTGAACATTCTGCAAGATAAACTGAGTTTCTGTTGCAGCATGAAAGAAACTCATGTTTTAACTCTTGGAAAAATGAGAGTACTTTATAAAGGCTAGCTCTAGCATGCACATGAAAACAATCTTTAAAAAAACATTTGTTACTTTAAAATATCAGCAAACACTAGCTGTATTCATTTAGTGCATCAAACCAACTTTGCTAGTTTTTTGTTTAAATGTTTCCTTTTATATTTCAGGGCTGAACTGGTGAGTGAAGAGGAAAGCTACTTCAAACCCAAGGTTACCATGGTAGCGTGGGATCGCCATGACAATACAGTCGTCACGGCTGTTAACAACCATCTCCTTAAAGTGTGGAACTCCTACACAGGGCAGCTGCTACATATCCTCAAAGTAATTGTTCACGATGTATTTGTTTATTTTCCCCCGTGCCTGGGTTTATAAAGGAATCTTCACACATTTCTACGGCGTTTTCAGGGCCACGAGGCTGAGGTGTTTGTCCTCGAACCACACCCCTTTGATGCGAGGATCATCCTGTCTGCTGGACACGACGGGAACGTCTTCATCTGGAATCTGCAGCGAGGCACAAACACGCAGCATTACTTCAACATGGTACACCAACATTCTAGATTCTAGAATATGGCCACGATCTGAAAGACTCACTAAAACTGACCCACTGTGTGCTTTGCTACAGATGGAATAACAAAATACACAAAACCTGAGTTATAAAACCCTTTCCTAAAGAAACCAGGCTCGCATAGAAACCCAAAGGTTAGAAGGTCTTTAAGCTAGTGTTTTCTTGTGAATGTTTTTTTCTTGTTGTTGCATCCAGATTGAAGGTCAGGGTCATGGAGCTGTGTTCGACTGCAAATTCACTCCCGATGGTCAGCGCTTTGCCTGCACAGATTCGCACGGCCATCTGCTCATCTTTGGCTTTGGCAGCTCCAAGCCCTACGAAAAGGCAGGAACATTAGTTTCATTTTTCCACACTGAGACGATGTGTGAATTCTCTTGGTGTTTTGCACTTTTAAAGCTAATTTTTGTGTGTAAAGATGGCAAAACTAATAGTATAAAACCGATCAACCAAGTTAAACTGTTGCTCATCTTGGTATCTGCAGCTTCCAGACCAGGTCTTCTTCCACACGGACTACAGGCCGCTCATTCGGGATGCTAATGGTTTTGTGCTGGATGAGCAGACACAGCAGGCACCTCATCTGATGCCCCCGCCGTTCCTGGTGGACGTAGACGGAAACCCTCATCCGCCGAGGTTGTTAAAACATTCAATATTTCTCTAGTTGAGCTCTGGATCAAGCATAAAATCATCAAATAAAATAGATAAATTCTTATTTTAATCTTTGTTCTTATAAAGTGATATTGTCTTTAGAAATCCAGCTTTAATAAATGGACAGTAATCTATGTTGGTGATCCCCATTTAACCGTGATATTGTTGGTCCTAATGTTATGGCTTATATTTCAGACACCAACGTCTCGTTCCTGGGAGGGAGAACATTGCTGCTGAACACCTGGTTCCACAGCTGGGATACGTAGCCACCAGTAAGGATGTCCTCTAACAACACGTAGATTTAGTAAACTCCAGATTTAAAAATATACTTTCTGTCCTGAATCATTGTGCTTCAAGCGATTCATCCGCCCACTAGTTAAAGAGCGCCTACGCTAGAGCTTGATGTTCTACAGAACGTACTCCTGTAAATGAGTAAAAAGACTCTCGTAGTCCTCGTGTCCTCAGTCCTCCTGTGTCTCTCCATCAGGTGATGGTGAGGTGGTGGAGCAGGTTATCAGTCAACAGACCGCCGAGCATGAGATGGTTACGATAAGACGCAGCAGCCTCCTGGATGAGGCCATCAGACAGCTTCAGGAGCAGCAGGACCGGCAGAACCTGCCTCAGGCTGAAGCAACGCCGGGTTCTAGAACAGGACCGGCCGAAGGCCATGGCCCAGTGTTGGCACCAGCTCCAAGCACTCCACGCAGAGGTACAGCATGGTTATTCAGGTTGTCTTTGACGGTGGTTCCCCTTGCCCGTGTCCAGGACAAGCCAGGACCCCCAACTCCTACATGCATAAACACATTAAAAGTGATCATTTACAAACTATACAGACATGCAGAGTTATAACTTTTATATGGAGATCTGATTATACTGTAGGGTGTGTTATTGGGATATTATAAATGTCACTTCTACAAATAAAATCTTGCAAACCTCACAACCTCAGCACAGACAAAGTTGTCGGGACCCCCTTGGGTCTATGACACACCTTTGACTGCACTCACCAAGCATATTTGTTCTCTGCAGTGTCTGTGAACGAGCGGGCAGATGTGCAGTCCTCGCCTAATGTGGGTCTGCGGCGCAGCGGACAGGTGGAGGGCGTGAGACAGATGCACCAAAATGCTCCTCGCAGCCAGATGGCCACAGAGAGAGACCTGCAGGCCTGGAGGCGTAGGGTGGTGGTACCTGAGCTGGCAGTCAGCAGCTACAGGTACGGCTTTAACTTTTCACCTGAAACGTACAGTTTGGAAATTCTTTTGACTCCCTTCATTTGAATTTAAATATCTGTCTATTCTTGATTACGATCAGAATTATCCATCAGTTTCACCGTAAATATGACTTTATATTAGGGCTACCAATCGGTATAAATTCTAATCACAATAAATTGCACGAGTTTTATTGCTAACTTGAAATAAATCGCTGATAAATGGCAGATTTTAAATGCAGTGTTTGTGAAAACCCGTACAACAGTCAGACATATCGACATAATTTAATATCTTCAGAGGAAAAACTTTAAATCGTTGGACATATTGACTGACCGGCTGTTCTGTCGACAGTTTGCACTAAGTCAAAGGCGTTTTATTCAGTGACCTGTCAGAGATCGTCTCAGCAGCAGCAACGTACTCTTATTGATCTGGGCACCAGAAACATTTAGGATGCTATAGTTTAAACAAAAGATCATTTCTTATTGTTGTAACATTTGTGCACCAGAAAAGACGTTTAGCTCCGAACAGTGGTTTATTGAAGCAGCAGGGATAAAGCTGCAGCTCCAGCTTTCACCAACTCTTAACATTCAGCCACACAACCAACTCGTCTCTTAAAGCAACAGCAATCATCAACACACAACAACCTCTTAAGGATCATTTCAGTATTTTGGAATATTTTCTGATGTTTTCTGGGGTTTTATAATAATTATATGATGATCCCTAAAAATTATCTTATCAATTCTGTCAGTTTGTTGTATTTTTCTGAGCAGAGTGACTGTCTTAACTTCATGGCCTGTTGAAGCCTCCATTTCTTATTTAGGGCGGTGATTCACGACCCTCACTGGTGTGATATTTCAAACTCCAGTGAGAAGAAAAATCTTAAGCAGTGGTTACAAATAACTTTTATCAACTCCGCTGTCTACAAGAGATTTAATGTGAAGGTGTTCGTGTAAAAGATGACGTTCTCCAGCTCTTTTTAATTATTCAGTTCAAGTGAGCGTTGTTCCAGTCTTAGCCCCGCCCACAATAATGTCACTGGTTAAAACGTGGGATGACCCTAACCTCGCCCTTTTTAACAGTACTGAATATCAGTTATTTTTCCTCCTTTTCTGTGATTTTGCTGTAAATAAATGGTGAAAATTACTTTTTAGGGTCCAGGAGGACATCCGGGTAGCCAGAGGAGACGAGGAGGTGGTTCTGTACAACACAAAGAAGAGACGGATCATCTACAGCAGCTGTCGAGTAGGTTTCCTCTGTGCTCGCTGAAGATGGGCTTCAGTAGCCGTTAGAATAATGTTTGTGTTTAGTAAACACTGTTACAGCATCTGTTAGGCGTGAACCACACAATCAGGAAATATGTGATGCTGTGAATTTCCTTGTGAATAATAGACCAGAGTCTATTAGAATATCGGGGTTTGTTTATTTATTTTTAGGATGATTCAGACGAGGAGCCGTCCACAGCGAAGCGAACTCACGTCCGCAGAGGTTCCCCAGAATTAATCGAGTTCTCGTGTGAAGAGGGAGAGGAGACGGCCAGTTCAGACGCTCACTCTGAGGTACCAGTGACCTCTGAGATGCACACTTCTGGGATTTGCTTATTTTTTTTGGTTTTTAAACTATTTTCTTTTTCCTAGGAGAATGAATTGGATGGCAGTGAACTGGAGTCTTCCAATGATGAGGAAGAGTGGAACAGCGACAGCTCAAGGTAGAAAGCCATTCTCTAAATCAGCTGTTTGATCAATCACGGTTCATATTTTCTGTTGTTCTTGATCTTTATCAGGTTCACACGAACTAATAAAGATCAAACAGATAAACTTGTCGAATTGTAGCAACACGATGCTTTATTATGGTGCTTAACTCGGGTTGAAACGGGTCACGTGTTTGTGTCGTCTCATCTTCCTGCTGTGGACCGCACAGCCACACGTCCAGCGAGTACTCAGACTGGACAGCAGATGCCGGCATAAACCTCCAGCCGTCCACCCCCTTGTCGTCAAGGAAACGAGCGAAGAGCAGACTCATCAGCTCTGAAGAGGAGGAGGAAGAAAATGAGGAGGAGGAGGAGAAGCAGCAAAGTGACGAGGAGGAGAAACCAGGAAAGAAATGCAAAGAAAAAGCAAAGAAAGCAAAGCCCAAGTCGCCCAGGGTGAGTTTACTGATCACACTCATGTAAACCTAAAGTGGTTCTTTTCTAAAGTTTTACACCCTGATGCTCCAACCAGCGTCCAAAGGCCAGACCCTCCATCAACAGGGAAGTGTCAAATGAGTTCAGACCTTCAGCGTGGATCACTGATGTCATTCCCAGGAAGTCTCCTTTTGTTCCCCAGATGGGTGATGAGGTATGGTTTTGTAGCGAGAATAGCTTTAATTACTCAGATTTAACTTTAATTTGATGACTTCATTGTATAGTCACAGTAAATGTTAATAAAATGATTTTAAGAAGTTTATTTTTACCTTAAAACGGAAGACTTGTGTTTCACTGAGTTCAAAGGTAGTTTTGGACCAAAGAGACTCTGTCTGTTTAAGATGGTTAAATATGTTCAGCTTGAGTTGGGAGCAAAGCTCTTGTGGTCACAGTAATTTATTAAGATGAAATCTCGTTTCTCTGTCAGGTGATCTACTTTCGTCAAGGACACGAGGCCTACGTGGAGGCTGTGAGTCGGAGTGAGCTTTACCCCATCAACCTGGAGAAGCAGCCGTGGAAAAAAATGGAGCTGAGGGTATGGCGAAGGCATAGAGGAACATTCTAATGGAGACTCGCAATTTAAATAAATGTAAATTCTTTTTTATTTCTGTAGGACCAAGAGTTTGTGAAGATAACTGGAATCAAGTATGAAGTTTGTCCTCCGACGCTGTGCTGCCTGAAGCTGACTCTTATTGACCACGACACGGGGAAAATCACTGACAAGTCATTTTCAATCAAGTAGGTGGCCTCATGTTTGACTCTGATTAGTCTGAATACAGCATTTTAATTCAGAGATGATGATGATTTAGTTTTAAGTCTAGTCCTTATTCATACGGTTCCCTGCAGGTATCATGACATGCCGGATGTGATTGATTTCCTGGTGTTGAGGCAAAGTTATGATGAAGCTCTTCGTAGAAACTGGCAACCAAGTAAGTCAGCGCTTGTATTTTATTTAGGGTTGGGAATTTAATGTGTTAATTATGATTAATTAATTAATACAAATTAACACATTTAAGCACATCTTTCATTTCAAGCAAGGTGGAACCTTTGTCAGTGCACAATTTCCTGGTACACCTGATTAAACTGATGCACATAACAAAGCCATACTTGACTAACGGCTACTAAAATGGAAGAATTTCTTGCTTGGACTGATGCGATGTTTGAGAAAACATGTCAGCCTTTTCTCTTGTAAAAAAACATTTGGGGTTAAATAACTCGTTGCTAGTCTGAAGGTAATCGTCCATGCAGTAATTATCCAATAGGAGGCTCGTACCTATTAGTTAAATCCAGATGGCAACTTTTGTTGGGCCAGGCAGTGTATGTAAATATCAGAGGTCACTACAAAGCCCACAGTTAAATAGATACAAATGTGAAGCACATGAGGACATTGTCCTGTGTGGTTCAAAAATGTCTCGTATGATTTTTTTTGGCAGATGACAGATTTCGTTCAGTGATCGATGATGCCTGGTGGTTTGGGACCATCGACTGTCAGGAGCCCTACCAACCAGAATACCCAGATAGTCTCTTCCAGTGCTTCAAAGTCAGGTAAATCACAATGGTGACCGTTTTTTTATATATCTGCATCAGCTGCTATACCTCCTTAGTTAAACCTATTTAAAATCAGGCACATCCCCGGGCAGCTCGGTGCTGCTGCAGAATTTAATGTAAATATATATTTTTGTTCCTGAATAAAATCTGCATAGTAAATTATGTAAAAGATTATTTTTAGCTAAAATATATTTTTCTTTACCAGTTTTGAATATTTAATACTTGGTCAGTTAATTGATTAGTTTGATTAACTTTAGTTAGATGTCTATTAATTAAGGATAGACCGATATATTGGGCCAATAGTTACCATTTTTAATATATCGGCATTGGCCGATATACCTCCTTAGTAAACCTGATTTCTAAGACGGGCAGAGGGAATAACATCTGCATAATAAATGCCCTAAAACTTATTTTCATTGTAAATTTCTATTTATATTATCTATTTAAAACTTGGTGAGTAAATTAATTTGTCTGGTTAACTTTAGTTGAATGTCTGATTTTAACACTGAGCAGTGCACAAAATTAAAATTTAAAATGTTCAAAAAAAATTATTCAGCTTCAGAAATTTTGTTCATCAACTGATGAGGAGAAAAACATTTAGATATCGGCAATGAAAATCGACCCAAAATATCGGCAGCACATCGACTGACCATGACCTCTAGATATCGGCATCGGTATTGGCAATAGAAAAACCAATATTGGTCTACTATTAATACTGGGCAGTAGGGATGGGTACCTTTGACATTTGAATCGATACGGTACCAATTCCCGGTACCTATGAATCGATACCGGTACTTCACGGTACCTATTTTCGATACTTTTGAGTGTTTAATAATTATTTATGTCTCATTTTTAATTAAAAATTAATTTTTTCTCAATATATAACCATATTTGATAAACATAACAATAAATAACATACAACTGTTTGTATTTTGTCATCGTAGTGTTGTACAAAATTCTTCAATATGAAAACCTTTAACCACAACTGTTTCTAAATGATGCAGAAACTAAAACCCAGCTCCATGTGCTCCTATTCCTCTCCTTTCCCCTCTGGACAAATTGTGTGATGGTGCGTCCTTGTAGTATTAGAAACTGCTGTGAACTACATTTACTGTGTATCTTCATTCATTTTGCTGTTCTTTTTCAAACAGTTGATTTTTCCTACTCGGAAGTCGGAATTTCCGAGGAGGAAGTGAACGCACCATTAGCGGAACAGGAGCTAAAATATCAAGATAATGTTATGTTAAACAGTTTATTTACCTGCTGGAGCAGATTAAGACAATGATGCCTCACTTATATCATTGTTGCTGGTTTCTTCATCACCCAGATAGCCATCCCATTTAGTAAAGTGGACCCAAACTTTAGAGCTCTTCCTCTGTGCCATGCTGCTTGCTCTGTTTACAGCTTGCCTGCAGCGACTAGCGACTTTCCGCTCAATCACCGGTGAAACACTTCTGGAGGGGGGAACACATATCGACATAACACCGGCGCTGCTGTCTATTTTGGCAAATTGCTGTCTCGCAAGTTCTCGTTAGGCCAGGTACCGAAACAAGGCACCGTTTCTTGTCACGTGAACCGGTGCTCGGTCGGTTCGACGGAATTCGGTCGGTGCCTTAAAAAGTACCGGTTCCGGTACCCATCCCTACTGGGCAGTGCACAAAATTAAGATTCAACAGTTGGTTAAATTCAGAGTTTAAAAACTGAGTCAGATTTAGAAATGTTGTGCATCAACTGATGTTACTGGTGACATTTTTAGCATGCAGATAAAGTGGAAAACGTCTAGATGTCGGCCATGAAAAGCAGCTGCACATATCGGTCATCGGCTGACCCTGACCTCTACTTATCAGTATCAGGAATAGAAAAGCTAATATTGGTCGACCTCTACTCTAGTCTCCCCCCCCCCCCCCCCCCCCCCCCCCCCCCCCCTGCATTGATGCTTGTTCTTTTCGTTTTTGTTTGATTTTTTTTTTTTTTTTCTTGTTTTTGACAGATGGGACAATGGAGAGACTGAGAAGCTGAGTCCCTGGGATTTGGAGCCTATTCTGGATGATGGTAAGAAAAAGTCTTTAACCTTGATCCGCGCCAGGGACAAACTTATTCATTCTGCTTATTTGGCTTTGTTTTAATGCTTCATCCGCATGTCTGCAGCTGAGGAGCCAGAGACGGAGGGAGGCGGTATCCCGGTAACGGCAGAAGAGATGAAAGAACTGATGTATAAACCTTTACCTGGGGAGTGGGGCGAGAGGAGCAGGGATGAAGAGTGTGAACGCATCGTCTCTGGCATCGAGCAGCTCATTACTGTCGGTGTGTTTACGGAAGCCTTTAAATAACATCCTTTCATTTCTGCTGGCTTGTTTTCATCATCTACATTATTCCTGTGAGTTACAGAGATTACAGCTCCATTTTCTGGTCCGGTGGACTTGGTTCAGTATCCCACCTACTGCACCGTCATCGCCTATCCCACCGATCTGGGCACCATCAAGCTGCGTCTGATGAACAGGTTCTACAGGTCAGTTTTGATTCAGACAGGTTCTCTCTCTACCCTTGGAGTATCTTAATTCTTGTCCTCTGTGCTCCTTAGGCGCCTCTCTGCTTTAATCTGGGATGCCAGGTATATTGCACATAACGCTCGCACCTTCAATGAGCCGAGGAGCAAGATTGCCCACTCTGCCAAAATCATCTCACATGTCCTCCAGAAATTCGTAAAGTACGTATTATAATCTATAATGAATTATGTGATAAATTACAGGAAAATGTGCCATTTATACAAATTATGCTTTAACTTGCATGTTTTCTTTGTTTTTTGTTTTGTTTGTATTCCTCCAGTAATCCGAGCTGCACAGATATCATGGAGATTTACAACGCTGTGGAGGACATGGATGACGACGATGAGGCAAGTCTGGATAAATTAACGAGCCTTTTAAACAATGTCTTAACGCACAACGTTAAAACTGGCTGCCTGGTCCGTAGTGGGGGGGGGGGCGGCGGCGCTTGTTTGTTATAATAAACACACGGTTCATGACAGATACGGGTGTCGTCGAATTTACCAAACAAATCATTCAACAGACTCGACTGCAGGCTTCAGAAAGAACACCTTCATATATATCTTCAGAGAGATATTGTTGTAATTTGTTTGGATCAAAATAAAAATGGTAAAGTTGTAAGCAGTTATAATTTAGTGTTTAAAGAACTGTGGCTGTGATTTCGGCCTTTAGGAGGAAGACACAGAAGCACCTGGGACATCTTCTGGACACAGGCTGCGTCAGGTAGGACAAAAACCAAGACACTAACGTAGAAACATTCAAACACAGTCTCACACCTCTCTGGGACTGTTTTGTAAGACGCTCTAGAAACGAGAACTTAATGGCACCAAAACTGAATGTGTTCTTTAATCTGCAGCACTCTGTGGAGGTGCTGCCAGACAGAGATGCCTGGAAAGAACAGTGCAAGAGTCTGATCAATTATATCTTTGACTGTGAGGACTCTGAACCGTTCCGACAGCCGGTGGATCCTGAGAACTATCCGGTTAGTTGAAGTGAGACCACACTTTGTTTTGAGCTGCGACCCTGACATTGTGTCTAATCCCTGTTTTGTTTACATTTCTAGGATTACTTTGACATCATCCATACACCAATGGACTTTGGCACAGTGAAAAGAACCCTGGAGGAGGACAGCTACGAAAACCCCGTAGAGCTGTGCAAAGACACACGCTTAATATTTGTCAACGCTAAAGCGTACACACCCAACAAACGCTCCAAGGTAGGAGCTGATTCCTGTTAAAGAGGCACCTCCTCTAGCTTTAAATGTGAGAAACATTCTGAATCGGGGGTTTTCACTTTTGGACCTGATGCACACTTTTGTCTCTTCTAGATTTACAGCATGACTTTGCGACTTTCGGCCTTCTTCGAGGATAAGATCAGAAATATCATATCAGAGTACAAAACTGCCATCAAAAGCAGCAACAGACTCCGCCGCAGTCAGAGGTTTCGCAAGAAAACGCAGCAGTCGGATCAGCCCTCTAACGCTTCAAGGTCTGTTTGTTTCTCTTCCTTCAGCTCACCTGATTTTTTCCTGTTTCACACTACAGATGTTTAAGAATAAGCATTTAGCGCCTACATTTAAACGTAACTTGAGTTTGTTCTAAATAAATGTTTTTCTTCCTCCCAAAGTCATAAAAAAGCTGCTGTCAAAACTCAGGAAAAGCTGGAGTCGGTATCCGTAACCAAATCTACCTCAGCCAAAGTGTCGGCTCCTGAGAGAGCCAGGAGGAGTCGGAGCAGCAGCTCAGGCCACAGCTCCTCAGAGGACGACTCCGGCTCCAAAGCTGCCTCGTCTACACCTGGTATTACCTGTTAAACGATGCTTGGATCAGTGTGGTCAATGGATGCGTCAAATAAAACCCTAGTGGTGGGAAAAAGTTACTGTTCATATGGTGAATGTTGATTTTATTTGTTTATTTTGCAGAATCTGAAAGTGAAAGTGAACCTAATGATTCTGATGAAGAAGAGACGCGACCCGGTTCATCAAAGCACCATCAAAAAAAGAGGAAGACCGTGAGAGTTACAAGGAGCAAACATTCCACGAAGAAGAAGAAGAAGAAAGGTCAGGAGAACAGTTTGCCCCAAAAAACTCCCAAAGACTTTGACGTTTTTAAAATAAAATCTAAACATGTCTGTGGAAATGTTGTCGTTTTGGCTAGCTGCCGAGAGTGACAGTGATGACGAGGACGAAGAGGAGGAGTCTGAGAGTGAAGGTGGAGATGGGAAAGATGGAGAGGCATCCTCCCAGTCTTCAGAAGGTCACTATCCCAGCAGGAGGACGAGGTTGAGCAGAAACAGAGCTGCTGGGGACAGAACGAGGGCAGGTAAATGAAGCGTTCCACCTCAGAACCCGTCTGCCAACACGCCGACTGTTCCATCATAACTCTGACCGATCTGTTTTCAGAGAGCAGAGTGGAAATAAACGGCCACAGTAGCAAGGCGTCTCGCCGGGAGAGGCGTCCCCATGGGGACTCTCGCCAGGAGCGGGAGGGGACCACCCACAGGTACCTCAAGAGGAAGACGGCAAGGGCTGCTGTTAATAAGATGAAACTCCTCGAAGCATCTGATGAAGACTTTGAGGAGGAGGGCGAGGAGCAGAAGAGACCAAAACGGAGCAGCAACCGTCTTCAGCAGCTAGCTCGTACCAGCAAACGGACAGCGGTGATCCAGAGCAGCTCAGACGAAGAGTCGTCCTTAAGTGGTACGTAAGGATGGAAAAGGTTACGCTAATGTGCGTTTTACAACTTGTCTTCATTTGAGGCTCATTGGCTAGCATAGCATCGATCTTAGCATCTCTGGCTAGTTCACAGAGCCCTACATAGAGACATTTGTCCACCATTCTGCACAGAAAACCAAATGGGACTGAGGTATTCTGCTGCATTTAAAACAATATCTCCTCAGTTTGTGTCAATTTCTGCTCTGGCAAAAAGCATTTGGTTCTCATAAAAAGAGCTGCACTGTTTGTGACACAAATTTAGCGAGAAACATTTAGCATCTCCTAAATTTCAAAGCTTCTGTAGAACTTTTGCCTTGAAATCAGATCCTCAATGAGTTCTGATTGCTCCAAGCTGCACCAGAATAATGGCGTTGGTGTAAATCTGATCCGGAGGAGGAGCAGATTACAGGAGGAGTAAAGACGCAATGTTTGTCAATTTACCTGTGAGTAAAATTCCTTGTTTTATTGTTTTAGGTTCTCAAAACACCAAGAAATCCAGTGATGAATCCAAGGATGAGGAAGGTGTCAATGACAGTGATGCTTCATCGTCCTCTGAGATTAAACAAAATGGAAACTCAAAGTCCCTCCCACAGAAGACCAAAACTAGGGGAAAAGGTGAAGAAGTGTTTAAATTAGACACATTTTCCTTCCTTTTGACCTGTGCTAGGGGCGAAGTTTAAGAGTTTTTCTTGTTGCTTCTGCAGAAACTTTGTCCCACGTGAACGGACATGGTGGAAAGCATCACCAGAGTATCTCGGAGAAAGACGAGACTACAGCAGACAGCTCTGGGGAGGAAGAGGAGGAGGAGGACCAGAAACCCTCTAGAAGCACAGCAACCACTTCAGCCAGGAGGAGTAGGATTGTTAGCGAGGAGGACGACGACACGGAACGCCAGCCCACTCCACACAAACCTCCCGTGAGCTCCGACGAAGAGGATAAAGAGGACAGTTCCCAGAACCATTCACGCCAAAATGGGAGAAATGTGGAAAAATCTCTCCACAGGGATTCAAAGAAAAAAAGTAAAGTTTCACCTTCAAAAAGCCAAGACAAACAAAATTCTGCCTCAGCTACTGAACTGGATGGTGCAGGATCAGAAGATGTCAGCGATCCTTTAACGAGATCCAGCCTGCAGAAGAAAGGAGTGAAAAAGAAGGAAATGGAAATACACGACTCCAGCGATGGATCCGACTTTGAAACAAAGAGACCAACGAGAAACAAAAATAAACGGCTTCGCTGCACCACGTCAGCTTCAGAGAGTTCTGGGCAGGAGTACAAACCCAGCAGCAAGCTGAGGAGGAAACGCTCCACTGGATCTTCAGACGAAGAGTCGGAACATTCCGACGACCTATCAAACAGACGGCCGAGACTCCGAGCTCTGCCGAAAAAGAAATACATCATTGACAACTCTCTCTCTGAGGAAGACTCTGCTCCAGCTGCCCAGCGTAGACAGAGAAATGGAAACAAGAGGGTCTCAGAATCACAGGAAGAGCGGTATAATACAAGAACATCTAAGAAAACCTCTCCCAGTGAGGCCAGGAATCCACTCTCCTCCAAGAGGAAACGGATTTACACCTCCGATTCTGAGGAAGAAGAGGATGGAGACAGGGATTCAGTAAAGCAGAACATTAAACACAGCAGGTCAGGCTCTCTAACACACTCTGAAAGGGAATCCAAAAAAGACTCGTGTGACGACGACGACGATGGCAGCAACTCTTCATCTGGTTCCAGTCAGGAGGAGGAGAAGGAAGTCGGTCGTTCGAGGGGGAAGAAAATGAGGCAGCCAAAGCCTAAAAGAAGGAAAAGCTACAGCAGCAGCAAACACAGCTCTGACTCAGAGAAGGAGCAGTTGTCTTCAGACTCCGAAAACTTCTTTTCCAGCTCAGGGTCCCACAGCAGTCCAAAGAGGAGAGGTCGAGCAGGGATTGGTGAAAGGGCCGCAGGCCGCCGGCTCAGGCAGCGCCACCAGAGAGACGCCTCCGACAAAGAGGAAGACAGCGACGCGACGTACGGCAAAGCGCAGAGGAAGGTACGTGTCAACACCAGGAACCGCGGGAAGCGCACAGTGAATTACCAGGACAGCGAATGATGGGCTTCCTAGACCCGGTGGGTGTTCACTGAAGAGGTTCAGGACACAACGATGGCCACGTTATGGTAGCAGCACTGGAGTCCTCGATAAAACGCTGTGAATCTGTTTCATTCAGGGATATTTATATTTTCTATGAAAAACATGTTTATAGATGTTCTACACATTCAAGCATTTGAACTGCTGGTTTTCATAAAGACACGGAGCAGAACACCCCCCCGCCCCCCTACTGCTCGTTGCAATTTGAGCAGCAGAACAGCCGCTCCGGGGAAATCTCGTCAGCTTGGGTGCTACCTGATATACCTCTGTTTAATCGAGCATATTGCTGGCTTGCACTAAGGAACACTGTCATGAGGTATTTAATACACTAGTTTTGCATTAGAAACTCAGGGGTCAGCTACGTTTACTGTTGTCTCAAGACATGCAGTTTTAGAGCCAAGGGAATGATGAGAAGCGGTTTCAGATGGGCGTGCGTCTGAGCACGCCGCCTGGAACGAACAAACCCACGACTACAGCACTCCTTTGTAAATCCACACACTTAAAGCTTGACTGTATTGTGAGATATGAGCCAAATAAACAAAAACAAATTCTCTTCCCCACACATTTCTTTTTTTTTCTCTTCTCGATTTGTTTGTATTCTAGTGCGTAATGTAAATATGTGATCAAGAACTAAATGGTCTAAACGGCTTGACGATCAGTCAGTAGCGAAGTGGTTTTTTTATTTTTATTTTTGCCATATGTCATAATTTGGTTGTTGTTTTTTTTGCCAAGTACAAATAACCAAAAGTACTTTAAACAAAATACTGATTTCTCATATTGGGAAGACCTTTCTATTGTTTTGTGTTACTTTCAGTATTAAATTCTTTTTTCAGAGTTGACTTAAACTTGTTGCCAGTCATGGTTTCTTTTTGTTTGAGGTTTCTAAAAATAGTCACTTGACATTTTTCCTCCCATGTTTTTTCATACTACACCTTTAATAAAACAATGACAGTAAAACTTGATGCAGTGTGGTTGTGGAGTGCAATGAATGAGTTGTTCCTTCTGTTAATATAGATGAACTCAAGGTGCTTTCTGTGTTGGTCTGAATATCACCCATGTGAACTGAAAAGATGCTTTGATTGTAATATTAAGAAAAATGTTGCAATAAATTTGGACAGTTTTAGGAGAATCTTTTGTTGTTGCTTAAGGCCTTGAAACACATCTGTGTTTTCTTTAGTTTATTTTGAAGCTAAAAACAGACCCTGTTGATAAATTGGACACAAGTGCCTGATCTGGTCATCGACATTCCCTATCTGGCATGTTTTAGTTTCCCTGCTCCAACACACCTGGGTTTAATTAGTGGTGATTAACAGCTTGATGACCTACTGAACAGATGATACAACAGGTGTGTTGGAGCAGGGAAACAACTAGAACATGCTCAAAAAGGGCCCCCTGAGTTCCAGGGTTAGGCACATCTGATTTAATAGGTTTTAAATATTTAATGCATTTGATCACCTAATTAGATCTAAATCAATGAACGCAATGATTTCATCAGCATCTGAACAAACATTCCATTATAGAGGCCAAACAAAGCCCATGTTGAATGATTCTCAAAAGATTTGATCAGAAAACAATCCTTTCAAACGAGCTGCAGATTTAATATGAAAGTATAACATCTTTGCAAGAACTGTTTTCAAAAGTTCGTAACTAGAAAATAATGAGAACTGTGTCACATCAACACGCGACATAAAACAAAAGTCATTTTTTTTTAATATCGGGTTTTATGGCAAGGCAGCTTTATTTATATAGCACATTTCATACACAGAGGCAATTCAATGTGCTTTCCATTTAGCAAGAATGTCAAAAACAATCAATTCAACGTGACAGCACAATTAAAATACAGATTTATAAATTAAAAAGAAAAGGACAAAGTTAAAGAGTGAGCAGATACATTGCAGAAGGTGCAGCATAAGAAACGTTGGTTACGTATTGTAACCCCAGATTCTATGAGTATGGCGTAGCCCTTTAAGCCACGCCTATTGGATTACGTCACCGTTCCTAATCCTATCACTGAAGAGTTTTCATGTACGCCCGCCTACCAGGCGGGTCCCACCGTCCCTATATTAGGGACCGAGACCCCACAATCTTCTCCATACGGCTCAAGAGAGCCTCCACAGAACCAGTGGGGCCCTTGCGCTTAAAGGGCTACGCCATACTCATAGAATCTGGGGTTACAATACGTAACCAACGTTCTATTTCGTATGGCTTCCGCCCTTTAAGCCACGCCTATTGGATTAAGGGCGGAGCCTGATATGGTCAACGCCACACTGGTTCTAAAACAACCAGCCAAGAATAAAAGAAAATAACCTCAACAGCTGCCGGCGGGCGTGAAATGTGAAACATGTAAACAGCCGGAGGAACAGAACAATATCATAACATAGCGGACAGATAAACACATCCGAGTGCTGCCAACAGGCAGGATCGGGAAAGACTGTCAATGCAAAACCACAACATATGGTCACCAAAAAATGGCTGAACCATGCCATATGAATATCCAGACCATAATTATGATAAACAATGATGTAAACATCATACAAAAATAGGCTACAGTTCAAGTTGAACAGTGAGCCAGTACCAGATTAGCTAAAAAGGCACGCAGAAACGTCCCTGAGGTAGAACCGAACAGAAAGGGACAAAGAGGACCATGACGCCGCAGTACAGATGTCCACCATGGACATCCCTGTATGCAGAGCCACAGATGAAGAAACTGCACGTGTGGAATGAGCACTCAATGCAGTTTGGGACTGCAGGCCAGCAGCGACATAGGCCGTAGGAATGGCATAACACAATCAATATGACAGCCAACAACGACTGACCAAGGGAACTTTCCCTGAAATGTACAGACACTGAGTTTTGCGCAGCTGAGCAGTGCGAGACACATAACATTTAAGTGCACGGACCGAGCACAATAGATGGGAAGCAGCATCCTACTCTGACTCATGAGGAGGTGGAAAAACCCCTCCAATGAGATAGTCCTAGATCTGAAGGAGCTGGAAATGTTCTTGGGGTTAAAGGCTGGGTTGGGACACAAAACAGCAGAACCCCCATTATCCCTGATCCTGAGACAGGACAGGGAAACAGAAAAAGCAGACAGGTCACCAACTCTGTTAAAAGCAGTGACAGCTGGCAATAGCGCAGTCTTGAGAGACAGACACTTAAGTAAGGACTGATCTATAGGCTCAAAGGGGCCTGTGACAGTCCGCATAAGACCAAAGCCAAGTCCCACTGAGGGACAAAAGGAACAGAGGCAGGTCTCAGCCTCCTAAGGCATCTTAAAAGCGTTTAGTAAGGGGATGGCCAAAAACAGTCCTATCCCCGAACCCCTGATGGCATGAAGAATGGCTGCATCATACAGTTTAACAGCGCTAAATGCTAAACGCCTGTGCGTCAGCACCAGCAGGAAATATAAAACACTGGGTAAGGGACATGTAAGGGGATACAGGTCCCGCTCCAGGCAGAGGCGCGTGCGTTCTGGATGGAATGAAAACATCAGGTTCCAGTCCAGTGGACATAACCACGACCGCTCAGCGGCCAGACCATAACTTCTGGCCGATGACCAGTGAGTTCTAGCACACCATTTGCCTGGAGGAGAGAACCTCCCTCCACGGCAGGGACCATGGGCACACCAACACTAGCATCTGCAGGTCCGGGAACCATGGTGCCGAGCAGCGACGAGGAGCCACTAATATGACCAGAAGGCGTTCCGATCTCACTTGTTCCAACAGATGGGGAATAAGTGGAACTGGAGGAAAGGCGTAAAGCAAGAGGTTGGGCCAGGGCTGTGCGCTAGAGAACCCCCAGTGGTGGAAGGTCCAGGGAGCTCAGGGAGAACCACAGAGGGCATTGTGCGTTCTGACTGGATGCAAACAGGTCCAAACCTGACCCAGATCTGGGACACAAGATCTGGGTGGGGCACCACTCTGAGTGACGCGGCCCCCTTCTGGACATGATGTCTGCTCCATCATTCAGAATACCCGGAATGTAAACCGCCCGTAACGACAGGAGGTGCGTCTGAGCCCAACACAAAAGGGATCTGGCTACACTCAATAGCGCGGCCGATAGAACACCGCCTTGGCGAATTATGTAAGCCGCGGCGATGTGGTTGTCTGTGTGGACGACAATGGCGGTTCAAGAGCAGATGTGAAAAAATGCATCAGCACTTTCTGAACAGTCAGTCCGACCATTGAATGGGACAAACATGTACCCCCCCCCAGCCTGACAGAGATGCGTCTGAGACATGGGGGGTCGCGCAGCCTAGCGGGACTCCACACTCCAGGTTTCAGATGGTGCCCCCAAAACCAGAGATCCAGACGCACAGACGGGGGAGCCAACAACAGTCGGCGTCTGTGGCAAACTGGGTAGGAACCAGCGTTGAATATGCCTCATGTGAAGTAGGCCCAACGGGACGAACATGACCCGTCGCCATCATTCCACAAAGTCTCATAACCGTGAGAGCGGTAACAACGCATTGGGGACGCACACGGCCGAGCATAGCAGTTAGGCCCGCAATCCTGGGTTGGGATAAGCGGGCCCTAAGTGGTTCTGGAGTTAGATCTACCTCCAGAAACGTGATCACTTGGGAGGGAGCTAACAAGCTTTTGTCCCAATAGATGGAGAACCTTAACTGAGTCAAGTGCGCTGCTAGTTTCTGTGTCAGTAAGCGCGACTCGGACCCTGATCGGGTCAGGAGGAGGAGGAGATCGTCCAGATAAACAGGAGTCTCATGCCTGCTGTGCGTAACCGAACGGGAGCCTCGTATATTGGTACCGAGTCCCGTCGAACGAAAAACGGAGAAACTTCCTGTGTTTCGGAATCACCGGGATGTGAAAACAAGCGTCCCTGAGGTCGATGGAAGTGAACCAATCGCCTGGGCGCACACAGCTTAGCTTGCTTGATTGTTAGCATGCAAAAATGCTTTACCATAATGAGCTGTTAAATGTTGACAGATTCAAAATGGATCTCATGCCCCCGGTCATCTTGGAACCAGGGAGTAACGGGAATAAAACCCTGTGTCCTCCTCTTTGGGTGGAACCCTGGAAATGGTTTCCGTATCCAGGAGTTCTCACGTCTGAACCACTGATGACAGCCACGCTACGACAATCCCCGTGAACGAGGAAGGGCGTGACTGAGACTGGAGCCTGTGACCGTAATGTACTACATTGCGAAACCACGGGCTCATGTGGCAAACACGTGACCAAACGTGTGCAAAGATAGAGAGGGGACGTGCGCACGGGACTGATGCGAGACGCACGTCTCTAAACCAGTGAGGAGTCCTCTATGGTCCTTACCACCGTCGCCGCTTCGGCATGAGAGGCGGGGGCGACTCATGGTGGGCAGTGCTCGAAAGGGAGGGGTGACCGACGTCAACGCGGAAGAAGGCGATCCCCCCCGAGTTTTCCCGAACAGCAGGAATTGTGTTCGGCCGAGGTCGGGCACAACCTAAAATGGCGGCCGTGTTCGGCGAAGAGTGTGCACAACCTAAAATGGCGGCCGTGTTCGGCGAAGAGTGTGTCAGAGAGACTGTCTGGACATGCAGAGTCTCATCACCCACAAAAAAAGGGAAAACATGTTTTATTAGCTCACACGCACAAGGGATATACCGAGAGCGGGGTAGCTACTGGGTTAAGCGAGGAATTGAACCTCTCGCTAGCTGCGAGGAATGTAAAGCAGCGTGCACTGTAGATGCTAATCCTAAGCTAACAGTAGCTAGGATATCACCGACTTTAACACCATGTGTGGGAAACGTGCGGGATGAGTGAGCAGAGTGCCCCAGTGAATAATCTGATAAACCCTGTTCAAAAATCATTCCATTGTTTGTCGAACACAACTTAATGTGTAATAACAATGAAACTCACCACACATATTCCCCCAAGGAGTTATTGCGTTAGCCTCCGAGGAGGCTGGGCCTGCCTCCCGGGAGCGGGAGGTCGGCTCCAGCGGCGTCGCTGGAAGCTTGCCGCTGATCGAGAAGCAGCAGCAAGCGGTGGAGGCTGACGGCGAGGGGGTTCCGGGCCGTGTTGCCTCCATCGGCGGGACCGCTGGGCACAGCGGTAATTCCACGGCCGAGAGCTAGTTACATAGTGACGATTAGCAGGAGGCTCCAGTGGCGTCGCTGGAAGCTTGCCGCTGATCGAGAAGCAGCAGCAGGCGGTGGAGGCTGACGGCGAGGGAATTCCGGGCCGTTTTGCCTCCGTCGGCGGGACCGCTGGGCACAGCGGTAATTCCACGGCCGAGAGCTAGTTACATAGCGACGGTTAGCAGGAGGCTCCAGTGGCGTCGCTGGAAGCTTGCCGCTGATCGAGAAGCAGCAGAAGTTTTCTGAGCGCTCTCGATGGAGTGAAACTGGGCGCCGGACAGGGCATCTGGGCTCATTGGGCCGTACAGCATGTTCTTCTGAAGCTGCTCCGGCGCGGAAAAGAGGGAGCACAACCATATGTTGCGCTAAACCACGCTCTGCCATACAGCTATGTGGAAAACCCAGATGAGGTGGGCGGCAGACGAGTTGAGGATGGTGTCCGCCGTCTGACAGATCAGGTCCGTCTTCCTACCGGGAGCTCGGAGAGTTCGACGAGCCGGGACACGTATGAAGCTAGGAGAGCAATGTAGCTGGAGGCTGCACCGGACTGGGCAGCACACTGATGAGCACGATCCGTAAAACGTGCGTCGAGTCGGCCATACTAGGACACAGGCACGACTCGGTGTCCAACCACCTAGCTTTAGCTCCTAGCAGGGACACTAGGTTCGGTTCATGTGGTGGAACAGCTGAAAACGTTGTCCGTGAACCGCTGCACTTTGGTGATTGGAACAAAGGCAGAAATCGGGGCCTTCAGGCGGGAAGGCTAAGAGTAGGAAGCGGTCCAAAACTCCATAGCTGTTGGAAACAGCGGGAACACAGGCTCGGAGCACCGAGCCTGGGAGGCGCCGAACCGTCCCGTGAACAAGTTAGCACGAGGAGGCGCAGGGACCAGGAGGGCATCCGCCAGACTAGCAGTCTCTTCGTCTGTGAGTTCGGCTAGGACCGAGTCACCAGGCTCGGACCCAGCGACGAACAACCCCATGNCTAGCCTTAACAAGCCTTTACGAGCTTTAACAAGCCTTTACGAGCTTTAACGAGCCTTAAGGAGGATGCAGGGGAAGATGACCTTCATCTTAAGAAACCCCTCCCATCCACTGCACTCCACTGTGGAGATCATGGACAGCTCCTCCAGAGGTAGACTCAGACATCCCAGATGTAAAACTGAGCGTTATCCTAGATCTTTCATCCCCTCAGCTGTAAGAGTGTATAACTCCTGAGTTTAAGCTGTGCTGGTATCATCCTGGTACACAATAACACCAATGCAATATTCATGTGTTCTATACTTGTGCAATACCAGATTCAGATTGTTGTCTGTGTCTCTTACAGTATGCTGCAAAGTGTTGGTACCCAAGTTTGTTTTCATCTTTTATTTGTGGTTTTTTTAGTGATCTAAGATTACAATACTATATTACTGCCTATGTGCATATACATGTACCCTTGTTTTTATCTTTCTTCTAGTTATCCTTTGAGTGATGGTGCTGCTGTGACAAGTGAATTTCCCCACTGTGGGATCAATAAAGTCTATTCTATTCTATTCTATTCTAATGAGCCTGAACAAGCCTTAACAAGCTTTAACCATCGACATATAAATCTATGGACATAGCCCGCCCATGCAAAATGATGCAAAATGGGAGGTTCCCACCGCCTCCATTTTGGCCGTGACACACGCCTCTTCACGCCAGCAAACCACACAGCTGTCTGGCTTCCGTGTGAGGCAGCAGCGTTGGTCGTCTGTGGAGCCGTAATATGGACAGTAAAAATACAAGCAGAGCCTCAGACCGCTGCGATCGGAGCCGTGCGCCCTGGCTGCTTACACGATGTCACACTCCGCTCCGGGGGAGTTCAGCGGGACCTTAGCTGCATGCTAACTCGAAGCTAGTGGAGTTTTTTCGGGCCCTTTTAGCGAGAGAAACACGTTTGAGCGACTCCAAATTGTAGGGACATCAGCTCAAACAGCAGCGTTGGTCGTCTGTGGAGCTGTAATATGGACTGTGTAAGTGTAACGAGATCAGCTCAAACAGCTCAATTGTTTCTGTAGTCTCCCTCAGAGTTCCACAGGCTACAATCACAGCATCAGACTGTAGCCAAGCAGCTGGGCGTCCCAGCCTCCTCGGGAGAAGGGAGTGTGCTGCTGCTTGTGTGTAGAGAAGCCAGGCGCCCACCTCGCTGGACTGCGTGCCTCCGCAAGGATTAAGCGGCACATTCGTGGATCTCTGATCGCAGGCCGCTGCTGGTAAAAGGAGAGGCACGTTACCCAAACTCGGCAAACTTCCATTCTGCAGCGATGACCTCGTGGATCTTTGACAGTGGTGGACCAGTGAAGTCCCGAAGCCTCAGCTAGCCTCGGTTAGCTTACCTAGCTCGAGTTACGGTACCCAGCCAGCCCCACGAGCACGTTATATTTCAACCCATCTTTGACCAAGCAGTGTTATGTTAAACACAAAGCATCTTCTCACATTCAACCAGTGAAATAAAGTACAGAAATATAATTTTACTTACTGATAAAAATGAAGCAGAGACTTCTTGGAGGATCTCTTGGTGCAAACAATTCCACAGCTTTCCCTCTTTGTCCAAATAATTCCATGATTAACATCCAAACACGACCACGCAGAAAACACAACTAAAGTTCAGAGAGTCGAAATGGCCGAACATCTATTAACGTGAGGCTGAGGCCTTCCTTGGAGCTGGCTGCTTATGCTAGCTCTGAAGCTAGCTCTGACACTCATGCTTCCTGTCTATCAAATCTAATTATTCATAATTTCAAACATTTAATTACACCTAAACGAAGGAGTTACAAAAAAATCCACCCCCCTCAGAGTTGTCAGGACTATAAACTAGACCTATTAAACACAAAATGGAAAATTTAACCAGGCTGTAAAGATCTTTTTTTCAGCTGTGAATTTGGCATTTTTAACATGGGGAGTCAATGAGGATTTGCTCACTTCGTCAGCCACCCCCAGTGGATAAGGGGAGAACTGCAATTTTTGCCACTTCCGTGTTTGCCTCATTTCTGAGCCAGAGGGGTTCCCCCTTGGCTTTAACGAGCTTTAACAAGCGTTAACGAGCCTTATCAAGATTTAACAAGCCTTAACATGCTTTAACAAGACTTAACGAGCATTAAGAAGTTTTAACGAGCCTTAACGAGCTTTAACGAGACGTAACAAGCTTTAACGAGCCTTAACAACCTTTAACGAGCCTTAACTAGCTTTAACAAGCCTTAACAAGTTTTAACTAGCCTTAACGAGCCTTAACAAGCTTTAACAAGCCTTAACGAGCCTTAACTAGCTTTAACGAGCCTTAAAGAGCTTTAACGAGCTTTAACGAGCCTTAACGAGCTTTAACGAGCCTTAACGAGCTTTAACGAGCCATAACAACCTTTAACGAGCCTTAACGAGCCTTAACAAGCTTTAACGAGCCTTAACGAGCTTTAACGAGCCTTAACAAGCTTTAACGAGCCTTAACAAGCTTTAACGAGCCTTAACAAGCTTTAACGAGCTTTAACGAGCCTTAACAAGCTTTAACAAGCCTTAACAAGCCTTAACGAGCCTTAACAAGCTTTAACGAGCCTTAACAAGCTTTAACGAGCATTAACAAGCTTTAACGAGC